>CAJNDT010002546.1:433976-523976 GCA_905221615.1 Symbiodinium sp. CCMP2592
GTTTGCCCTCTACGAAAATGAAAACCACTACGCGGTATACGCTCCCTGGCACCCATTCTCTGATGCATTGCACAACTTGTCGACACTTTCTCGGAACATTCCTCACAGACACACTGCTGGCCTGACCATTTCCGTGGACCACCCGTACTTTCACCAATGCACTAATTAACTAATGTCGTGATCTGAATAGTAGATAGCCTTATGTAGCACTTCGCTTGACCAGCATGCCAAAACTCCAAGGACACTCGAGATCCTCAGGTCAGCCGAGTCCCCACCTCGCGGAAGAGCGTCACGACCTGCTTCGCCACATCAACCGCTTCGGCCGGCGAGTCTCGGCAGCAGCGTTTGCATCAGACGTTGAGGGCTGAGGGGTCAGGGGTTCAGCATTTAGGGTTGCCGAGCCTTCGCCACTTCCCCGAAGCAAGAAAAACCAAAGTAACTCAAAGCCGCATGCGCTAGCTTAGTGCGGGACTGTTCTGCATGTAGGCCTTCACCAAAATGCCCATGGCTTTTGCCTGTCAGAAGCATCGCCCAGACTCAGAGCTTGTAGATTTGTAACGATCCAAGTCTCCGTTTCTGTCTCCTGTCTCGACGTAAACGTAATACTAAGTTACCAATACTGATACGAATACGAATACTTCTACGAAGCCGAATGCTAATACGAATACGAACACGAATACTGCTGCTAGTACTAATACTGCTACTAATACTGCTACTGGTACTGATGCTGATACTGATGCAGCGAGCAATAACAACGCAAATACTAGTATTAAACAAATATCAATACAAATACGAAAAATCTAATACTGATACTACTACAATATTAACAATACTGGTACTAGTACTGATACTAATACTAATACTAGTACTTCTACGCATTCTAATACTAATACGAATACTCAAGCTAATGCTAAAGCTAACCATATAACCAATACCAACACTAACAGTGATACTAATACTAAGACTCATACTAATACTAATTCTAGTTTCTAACACCCGTCAGCTTGATCTTCTTGTTGTAGATGATAGCTGGGATGAAGTGACACAGCTTCACGTCGTAATGCCCGAGGTTCCCTGCCTTCGCAGACAATGCAGCACGCAGTCTTTTCTCGCGCTGGTGCTTGGGTGCACTCTGTCTTGCACGTTAACGGGAAAGCTTGACGTTATGGCTGCCGAGGAAAAAACCTAAACTTGCGCCAGCTCAGTTTCTTGAGCGAAAGGCATTGCATTTACACGGAGCATTCATGTAGGTTTGTACTGGTAGGTTTGCTCTGTACAACGTTCCTCTATGTTCCTCTCATTGCTCTTATATAGGCAATCTTCCGAACCGACAATGCTTCGCTGTCCGTTCACAAACACGAACACTAGTATTTATACTAAAACAAATACAGTACTAATACTAATATTAATACGACTAAGACTCCGACTAACGCTAAGACTAAGAATAAGAGTAAAAGTAAGAGTAAGTGTAAGAAGAAGAACAACACAGGGTCTCGAAATACGGGCCAGGTTAAGACAATAACAAAGACGATAACAATACCAATAGTAGCACCAACAATGAAAACAACTATTAATGATGATAGCAATAACAACAATAGTAGTGACAATAGTGAAACAACAATATGAATATTAAAAAGATACGAACAATGATAATCGTAAGAATACTCACAATGTTACGAATAGTACTAATGTTGGAGTGGTCTTTATAAAACGGATGAGAATAGAAATATTCCGCGGGGCAGAACTTCCCGGCGAAGACGAGTTTACATTGCGTAGAGAATCCAAGCCAGAATGGCCAAAACAAACGATGCTCGCACTGGTGTGACAATCAGAAAACGGGCGACCATAAACACATTCAGGGCCCAGAACCCCAAAAAAATTAGGAACGAGGCTAAGTAACTAGCAAAAGCTCAACCTAAGAGGACGCTAAACCCAGCCAGCACAAACCCCAGACAGGGCCAGAGGTTTGTCATCACCACCCCCCAACCCAAACCCTGCCCCAAGAGAGACCCTCGCAAAACAGCCTCGGAGGGGGTATGCAAACCACCCCAACATTATTAATAATATTTACAATAAACACAATAATCTGAAAATCAAGGCCAGTCGGGCCTCAGACGCGACATCCTGATGTCCGGCAAAGATTCTTCGAGCCTTTTCGAAGAGCGCAAGCAGTAGGAGAACGGTTTAGGGCTTGGGGTTTGTGGTTTAAGTATTCTTTGAAGGCTCTACAGTAGGGATTACTGTAGGGCCCTGACCCCCTAAACCCTAAAATCTGAGCCCCAGGAGCCTCCGCAACGGACTCCCGCACTTTGGGCAAATCCAAGGCCTGGCTTTGGGCCTGCAGCGATTCGCTGAAATCGATTCCGGAGCCTTCATACCGCAGGCATCATGTGCTGTAACATAATCTTACCATATACTATGGCATACTATACTATACTATGCAAAGTCACAAAAAAAACATACTTCGGCATAATGAACTATCAAAGGCTGGTAGTATGTCATGACACCATGGATTCTTTTGTTCGAAAAAAAGCTTGGCCTCCGCCAGGGCGATCCAGCAGTCGCCCAGTGCCTGGTCAGCCTCACCGGCTGCCTGCGCAGATGGCACATTTCTTGCAGAACGGGGGCGGAGTGGCTTTGGAATCATTATCCTAGTGGTTAAGGGTTTAGGGTTTAGGATTCCTTATCTAGTACGGCCCGCCCACTTCAGACAGAACTTCAGCGGTTCAGCGGCACAAATGAAACTTCCGCCGGTGCTCTTTGGATCAGCGCCTGATAGCTCGCGATAGCTCTTTGGCACGCTTGAGCTGCTCGGAGATGTTGGCCTTTCGCCATGTAATCCTGAATATCGACAAGCGAAGCTCCTCAGCCATGATGATGCAGATTCGATCTTGTAAGCCTCTAGCCTTGCAAATCTTGTGCCTTGCAGAAGCGCAGAATCCTGAGTCTTTTTGCCATGGCCAACGAGCTATCCAGCATCGGCTAAGTTCTGCTGTGATTTTCCATCCTCGGCTTCACGCTGTGGTCACCGACCTCCTTGAAGACGGTCAATGCCTCTGTTACGTCAATGGCCGTTTCATTGCGACATTAGGATGCGCACAAGAGGGTGAACTCAGCACAGGCGGAGGGTCTTATGGTCAAACGGACATGCTACGGCTGCTATGCCTGCTATGCCATGCTAAAGATGCAGCCCACCTCCTTGTGACAGCGCACAGCTGCATCCTGCAGAACGACAGCATCGCACGGAGCAGATGAGACGTGCAAAACACTTCCCGTCTCCTCCTGTTTCAGGAGACTGTGGATATCACCAAGCAGCAACATCGACGCTGCCTGGGCGCATCAAGCAGCAAAAACAGTACAGCTCGCACTGGCGCCGGTGACCCCGCAAGACAGGCGGATCGCTATTAGGGCAGTCTAGGAACCCTTTGAGCCCGACACCTCGGCTTTTCTCGGCCCCATCTTCTGGAAGCTGCTGTGAGCTTGGAAGGCAAAGTCCATCGCCTGACACTCGCAACGACCACCAAGCCTCGTAGGAAGGTTCTAAAACAGAAAGCTGTTGAGGCGTTAGCAGCAAGGGCTCCGACCCTTCAGCATGCACTGCGTTAAGTTACTAAGCCTTCACTCCACATTGACATGAACTCGGCCAAGACAAATATGATCACCTGGTCCAAGCTGTCTTGATCGCCGGCATCTTTGGAGTAAATCCTGCAGCAATGCAGGCGTCTTTGCATGGAGCAAGATGTGACACCAGACCTGAATATTGACGAACGCCGACATGCGTTTATAACACTGACAGCAAACTGTTTTTCGCAGTCATCCGTTGCAGCGTACGCCAGCAAGATCAACACAATTGACTTCGTAGCTCGTTGACGCTTCTGCCCACTCCTTGCCGACATGAACTTCACAACAGCAGAACCTTCCGCCAAAAAGTTCTCCTCGCGGAGTACACGATTCTGGCAACCACTGGTTTCACATTTGCAGCAGATTTGCATCCTCGGCCAGCGACTTTGCAGTCTGCACCTTTCAAAATCTCTCTGCAAAGTCTACCTAGACCTCTGGTCCTCTGAAACAATGTACAATGTTATCTGCAACTCAAACAGAAAACGACTGCTTGCTGATTGCATACAGGCCTACAGCATGCTTGGCATACCATGCCCACACACTTCATACGCAACACTGGTACTTACGCAAACAACTTACTTTGCACGACGTCATGTACACACATACCTTACATAGTCATTCCTACATTACATTACATTCCTGACGTTGCCTGCCGTACATACAGTACATAGCCTTCCGTAGTGTACATATTATACAGTACATAGTGGATTTTACTGCATGTACAACACATGGACAATATGCGCTCCTGTTCAAGCGTTTGCCATTGCCGAGCTTTCAAATCGACTAATTAGTCGAGCTATCCGGTTCACATTCGCGATTACCCGCTGCAACTCGAGCAATAATCGGATGGTAAGTGTTCTTCGCCATACGACTATACCAGCGCAGTCCCACTCGGACGCTACATGGACTGTACTGCCGGACCATCTCCCGCACCACAACGGTCAGTGCTGCAAGCTGCAAGAATCAGACGCTTCGCATCAGCTTTACACACTCTCGCATATGGGAGCTACTGAGAACCAAATACCGACCGTGCAATACCCCAAACTTTGGAAATCCCACAGGAGTCCCAAACGTAAACATCACAACACATTACATGTTATCACAACACCTCGGTTTGAAGAAGATCGGACCAAACTTCGAAGCAGCGCTGGCGCTGCCACCCGGATATCAAAGTCGACAAACATGGTGCGTCGGGAGTGATTCAGGCAAACACGCCTCAGCTCACCAAAACCCAAACACTCCTTTCTACACAGAAATATGCCTAAAGTCTAACCCGGAATCCATTTTCGACACGGAAGGTCCTCGCGCTGTTCGAAAACCAAAACAACTTGTGCGAAAGTTCAGCGCTTAGGGCGTAGGGTGCAGCGACAAAAACTCAAACAGAAGTGTTTTTTCGGATGAAAACATGCAATGCACCCAAGAAGTCTGGTTCGCATTTGAGATGAATGCTGGATAACCTCACACGCATATGTTGGTTCGCAAATCCCAAAGCCCTGAGAGACTACAGGAGATAATGGCTGGCAAACTCCAATGCCCTCAAAAAATATGTTGCCTGGCAATCCCCACACCCCATAAGCAGATCGTTTCTACCAAACTCCAACAGCGAAAAAAGTTGACAGAGCCTAAACCGTAGCCTTGCATTCTACTAAACACTAAACCCTATGCCCTAAACACTACCTTAACCCCCAAATAACCTACCTGTTAAGGACTTATATAAAGAAATCATATTAGGGAACCCTAAAACAGGTAGGTTCCGCAGGGTCCAAGTGCTGATTATGCAGGATGGCAAAGCCCCCCAAAGGGAGATGATGGCTGGCAAACCCCACCAAACTCCCAAAAGAAGACAGGGGGGGTTTCCGAAAATTTCGGGTACATGATTTTGGGGTCCTTATATAAGGACCCTACTATTTAGGATACTATATTAGGGCCCCTTATTTTCGGAAACTCCCACATTAGTTAGTGGCCAAGCACCAAACCCTACGACACGAGGCTTGCTGATGGTTGGCGATGCCTGGGCAAGCCCAAGAAGACCGTGGGTGGCAAACTACAACTCCTACAATAAGAAGGCAGCTGCAGGGCTGTGCGGGAAAAGGAGCCGCCGCACCGCAAAACTAGTAGCAGCAGCAAAACCATGGCCGTGGCTTGGATTTCTACATCGGTCCTCGGCGTTATCCGAATCCGTTTACAGACTCTTGACAAACCCTCTCCTCTCCGTACTACCAAGCGATGCGGCCATTGGCCAATTCCCACGGGAAGGCTTGAGTGGCCCACCAACCGAAGATGCACTGTGACAAAGGCGCCTCTGAACTTCAGGGTTTACTTTGCGTCACAGTCGAGTGAGCTTGCGTAGCATTTACTTTAGGGTAGTTTGTTGTGCATTCTGGAACGTTGTGCTTTCGAAGTATGTATGTATGTGTGCATAAAGTGGGAAGCGTGATGCGGGGCTGCTGCACCCCCCCTCCCCCCCTGCCCCATGGTACCCTCCCCCCTTGCCTGTCAAGTGGGTAGTCTTCTTGTGTGGCCTTGTTGCTTTCCCCGTCTTCCTGGGTGGTCTTATTTGGCCTTATCCCTCCCCCCCCCCGTCGAGTGGGGCCTGTGGTCTTTTAGGTTGGCCCCGCTCCGCCTGTGGGGGGCTGTGTGTTCTACAGAGGTATGTTATGGTTTTGGCCGCTTGTTGGTAGTAGTGCATCGATACGCTGCTCTTCTCTCCTTGCAAATGGCGGGCTGACCGCCCCGAGCCACGGGGGGAGATACCATTGGGGGGGGTGTGGGGGCCCAGGAAAGCATACATATGTGTGCATGTGAGTAGTATAATGTAGTATATGTATGTATGTATGCATGCATGGCTGGATGGATGGGTGGATGGATGGATGGATGGATGTACATGCCGTATGTGTATGGATCCTATCAGAGCTCTAAAAGTGTAGTAAAGGGCTCTATATTTGCAGTATTTGTACGGGCTTTAGCGTTCACTAGGATACTCCCCTCACTCACTCCGCTCACTTACTCCCCTCGCTCAATGCCCTTACTCACTCCCGTCACTCACTCCCCACGCTTACTCCACGCACTCACTCCCGCCACTCACTCCCCGCACTTACTCCGCACACCCCCCGCACTCACTCCCCTCTGTATCTGCAATATGTAACTTACCCATGTACTACTACCATGCATTGGCGCTGACAAGCAACCAGAAAAACTCCAGAATGGCACTGCAAAAGCAGCCATTTCTTTCGTAATTCATGACTACATAATGGAGGGCCCGGTCCTGGCACTCTCAAGAAAAATAAAGCAACATCAATCGACCCTTCTTCTTTCCTTTTCGAGGCGTAGCCCCCCAGCTGCAGCGCTCGCGAATTTTTCTGGCTACTTTCCTCTCCTTTATTAGGGTAGCCCCCCCCCAACGGTAGCGCTCGCGAGTTTTTCTGGCTAGTTTTCTTGATTTCGTGGGGTGGCCTCCTATCCCCGGTACCTCTCGCGAATCGCAGGTTTGACAATTCAAGCCTGAAGCCTTAAACCGTAGCAGGCCTAGCCCGAATATCTATATCAGTGTCCACATCTATATCTATTGTAATCCGCCGCAGGCTGTTTACTTGGGGGTGATTAAGTTAGAGGGCTACAACCGCACTTTGCGCAAATCTTTGGTCCTCGATTGGTCCCCAACCTTCTGGGCGCGCCTCCGGGCCCCAGCAACAGCAAAGAACCACCAAGATTCGACCAATCTATCACCAAATCATCCCCCCTTAATGATACAGCTGGCAGCCCATTACAATACATCTACATCTATATCTAGTTTTGTATCTGTACCTATCTACATCAATATCTATATTTGTATCTGTATCTATCCCTATACCTTTTACTATACTCAAAACCATGCTCATGGAGGGACCGATCCTGGTGGAGAGGAGGGGTGCCAGTGGAGCCCAGTGGACGGGGGACCCCCTGCGGGGGCGCGGGGGCAAGGCATACAGGAAGAGGAAGGCTTGATGGACGCATTAGGGGTCAGTGAGGGGGGGGGGAGAGGAGGGGTACAATACACATGCGCATACACAGAGCTGCGACGAGGTAACGGTAGCAGAATCAACCACCGGAACCGCAGTTTCCGCATAGGATTAAGCCGCCAAGAGGCTGCCTGTTCTTATCGACATGGCTCCTATGCGGAGCTTCAAGTCTAAAATGTTAGAAGGTGACATCATATATAACATAGTATGGTATACTTCAATATATATATATATATATATATATATAACATAGTATGGTATACTTCAATATATTATGGTAAATATCAGAGCCCCGCACCTTCTCAAGGGCAGCAGATCTCTCAGCATCCAGGATGTCGGCCTCAGCGGCCTGGGGAACTGAGGCGCATACTACACTGTACTTTAAGCCTTTTAACCTGTAGTATATTGTAGTAGGGTTTAGGGTTTAGGGTTTAGGGTTTAGGGTTTATATGATTTTAAACTATGTTGCATTACCATATTATGTGTCATTGCAATATTTTCCGTTCTCGCTACAGCTACATTGGGTCATATTATGCTGGACTTTCCGGCTTTCGTTCTGAGTCGAGGAGCCTTGCATAGGCCAAGCACTCGCAGAGTGCTGTCGCCATCCCTGAGGAAGCAGTGTAGCAGTGTTAAACCACAAATAAGCCTTCTTTTCAGCGAAGCCCTGCTGGGCATCTGGCTGTGAGGCTTGCTTCAACAATGCCTCACTGACTCGCCGAGCCTGCAAACCGCTGCGATCCACATGATATCGACCGTCAATCGGAACCAATGTCGAATGGGCCTGGTCTGCTCGGTCATCTGTGCTGAACACCTGCGAATGCTAAATAAAGCAGTGACCCCGGAAGGTCAAGCTGCAAACCTTCTTTCAAATCGCAGTCCTACGAAGCAGCACCAAGTCTAGTTGAAACGATCCTTTGGCACATCTCTTGGGGTCGCAAAAGCTACGTCTGCTGGCTCCGCAATCGCGGGCACAAGCTGCCGCCTGCTCCAAGTTGAGAGCCAGCTTAGCCTGCGACCAAAGCTAGCTATTTAAGCTTCCGGTTGTAGGGCATCCAACATCATGACTGTCTGTTTGCCGAAGATGCTGCTGCGAGAGCCTGTGCCATGTATCTCGCAGGTCGACATGTAGGGAAACGGAACGCAGCTCTCAGCTTGCAATGCAAAGCTATCAGTGCTCTGGTGGTTGTGGTTTGGGCCGTTTGGGGCCAAAGGATACTAATGCAAACTTGCAAGCGCCCCTGCTTCGTCATGGCCTTACTTACAGAGACCTTGAGTTGCAAGAGATGAAGGAATGTCCGGCTGCAACGCTATCTGCCAGTAAAATGTCGCACAAATTGAAAGTTGTTAACGCACCTTTCGGCAAGATTAGCAGTTGGTACCAAGAATCTTCAACGAAACTCTGCGATTAGTCGTCTGCGCACTTCGCATCCGTCCCGATTGAGCTTGAACGTACCCGGCAACAACTTCAACGCTGGAAGATATATGACAGCTCTAATCTATGTCGAATCGAAAGGCTTTCACCCAACGTGTTCCTTCATTCCAGCTCGGACGCACCGTACTAAAGTGAGGTCCTCCCAACTAACACTGCCAGCTCAGCAACTACACTGAAACTACATGCGAAACGAATACCAGACATGTTGCTCGATCAATCCTTCGACAACCATCCATTGTCAGACTTGTACACAGGACAGAAAACCAACCATCAAATCTCGCTTCTCAACCTCCCTTCAGCATGCGACTTCATGAAAATACTTCCATGTGCTCGGCGTCAACCCTGGTTGAAGCACAGGTTTGAGTCTTTTAAGTTCGTACTTCGAACGTGGTTCAACGCGAGTTTAGTAATAACGCGAGCTGAACTTGTTGAAAACAACAATGCACATGTTTTGCGTGCATGACAAGACCTGTCTAGGATTCCACAAGTGACGACCCGTTATTGTCACTTCCCCGGGTCACACCATGCTTCCTGACGGGAAGAAACACTTGTCAGCTACAAGTAACATCAACGATGCATTTACGTATACCCACGAGGCACTGCAGGGAAACAAATCGAGTTCGAACTACCATCATGGGGAAAATATTCTGCCTGTTGCTCGTACAAGTCGTCCAGTTGCGGCACGTTGAACCAAGACATCATACACAGAATGAATTTAACAAGCGAGGCTGCCAGCAAAGCCATCTGCATTGCTATGCTTTTCCTGCGCAACATTCGAAAGGACGTTACACGAGAGAACAATGCGACCTTGAGCCACCCCACACTCGCTCGTGTTTTCCGCGACATTCCGCGACAACCTTGGCGACGCAGCAGGGCAAAGGAAGGTTCGGTAGTGCTCCACACCACCACTGCTGTACAGGCAATCGTGCATGTACCAGGTATAAGTGACACCCGTGGAACAAATTCAAGTCAAGACCATGAATTTGGTCTAAGGTCTAAGGTTCAGGGGGCCTGCAGCATCACTAGCTGGGGCCATGGTGCAGTAGCAATTTTGCGCTCAGATGTTACTCATCAGTGCCCAAAATTCTTGCCGCATCGCAGCATGAACTGTTCGGCAGACGCAACTGTCTGGCTGCATGAAACTTAGCACCTAAACGCATAACGATGTCGAGTCTACGTGAACTTTGCACTTTGCATGAATGCCCACTGGTAGCCTTCTGACCTTCAGTCAGACCTGGCTGGAAACCTAGATGGCCAGGGCACATCTCCTCGACTTCGAAAACAGGAAGCCGCACGCCAACGCTACACACAGATTGCAAGCAAAGTTAACAGCCAGCGCTCCGAGGCCCATGGTCTGAAAGACGAATCCCCCTGCTATGCTGGCCAGTGCGACGAACCCGCCGGCGAGAACCACCATCATGCTGCACAAAATGTCCTCAGTCGCTTCAACATCGTCAAACATACGAAATGTTATTGTGGCTTGTAGAAACTCGCAACCCAGGGGTCCTGCGGGCCTTTAGGTTGTCTGTTCCCGCGTAGAGCAGAAGCGCATACAATTTGGCAGAGATGAACGGTTGGCTATTCACACAAACATTGGACATTCCAAACATGGTTTCTGTGTTAGAACGGAGCTTTCCTTGAACTGTGCCTACTCGGCTACACTCGCAACGTTTCCTGTGAGCGGCCTTGTAGCGCTGGTGGTTCGAGCCTTAGTGTCGCGGCCGGTTCCTGCCATTGTACCTGTAGACATGGCACTGCACTGTCCTGAATCAGAATGCTTAACATTTTCACCTTTTCCACGCCCCCTCTCAAAACACCCATTGCAGACTGTATGATGTTGGAGGTTGTCCAGGCTGGCTTGTGTCACCAGAATGCCCACCACCCGTATGTCCAGCAGTGCATACTGGGAGGGGGGAGATAGAGCTAACACACGACGGCTGAAACATGAACTCACGGAACCAATCAAAAGGGGTTTCCGCCCAAGGGCATTGCTTAGCGTTCGGCTACTGTGGGAAACTTCTGCTGGTTTAGTGACTTTCATGGGCCTCTACCATTTCTGTATTTCTCTACCCATTGCCAATTGAAACCATTGCATTCATGGCTTTGTGGTTCAATGATGGCTAGGTGGCCAACTCTTGGCGTAGTGCGGCCCCGTGGCCACTGGGAAAGGCCAATGATACTGCAAGTTTAGAGAATGCCAGTAGGCGTTTCATTTAGAGAGACATTGAAAGGGTTACAACAAGAACAACACTTGCTGTGGTCAGGAGAGCACAGGCTTTCTACACGAATCACATTGATCTGCAATCTGAAGTTTGCCAATTATAGTTGCGATCGGCCACTTAATGGTTCGTACAAAATGCCCAGACCGAAGCGACCATGTCCAAGTGCCAAGAGTCAAAGGCGAAATATGATCGTTGTCTGCGGAGCAGGTATGCCAGCATTAGTGAAAGCAGAACCAAAGCGGGTATCGCAGCCAGCCACATAGTCAGACCACCCACAAGCAAATTCAATATACTCAATACATGTTCCGTCGAGCCTGTCAGGGTCAGCAACGGCCACCACGGGTTTCCCAGGAAGAACCACATGACGGGACTGGCCGCTCCAACCACGTGCCAATACAGGAACAGCGGACTCGTCAACTGTTCCAAGAGAGCGGCTCTCACGTTTCCCTTCACATGTACTTCAAAGCTGCTCAGGTCCCCGTACCACAGCTCAATGCAACGCAACAAGATTTCGCGGTCGCAAGCCATCGGCTCACCATTGGCATCTAGATGCCCTGCATCGCAGCAGCCGCACTTGGTCTGCCCAGTGCTGAATGTTGCCAGAGCCTGCTGCAAATCGTCGATGCTCCGGCAAAAGGCTCTGCCGACATGACTTAGAATCAAAAACAATGGCAGGACCACGGAGAGCGGAATGAGATAAGCGGCCAAACCGCGCAATGAAGGACCGTAGGTACTTATGAGTTCGGCACCAAGCAGAATCACGACGAGGCTCAGGTTAGACGTCACAAGAAGAGGCCCGAGGAGGACGGGGCGAGCACCCACGTTTCGCTTTGCGTCTGTGCCCTGCTTGCGGCTGTGCAACCAACCTGCGAGCTCGAAGACACACCAAAGGCGCGCCATCCAAGTGCGGTCCCAGAGAATGAGCCTTTGCAGCCCAGATTTCTGGCCATTGCAACTGGATGAAACTAACTGTACTGAGCATGCTTCGAAAAAACTCTAAAGTAAAAAATACGTAAACTGATACTACAATACATCAAAGTATGTCATACATGTATATATCTATAATACAGTATGTTTTAATGGCTGCTTAGAAACATCCTGGAAGAGCTCTTTAAGATGGCTCCGATGCTCAGCAGGGCCTCCCCTCTGGCACTGGGTTTCTCCTGGTCAATGCAGATGATGTCGAGGAACACACGCCGTTGAGATGGCCAGAAGATCAAGGCAAGGTAATACGTCAGGGTCCCGAAGAGCACGGTCCAGTGAGAACCGGCAAACCACCGTTGCCAGCCGCGATGATCGACGGGCAAAACCTGCCTTTGAAGCAAGACTGCCGCCAGAACAGCACCAAAGAGCCCAAGGACCGCCGCGGCAAAGCCGTTGCTCACGAACAGCGCCGTGGTGCTTTTCATCCTGGGCTTAGAGGTAACCCCAAGAAAGATTCAAGTATGATCAAGTATGGTTCACGCATGATCCGTCAAGCACCCCGTATACCACATTCGATCATCCGAATCCGAGCATCCAAGGCTTCCAATGCCAACTGTGGGACCAAAACTCGTCGATGTGGCGAGTTGCCCGGCTATATTTGTGCAAATGGCAAGCATGGTCAAGTTTCGCACGGAATGCTTGCCCACATATCCTTACTTGCCCACCACCCAAAAAAGATCCTAGCCCTAGATGCTTCCCCCAAGACCGTGGCTTTGTATTGCAGATCTGAGTGTCCACAACGCGTGGCGGGCCGGAACGGCTCGGATGATCTCAGGCCTGGTGGCCCGCATGTTGGTCATAATTGCCACCTCAGTCTCAGCTGCTGAGTTACCTAGACCAGAAAGATTTTAACCGTGTCAACATGGTTGTATCCCATATATGTGCTTGTTCTACCTTAAAGTCTCCTATAGTCTCCTGCTGTAGTACATTGTACTAGCAGCAGGGAGTACACCCCAATCCCAGCTGAGTTACCATCCCATCGCGGCGTTGATCACGCAAAGTGCTTACGTCACGGGACGCCTCTGACAGCTCGCCGGCGCTGGAGGCAATGTCTACCAAGTCCACATCCTCTGAGCAAGGTGCGATGATGGCTCTCTGAAGGTTGCAGCCCCAAACCCTAGCACCGTAAACAACATGCCCGTCGTACATGATCCATCAGCTTGACCAAACCGGATTTGAAGCCCATGCAAGAGTGCAACAGGTCGTTGACATAGAAACAACCACCCTATACTCCAAAGGCTGAGGTCAATTGTTGATCCATCAAGCAGCCAAGTCACCAGGGCGTCAAGGGGATCACTGAGTGGGCCTGCGTCGCCGGGCACCGCCGCATCCTCTGAGCAGGGGGCGATCATGGCTCTCTGAAGGTTGCAGCAACCGCAACAACATGCCCATCATGCATGATCCGTCAGCTTAACCAAAGGGGATCTGAAGCCCACACAAGAGTGGGACGAGGCATCAATGGTTATTCCACCGAACAGCCAAGTCACCAAGGCATTGCTGCCAGCTGAGTGCACTGAGAACACGCTGGGTCGGGGCGGGCTCACGCCGGGCTCGTCAGGATCCTCTAGGATCGCACCGATGGGACGCCCTCTGTAGTCATCCATGGCTCTCTGAAGGCTGCAGGCACCCGAAATGCTAAACCTCTGAACCTCAGGTCAAACATGTCGTAAACCTGAAGCCCCCCTCGACTGTGCAAGCAATTCCGTTGCTCGTGAAACTCTTGAGCCCTCCAGCGGACGAGAAGGCCACATTAACCCCTCAAACCGTCCTGAGCCCCAGGCGTCCTGAAGCAGTCGAGACTGCTTCTGCAATCGGGGCACTACATGCCACGGCCTTGCCTCGTATCGTGAGAACGACTCAATGTGTACAGTCTTTCATGCACACTATACATTGCAACCAATCAGCATTGCCCTCTGCTGACACTTTTTGTCATGCCACAACAACATCGGTCAGAAGCAGCTCTGCCTCTGACCTAGAGGCCTAGAGGCAGGCAGGAAACCGAACTGATACTCCAATCACTGTCAACACCAACCCTCATGGCCTCATTGATATACAACGACCGGCTTCGCAACCGTCATCGTCCGCTCTGCCCGACCTCTACACACAGACACGAATGTCGAGCTCTGCGTGGAAAGTCCTGCTGGTGTACATGCGGAAGATCGCATCACCTGCTAATTTGGCAGCAGGCCAGCCGAGAGAGAACCGGGGCAGCCTTACCACTCTGGCTCTGGCAGATAGACAGGTTTTGTCGTCGACTTGCCCCCATCCCCACACGCACGAACACACCACTGTGCAGGGCTAAGGCACTGAAACACTGTAACTGACCAGCTGAAGATTCGCGACTGTCCAACGGCAAGGCAAACCCGATCCTGAAGCACTGACATTGGAGCTTGCCGTCCGATCTTCCTCGCTCGCCTCTCTTCAAGCTGGCTGTCCGCCGCTCTTGAACAGAAACAACGAAACGACCACCTCCTATCCGAGCACCGGTCGTTCAATCCTTATGCCATCTACTTGGGGTTATAAGTCCCTTAATATGGGTTATACGTATAGTTACCTTACTTATAACCCTACTTATAACTACCCATGAACCTCCTAGTACAGTATTGACACTCAGTATGCGCTGTTGTTTACACGAGGATGTCCCGTTGCTCGATTGCCGGGCCTAGCTGACAGAAGCAATTCACTTGGGAGTTTCCGAAAGTAGCGGAGTAGGTACATTACTACAAGGACCCCAAATAGGGTACCCCTAATTGTCGGAAACTCCCACTTCTGGCCAATCAAGGAGTGGCAACCAGACGTCCTTTCTGCCACTCAGATGCCGGCAGCAGGTCACCTGGCAGCTTCAGGTGGGCCGAAAAACTGGGCTTAAAGCTCAGTGTCCTCTTCAGGGCAAAGCAAAACGCAACAGGACGAGCTGCAATCTCAGGCCGCACTTGTGCAACCTGGTTCACTAAACCCTTAACTCCATTTTCCAGTTTCCGCATGTCTCAGAGCCTCAGGGGAGGTCAGCTCGGCTGCAAACTTGCTGAATATTGACGCGAGCTTGTGCCACAGAGCGATACCCGTCGATGAACTCGATCAGGGGCTTCGCACACTCCTGGGCATTGTAGTCCGAGTCCTCAAACCTTCCTGATAACTGTGGGTTTGTGGTACGGAAAGATAAACTCCACTCCCGGCTGCGTCCGCGCCTGTCAAAGGATGTGGAGAAGCATGCGAGGGGGACCATTGCTGTGACAGTCGAGCCGCCATCGCCGCAAACACGGAAATATGACTTTGCAGATATGCAGCCCCCTCCAAGCTGCTTTGGGTAGGCAAGGTCAACATCAACAACGTCCGGGGTGAGCGGTACAAGGCATTGCTTCAGCCGGCTGCAGGCCCACTGGCTTCTGCTCTCAAAGGGCCATCTGTCCCAAGAATCCGTGTCCAGAGCATCCTTGGGCGTCAGCCCGCTCTGGAAGTAGATGTCCGATCTCATAGCCAGGCCCCAAGAATAAATCCTGCTGGCTTGCAGCCAATGCCGCGTAAGATCCTGACAAAGCTGCCTGTGGCGAGCCTCCTGCTGTGTCTGCATGTATTGGAACAAGATGTCGAAGCCAGGCTTCTTGTTGGTTTCGGACTCATACCTGCATGCTGTGTGTCCGATACTATACTTCGATGGGGAACATGCACCTGACAGAAAGAGCCGGGCCGAGATGCAGCGAGAAGGCAAAGCTTACCATGCCCAGCGTCGCAGTAGCCAGGCCGAAAAGGCCAATTTGCCCGCTTTGCCGAAGGCCTTTCAAAAACACAACACAATCAATATATATATATATATATATACATATTTATATACATACATACATACATACATACATACATACATACATACATACATATATATATATATATACATATATATATATATACATAGACATATATATATATGTATGTATATACAACTCAGAATACCACAAAAACTAGGGCTTTCAAACTGCTCCGGCCTTGGCCCAAGGAGGTCGCCGTTAAATCCAGCGATGCTTCTGTCGCTCGCGGTGCCCTGCGCTCGATGTCCGCCGTGCACAAACCTGGGCCCAGGCTGCCAGACAAGTTCCGTCGCTTCGCTTGGCGGCCGCTTTACGAAGCGACGTGGAAGAGTTAACACGGTTTAGGGTTTAGGGTTTAACGTGCCAAAAGAGAAAAGATAATGGATAGACTACAAGCGTCTGGACATTATCGCATCCAGACGGTATCGCTTCAACTTGGCCGAAAGAAGTCTTCGGGACCACGCATCTTTCAGCTCGGTCTGACCACATTCCAAGTATGTGAAATTCGTCGCGACCTGACTCCTTGGCTGGGCAAGCAGCACTGCAGCACCGAACCAAGCTGTCACTCTGCCTTCCTCGGACTTCGTTCATGGACTCTTCGCACCATACAGCTTCTTTGCGAGGCTCCTGCACTCTGCCAGCTGCTCTGGGAATCTGGTTGCGGCGTCCTGCCCCGAGGGTGCACGCACTCAAAACCAACAGGGCTCCGGGCCAGCAACAACACAAACTGGAGAAGGGAAGCAGCGAAAGAGGAGCTCCAAATCCAGTTTCGAGCATTCTTCTCGAAGACTGCGCACCATCACGTCTTGCATGTGCTCCAGTCGTTTCTCATCTGCACAGGCCTGCCGTACCTGGCAACTTGGAGCTTCAGGTTTGGGGAGAAAGCCTTAGCTCAGGTGCCTCTGGCTCTGCTGCATCGTTGTGGAGGAGCTCCTCAAGACCTAGCTGCCCGTTGTAGAGCATGGCATCGATGCTGCTGAGCAATCTGCAGTGCTCCCGCGAAGTTTCTGCCATGTCCTGGACAAGCTTCGTCGCCGCCAGATCCTGCTCCTTGCTTCTCTTGATCCTCCAGGCTAGGACTGGGAGGGTTCAAGTTTAGTCACGACGTTGGACCTAGGACCTAGGACCTGTACGTCTGTTGCACATGGAGCTTGCAGTGCGATCAAGCTGCGAGTGCCAGGACTTCCGAATCGAGTAGACCGAGCCCAAAACTCCCAAAATGCCAAGAGTGATGGTCACCGGCTCTGCCACCGTCTGGTTGCTCCCGGACTGGCCACCAATCCTTGCACAGTCAACTTGCTGACGTAGCAGGCAGGCCAGCAGCAGCGCGATGAATCTTGCGCCAGCCATGGGCCAGCCAGCTGGCTTCGCCAAGCTGTCTCGTGAACTTTGCAGACTTCTCTCCTGCTTGATCCGACACTGACGAAGTAGCCTCTTTTGCAGTGGTTCGGGACACGGCAGAGAGAAGGAAGTTGAAACAACGAGAACCCCAACACTTCCGACCCAGCCTCTCTTCCCTGCTAGCCGAACAGTCCACGCGACAACCGCTCTTGGTGCGTCTAGCCTTCCCGAAGCCTCACAGACACCCTCACGTTCCCCTGATACTGCGAGAAGCACTTCGAGTGCTTCAAGCCTTGGCCGTCGCTTCCGGCAGCCTTCGTCTTTGCAAGGCCTCAGGAGCGGTAAAAGGCCACAAACTCAGCTAAAGCGCGTGTGGTCTCTTCCCTCGCTTTCACGTCACGCTGCTCCGAAACCAGCACTATCATTCATTCAATCCAGCTGTTTTCCTAATTCATTACTGCTGCGCCCGATCCCTGACTTTCACCAGGACATTCGCGAGCTGGCTTTGACGGGATGTTTTCAAGCATAGAAGGATTCGGTCGACAAGGACAAGGCAGGAAACGCAGAGATGCGAATGGAGCTACAGCCGTAAGGGAGGAGGCTGCGTCTGGCGGCCTTCGGCGCTTTTGGATGGAAGCTGCGGTTCAAGCGCCCCGGTGCTCCGTGCTCTTCGGGCCAGTCTTCGGGATCCAACTCCATGAGCGTGGCCTCCACTCGCACCGGGCAGTCCCTGTTTGACATTGGCTTCGGTCCTGGCGCCTCCATGCGGCTCACCTTCAGTTCGGGATCCGAAGGCATCCCCAGGCGCCAGGGCAGCGTCGCCGTGATGTTCCAGTCCGAGGAGTCGAAGCCATAGTAGTGAACCGAGCGATGCTGCTCCGCCAAGTCCAGTGCCAGCAACAAGGGTCCCAAGAAGGCCGACACGCCTTGGTCCACCGATTTTTGAAGATGAGGCACCATGGGAAACTCTATACGAACGGCAAGGCGATTGCTCCCTGAGGCCGGGATGTGGAAGAGCAGAAATCCCTCCTTCACAAAGTGCGGCTCCTTAGACGGATGACATCGTGTTCCAATATCTATCTATATATATATATATATAGATATGTATTTATTTGTTTATATCATGCTCTAATTACACTATGGAACAGTACAGTGTAGCACATCATCGAAGTATGTATACACCCTTTGCACTTGCACCCGGTGCCACTCAAAGAAACCAGAAGAAACATGCTCCAAGAGCGGCAAACAAACAGAGTTGAGAGTGAAAGCAACTCGCAAAAGATGGGAGTTTCCGAAAAGTAGGGGTACTTTATTTTGGGGTCCTTATAATAAGGATCCGACTCTTTAGGGTACTATATTAGAGTCCCCCATTCGGAAACTCCCAGATGGCGTGGAGGAGCGCTGAACAAGAATGGAAAGTGCAACCTACGTGTGGCATGTCACAGACTTTCACTCGAGAGCCTGGAACACAGAGTGCCAAGAAATCACCATGAGCGTGAACGCATGCATAAATCTCATAAATCCCGGGCTCTTCGAGGAGGCGCAGTTTTTGACCCTCCAGCCAGCAGTGCAGCGACTTCTCGAAGCCCGAAAGGGAGCGGAGGAATTTAGGAAGGCGCACTTTCAGAACAAAGGGCTTGAAATTCTGGATCCAATACTCCACCGATGTGTTGAAAGGATAGGCAGTGCGGAGCTCGACGTGGGCGTGCCCGACACTGGCATTTGCCACGCTGGGGGCCCAAACTGCTGAGATGAGTTGCTGTTCGATGGGATCTTCGAAGAAGAGGCTCGAAGTAAACTTGGGATAGCCTTGGTGGAAGTTGGCGGTGCAGCACTCGAAGTTCGGCACGAGGCCATACATGGCGGCCTGGGGGCCATCGCTCGCCCAAACATGTTCCGGCTGGTTCGAGACTGCCACGTAGGAGTTTGCGAACTGCAGGTAAGGATGCGACCAAAGGTCGTCACTGAGACTTCCGGGCAAGGCGTTGAAAGCCAAGGTTTCCAAAAAGTCCAAAGCTTCTGCCGCTTGCTTGTCCGTTGGAGCAAGCTGGGCAGTCAGGGCCATGGACCACATGGATTCCACCACAGCGCAGAGCTCCATCCCCCGCGATGGCATCCGTCCCGCCAGCTGCTCATCGGTACCGAAGCCTCCATGGACCTGCCCGTGGAAGCGTTGCAGCTGCTCCCAGGCGAACCAACTCTCGGCGAAGCCGGCAACAACTTCACCCGACTGGCGGCCCCAGACAACCCCCCGCTTCACGGCCTGCGCGTTGCTCACGCCGTTGCCTTCGGAGGACACCCATTTTGGCAAGGGCGTTCTTGGAAAGAAGCTCGAATTGAACCACATGCTGTTCCAGTCGAAAGAGCCGTAGTAGACCTGGAGAGCAGCGGTCTGCACCCTCTTCCCAGTGCACAAAAGCCCTGACTAGACGAGCTTCAAAGCCGCTTCTTTATGGGTTCAGGCTGGGGTAGGGCCGGTGCCTTCTCTGCCAAGTCGAGCAAGTCCTGAGTATCTCTTCCAGACGCAGTCAGGTAATCCACAAAGTGGTGGATGACGAAGATGAACTCGGGAGCCCTTAAGGACGAGTAGATGGTGACCAAGAGGCCCGAATCAATCCTCTGCCGCACTGCAGCGAAGAAGCGGAGAACCGCCTGTAGGATACGTTCACGCTTTTCTCCGTCGGGAAGGGCCTCGTGATACTGGACCATGGCCAGGAGGAAGGGATACCGGGAATAGTAGTCAGACCGGTCAGTGTCCGGGCCCAGCCATCCGTCAAGGGCCTGCCTGTCCAAAATGCGAAACACATAGTCCTCCACCACTGCTGCCAAAACAGGGTTATCCACCTGCAGATGGAGTGGCACTGCACCATTTAGCCAGTAGGGCGTGTTTTGGTGAATGTTAGCGGTGCTGTCATAGTTCCCACCGAGCCAAGAAGTCTCCCTTATGTTGTCCCAGAAGAACGGCAGGTGTGACGTCAGTGCAGATGCTTGCAACTCCAGCTGCGCCTCAGGCGTTGGTGAAGTGCTTCATGAAAAGAGAAATCAAGTCTATCATTCCAAAGCCGCTGAATCCGCCGTCCCAAGATATTAATATCTGTGCCTCTGTTTGAATGGTGGCTTTTGCATAGCAGAACATAGGCTGCTACTGTAACCGTAAACTCCGTCCTCTCACACAAACCTTGCTGAGCACCATGTGTCCGGGCTTCTATCATGAATCCCTGCTTTCTGGAACTCTAACATCCATAGCATCTGCTGCACTCCAGGCTCTTGGCTTATACTGGTCCTTGACCGTCAGGGAATCTGGGTCTGCAGTGCAACAATGGCATGTATTTTTACAATGGCAGGTCGGATAGCGGCTCAGCCGTGACAAAGCCTGAGCACCAGGTGCACCTCTACCAACAAGAAGCCCAACGGGCTGTGGAGCGAGTGAGCCGAAGAGAGACATGGAGGGATATAGAGAGACATAGAGAAACGGGGAGAAGAGAGAGAGGGAGAGAGAGAGATACAGATAGATACAGATAGATACAGATAGATACAGAGAGACCGAGGGAGGACAGAGAGAGAGAGAGAGAGAGAGATATATATATATATATATACACACATATATATGTATAAATATCTATATATATATATATATATATATATATAGCGAGAGAGAGAGAGAGACGGAGAGAGAGACAAACAGACAGTGGGAAAGCACGGGATAGATTCCAAAGGCTTGGGGCAGCGTTGGTAATGTATGAGGGTTCGACCTAGTATGACTGTCTCAGGAAATCGTTGCGACATTCAGCGACAAACACCATTCAGTGGCTCGGCGACCCCTTTGAATCGAATTATCCCCCTACCCGCCTAAACCCTAAATCCTAAACCCCATTAAGAGGAAACTTTGCAGTTTTATAGAGCCTTCAGCCACCCACGCGGCTGCACCGATCCTGTCGGGATCCGCCGCCAACGGGGCCTCGTTTGATTACTGCAGAGAGCTTCGAATAGGGTTTTGGGCGAAATTATACGCTACTATAATTACGATAAAAAAACCCTCAAATAGTATTGGTAATTATTAATTATTAAGGCCGCTATACTAGTCCTAAACAGCTGGGCCCTGCGCTCGAATCTACCAAAGTGCGGTCAAGTGTCGACACCAGGCCTTTAGCGCTCTCGCCTGACTGGGATGACCGGATATGAGTCTTCAACAAATTTGAAAAGCGATCAGACGTCACAATGCAGATCATGCCTGTGGACGCCAAGCCCAGGAAAAGACAAAAGGTCGGCCAAGCCATGGCCCAGCAGTGTTCAATGTCTACTTTGCATGCGGCAAGCTTTTCTCAACTGCAGTAAGTAAAACCGCTAAGTTTGAGGTGAGCATGAGCACATGTCAATCTAGTCTACAACTTTTGAACCTTGGAGTCAGCTCCGCTCGTGCGAGCTCCCACCAGCAGGTATCGGTCCTCATGCCGTGACTCCGGCTGGGCTCTTCCTTCTGCAGGGCTGGGGGTCCGGCCCACGATGGAGTCCACCTGCTCAGCCGGATATAGCCAGATTTGAGTTTTATGCCGAGATCTGAATGGAAACTAGCACGACTCGGTAACTATGGTTGAGCTCCGTTGCGCTTCCCACGGCATTTCAAGGCGAAACATGAACTCACAAATAATACAGAAGATGTGCATCTGACCACCAGCCACCACCCAACATGGGAATATTCAGTATAGACCTGGTCCACTGGTGTGTCTCTAAGGTTGCTGCAGTACTCCCAACCCCTTCCGATTACCGCCGTTGCAATTGCCAGGTCGTGGCCCTTCCCTCATGCCCGAGAGCGTCGTCTTTTTGTCTACAGCGCCAGCTTTGTGCGCAGTCTGTGGTAACGTGGACATCCGAAGCTGGAGTGTTTCTGCAACCGCGAGTCTAGGACTTGGTGAATCCTTCGAGCCCGTGTGCAACCTGCAAATTATTGCAGGAAAGGTGACTCCAACGATGCTCCGGCGAACAGGAGCCCATCCTGAAACTCTCGCCCCTCATCTTGCAGGCGAGCACAGCGGAGGCATGCTGTAGTTGAAAGCCTCGAAGTCGTCGGCATAGGTTTCGCAAATCTGCAGAATCGTCCTTGGATTCGGGGCCTCTAGGCTTGAATGGGAACACGGCAGGCATCAGGTCTCCACATTGGGGTAGGATGGCAAGCCTCATGACCAAGTAGCTACGCGATTGAGCTGCAGCGAAAGAATAATTCTGAAAGGCCCCCAAAGGCTAAAAGAGCACCTTGTCAGACAGCACCCGGTGAAATGATATCAAAGGCAAACGAAACGTGCTGTGATGGCAGAAGAACGAAGGTACGGAGTAGAAACAATACCGACAAAAGAGGAAAACGTCGCTCAAGCCGGACTCGAAAGCCGCGCCTTCTACCTGAAGCATCTTCTACAACATCAAGAGCACCACCAGTCCGCACATTGGTCCTGCTAAAGAGGCGTACACCTTCTCCACTATTTCATGTGAATTGGGCCTGGGCATCAGCCAACTCTCCACATCAAAAGTCGAGCGAGGAGAGCTGAGAGTTTACACGCTGTGGGCAAGCCCCGTCACCAAGACATGACTATTCAGGCTCATGTTGCGAATACAGCCACATTACCTTAGAATGCTGGCAACCAACTATACTAAAGATACTCAAGCACGAAAAAGCAGAGCATCTCTTGCCAGAGGTGTTCCCGGCCGAAATGGTGTGCTCCAACTCTCGCTTTGTTCGTTCTGTACAGCTGGTCGAAAGGGATCCCATACATGCGCAGCAGCTTCCCAAAGTCGGATTCCAAGTTCTCGTTCTTCAGAACATGCTGAACTGACGTGCTGTCCAGGTAGCTGGACATGAGCGCCCAGTGGTACGTCGCCCACATTTGCTTGTCACGCAGGCCTCGCAAAATGAAACTGTTGAAGTCCTGCACTGTGTCCGTCTTGACACTCGAGGAACCTGCCCAAGGACAATAGTACTCGGAGATCGCCCGGTCCACAGGATCTCGAACCACCATGAACCAGTCGTAGCGATGCCGCAGCTCTTCGTCGAGCTCAGGGAAGAAGTGGTGCCATGGTGCTGGGGGATATCTGCCAGGCACCTTGTACTCCTTGTGATACATACCCCAGAGATGGCCATGCTCTTTCCCCCACTTTTCGATGGCCGTCCCACCAGTCTTCGTTATGTGTATAAACTTCAGAATTCTTCGCGAAGGCAGAGCAGAGACCTGGGCTCGGAGGGGAGGAGCCGGAGTCGTCGGAGAAGTTGCAGCCGCTGTCGTCGCCGTTTCAGCCGCGACACTCGCGGGTGAAGGCGGCCTCCAGGTCTCTTCCATCTGCGTCTGCGCCGGCGCCGGCCCCGGCGATCCGACGATGCCCGCAAGTAGACCCTGAACGTGCGTGAAGTCGAAGTCTGACTGGCTTGGAGGGACCGTTGGAGGGAGGATGTCAATCGTCTGCATTTGTGAACTTGCCAGGGCTTCAACAGCCGGAGCTGGAGCTGGACCTGGAACTGAGCTTGTAAATTCGCGCCATGCTGGCAACGTCTGCTCGTTCTTCCAAGTGCTCAGAAAAGCAGCCGATGCAAGCAGCAAGAAAAGACATGCCACACGGCATCGTTCAACTCTCATCCTCCAGGTGCAGGAGAGGACATGGCGGTTTGAGGAAGTGGCCCGTTTTCCGCCGTCCAATGTCTTATGTTATGTCTCAGGCTCCCGGCTCTAGCTGGGTGCGCAGGACAGAGCCGTCGAAGTATTTGCTATTCGCACAAGCTTCCCTGACTGACGTCTGAGATATCTCTGCATCGCATGTGGGTTTGCTTTCGCTGCATGTCATTGTCGATGAGTGCCTGCAGCACGGGTTGTGGGTGGAACTAGAAGTCAAGCGTGCAAGACGTGAAGGCGGCTTCTCAAACTGCGGTGGAAAGCAAGTTGACATCCGCAATCGAAACCAAGTATCCCCTTGCTTCAAACAAAATTGGCATCCGACCTACGTTTCGGAGTCTCTGCCAGCTGTTGGAGTCCGGGCTTCAGCTTTCAGGCTGCCTTGCAGAGCTTCCAGTCACAACGGCATTTGCAACTAAAACTGGTTATACCCTTGCTTTATCACGTCAGCTTGTCATTCCTGACAAAAACACTGCGAAATTGATCACCCCAGGGATAACGCGTGGGAAGTGTATATGCAGAACAACGTAGGGACGAAGCCTGTTGGACGATCTTGTTGGGAGCGTTGAAAATCTGACTTCTTGCCTGCATCAAGATGCATGTGGAGCCGAGATATGCAAGGCTTCAACCACTCCTCACCTGAGTGCATTAAGACACTAGCATGTGGCAATCCGTTGCCTTCCTTCGACGAGGACCCTCGACCCTGACTACAAACCTCGCAGAATTTACCTTGCACGGTGGCATTGGGAGTTTAGCACTGCTTCCTAACTGGAATGTCGAACCACAGTTTAAGTCAATCTCTCTGTATTATTCCAAAACTTCCCTTTTTATTCTACTCCCCTGCACCCAGGATCCCGGTCCCTCAAACAGGCACTGTTCCTAGCCATCCTGTCCAGAATGGTTCCGACACCTAAGGGATTTCAACGGACTCCTTTTTGGATTCTCGGTATGTCTTGTTGGGGACTCGAGGAATTCTCCGCGATTTTCTGGGCCTGGGCACGATTCTCTGAAGTTGGCTCCCGAGAGATGGGTTGAATGGCGCAAAGCCCCACACCAAGGGTGGGGAACACACACTACTTGCTCCACACCGTCCCAAGTACCAGTCTCAAACAAAAGCATGAGTCCGGCACTGGGACCTTCAAATGCCGAGGGCTGAGGATGTAGTGGAGCCTGCGTGACAGCTACAGGTCAGAGAATCACGTAAATGCTTCACGCTCAATCGCGGCCGAGGTTTGATTGTCTTGGGTTCGCAGACTTGCCGACTTGCTGTTGCTAGTGGGACAGAGAACATGCATGCTGTACGCTGTGACACTCTGTCTTGCACGCAGAAACCGGGGCCGAACGGCGTAGCGATCAACCACACTGTCTTTTGCCGAGACTAAACGGCTGCTCAGCGCCAGCTTAACATCAAACAACCTTGAAGGCATATTAGGCGCCAGCCTCACTACAGTCCTCCCGCGTCTGACACTCTCAGGGCATGGCTTTGCCACCTCTTTGTGGTACCTGATTTCCGTTGCACCCATAGCTGGCCAAGTCTGGGATTGATGACAACTGAAATCTCGTGCTAAGGGCTGTCGGCATGAATGCCATTGCGCATTGTCGTCGCCTACAAACAGATTAGACCGTTGCAACGCATTCTAGTGTTGGGGTAAGCTGAAGCCAATCTAGAACAAGCGAGAATGTAATTTGTTTGTCAATTCGTGCCCATTTCGTAGGGATGTCAGACTTTTGCATTTGAGTAAAGCCCCTCATGGCACTTACCAAACTTCAATGAAGGGGAAAAGCTCACAGGTTGGCAGACAAGATTGTAAGCTTGTCGATTCGTTTCATGTTCTAAATCCAAAATGAGGAACAAAGGCAGACCCTTCCAACAATAATGTTGAATGCTCTTATGCCATGTTCCGCTGCTGCACAAACGTCTTGAGGCATCTGCGAGTTGGTGGGTCGCAGTAAGAAAGCAAAAACTATGCACAAATACGTCACAATGTAAGAATATGAGAAAATGCCCTTGAAGTATAACTCCACAAATCGCCATGGCGGCCACCTCCCCAACGGGGGATCCTGGGCCGGCGGGCTTTCCAAGACCGGTGTTTTAAATTTTGTTTCAATCCTAAGGACGCAAAAACCCCTTCCGCACAACCCACTGTTTCCGCAGTCTTCCGCGCCTCGAAGCGTTGGCAGGTTTCCGAGCTAAATGTCGTCCTTCCGCGTGATCTTCCGCGCACCGCTTGGCAAGCAAACCCTTCCGCAAGAGCATAAACCCCTCTTAACGTATTACCGTGACTTTCGGCAAGCGCAATCCTCTTAATGTATTCGTTGCTTCCGCGCCCTTCCGCGGAGCGACGCCTTCCGCAGCCCTTCTGCGTCCTTCGGCGCGCACAGTCCCAGAGCGATTTTCAGATCGAGTGAAGTTTTGTTTTAAGTGTCCAGCTATCCTCTTCCGTAATGAGTGGGCAAAAAAAACGCTGCTTCCTGGAAGGGCGCGCGCAGCGCATGCTCGCAAGCCTGCAGGAAGCACAGGACCATGTGTGACTTCACCGCAGACTGTCCCCGGGGACACACTGCCAGTGGCGTGCGCGGATGGACAGGCATTCCGAGTGCCAGAGGCGCGTGCTTGTCGAGCTGCACCTGCTGGAAAATGTCAAAAGAGCCGCCGACCTTGATGCATGTTAATGCGGTTGATGCGTTCTTTTTCTTTCTTCGACCCTGGGGACCTCCGCTGCCACAAAAACCGCCTCCAGGATGCGGGCCGACGAGAACACGAAACGAAGCAGCGGGGTTGGAGTTGAGCTTGCGAAGTCCACATCGGTCGCCCCCCCACTTTTGCGGCTGCCCTTGTTTGCTGAGCAGCACCGCATCAGACTTACAATGCATAACTTTGCATTGAAACACTGTCACTATGCACTTTGACTGTCTGACATGTTGCGTTTCATGCTGCTTACTTCCACGCCTGCCTCCCAGTCCAGGTGCTTGAAGCCAGAGAAGTGTGCCGCCAATTTATTTCAAGTAGAATACCGAGACTCGAGGGCTCGCATGCAGAAGTGTTTCGGTTATCCTCTCAGATGCGCAGTTTCAAAATGAACGAGTCGGAGGCGGAGACAGGGATGAGATCTGAGAGCTGGCACGAGGAAGTGGATTGCTGGGGTCCACGCTCATGCTCTGCGTAGGAGGGCGGAAATCCTATCCTCACAGTGTTTAAGGAAATCGCTGCGGTCTTCCTCAAGAAGGATGGAAAGCACCCCAGAGCTTTGAGCCCACAAAAGCTTTTCGACGCACCCTGGGCTTTTTATGATTGAGTGGCTGTTCGGGTGGTGGACCGCCTCAGTTTCGAGACTCACGTCATTGCATTGCATCGTGCCCGAGGATAGGCTCCACTCCCTTTGACAAAGCGGGGCTGCCCCCCTTGAAGCCTCCCTCTAAGCCTCCTTAAAGGCCCCTTTAAAGGGGTCTCCCCTAAAAACGGCGGGAGGGGCAAAAAGTCGAACCTTTAAGCCCCTTAAGCCGCTTGAAGCCCCTGTTTAAGCCCCCCCTAAGCTCCTTGTAACCCCTGTTTAAGTCCCCCTGAAGCCCTTTAAGCCCCCTTGAAGCCCCCTTGAAGCCCCCCCTTTGAACCCCCTTTAAGCCTCCTTTTAGCCTCCCTTTACGCCCCTTTTAAGCTCCCGAAGCTCCCGGAAGCCCCCTCTTTGCCCCATGAAAGCTCTCCTGGCCCTCTTTGACTTCCTTTAAGCACCCCCTTAAAACTTTTTAAGCCTTCCTCTGAAGTTCCTCGTTCGTCCGTCCTTCGGCCTCCCGCTTTTGGACTGCAAACTTTCCACGCTAAAGGAGGGGTTGAACTAATGGAAAGGTGTCACACGAAATCGCTTCGAACACCACACATAAAAGAAGAAGACGCACGAAATCGCTTCATAGTGGTTTTTGCGAGGAAAATAAAATGAGAAGAGAAATTAAATGAAACAAAACGCAATCATACACATAAAAAACACACGAAGTTTATGGGTAGTTTTTGAGAAGAAATCGAATGAGAAAAGCAGAATTGATGAAACAAAACGCAATTACAATGAAAGAAAAGAGCCGCACGAAATCGCTTTATGGCTGTTGCTGGAAAATAATGAGAAGAAGAGAATTGATGAAACAAAACGCAACCACACAAGAAAAGACACACGAATCGTTTCATGGGTGGTTTTTGTAACAAAACGCAATCAAAAACACAACGAAACTCAAACCAAACACAATCACGAACACAAAAGAACAAGAAGCCACACGAAATCGCTCTATGGGTGGTTCTTGCGAAAAAAAAGAAATGAGAAAACAAGAATTAACAACAGAACGCAATAAGAAGCCACACGAGATCGCTTTATGAGGGAATAAGAGGAAGGGGGCCTGAAGGCGCATTGAGTGGGGGGCTTGAAGAGAAAAGAAATGGGGGACTGCGACCCCCTTCAACCCTTCCGGGAGAAATTAAATTGAAAAAACCAGAAGTCAAACAAAACGCAATCACGAACACAAAAAGAAGAAGCCACACGAATTTGGTTGTTTTTGCGAAAAAATGAGAAAACAAGAATTAACAAAACAGAACGCAACCACACACAGAAAAGACACGAAATCTTTTCATGTGGTTTTTGCGTTTCTGATTCGTTTTTGTGTTGTTAATTCTGCTTTTCTCAGTCTCTTTCTTCGAACAAAACGCAACAAGCCACACGAGATGGCTTTAAGGGAAAAAGCCACACAAAATGAAAATTTAAATCAAACCCCTTGAACCCTCTCTGTCCCTCTTGAAGTCCACTCTTCTAAATGAATTGAAGTCTCTCGAGCAATAAAAATCTTTTTTCAGCTTCAAAGATTTTAGCATTCTTTCTCTCTTTCCAGAACTTCTGAAAGTCAACAGCTCTACAGAATGCATTTCTTATTATCAACGAAGGGCATTTTTGAACCTCACTCTTTTTTCCATTCTGAACTTTGAAAAAGTGATACGAAATGCAGCCACTCCATCAACAGCACAGCTCAAGAGAGCTGTTGCAGACGTTGAGCCAAACAACTTCAGGGCCTTTGTGACTGGAAAACATGTGCGGGTTTCTGACAAGTGCCATCTTTTGACTCTGACTTCATTTGTTCATGACACGCTTGGTGCTTCTTAAAATTCGCTGGAAGGTGTTGACACTGATCTTGGCGACATGGCCTTGGCAGTGTCAGTCTGGGGGAATCGTGGCATTTATCACGTTCGCATGCTCTCTCGTGGGGGAGTGCTTCTGCAACGAAGTCAATGGAGCAACACAACCGTGATCAAAGATCAGTTGAGCCCCTTTGACAGTCTTTCACAGGTTCTTGCCATGTCAAGCGTGGACAGCTGTTGATGGAATGCTGCGTTGGCAAAATTTGGGATTTGATAACGGCTCTCCGTGATGACTCGAATCCGTGAGAGAGAGTTCAAGAGCTGTCGATTTTCAGTCTCGAATTATGAGCCCGTCAAATCTGTCAAAATGAAGGTCGGAAGGCTTCCACATGAGTTTGCTCTGTGCAGCTCAATTTCGGTTTTTCCGGTTTCTGTTGTGCATAGAGTCAACCTGTGTGGAGGTTGTCCGCCCACTCGACTTCTTTCGCCTTTGCCACTCGTCTTCGACTTTGGACTTTGGTGTGCACACTTGTAAAGAAACAAGACACGAGGCTGTCCATTGTTTCACGCTAAGGCTGCCGGGACGATTTGGCCTCCACTCATTGTCTCGAGTGGCTTTGGATGCTGATCCACCTCAGTAGACGCAGATGGCCAGCAGATGGCGCATGAACAACCTTTGATTGAGCTTGCTGCGCGTTCTCACATCATCAAAGAACTTGGATTGAGATCGACGTCGAGTCTTCATTCAACTCCAGAGCTTTCATACCGTCTTTGCGTCATGCCAAAACAAACGCAAAGACTCTCTTATGAGCTGGCTTCGCTGCAGCATCCGATAAAGATGCAAACATGGCATGCCGCATGCAAAAAGAAGGAAACACAAAATCGCAAACAAGCCTGCAGACAACAAAAATATTCAATATTTAACAGGATCGAGTAAACACGATGACTGTGCACAATCTTCAGCTCACGGCTCATCGTCATTTTTTCTATCTGCAGAACATTCCAAATTGCAAGTAGACCGTTTTGAGCAATTCTGGTTCGCTTGAGTGAGCCTGCTGCGAGGCCCGCTCACGCCAAAAAAAAAAAAAAAATGGTTCGCTTGGTGAACCTTCTGTGTCTGTTTCTTGTTGATGGAATTCTCATTGCTCAGCTCTGAAAGTTTTTGCCACGAGAACTCTTATGAGAAGCGGTCGTTGATGGCAAACTTCTTGTGAAGCACAAGTCTAATCAAGACAGTGCACATGATTGCTGCGCTGTGATTCATTTGAGCCCGACGAGTGCGAGGAAGGAGTTTTCACCTCTGACGCAACCAGAAGCAATCAATCTCGATTGTCACGCATGATCGCAGACTGTCTTGCCATGCACTGTAGAGAAGTTTCTGTGATCGCCGCAATTTTTACCTCTTGAGGCATCAAAGTGCTGTCACAACGATGCTTGGAGCATCCACTGCAAAACTCTATCGAAACTGCCCTACGACAGCCACCTTCCAAGAGGGCGATTGCATTGCCCAAAACTTGCAGTCCGCCTTGAGATCATAAGCGACTTTGCGGCCCGAACACAAACCGAGGCACCGAACAAGAAGACCTCATCGAACTGCTCGGCGGCCTCTTCTTGACTACATTCTTCGAATCGCCTGCAACGATACTGCCGACGGAGTACATGGGCACATCAGTTTTAGGACTGCGGTTGTTCTTAGGAGGGAAACTTTCCCTCATGCTGTGCACTAGGCACTTCTGAGCTCTTGCACACATGAAACTGCTTGCGATCAGATGTCTTTTTTCAGGAATGCTGGCTGGTCTGTGATTGCAGCTTTCGAGCTACTTATGCCATTGCAGACTGTGGATCGTCTCTCGCGGTCGGAGGCAGGTCATCCAGTTTGCTTGTTAGAAGCTTGCGCCGACTTTCAACGCCTTACATTAGGGAGGCTCCTGCTGCCACTCCTGCCTCTCGCAGATAATTTCAGGCATGCACCAGTTGGACATCAAGCTCCGATTGGATCCGCCGTGGACTCTGGCATCTGCAGGTTCGACTCGCAGGCCTTCAAATGTGAAAATCCCATTTGACCTTGGATGTCCTGATGTTTTCGGCATGCCTGAAGCTGTGAGGAGTGCTTTTGAGTTAGGAAGTGACTGCACGTTCGTTTCGTCTCGTTTCGTTAGTGCTTGAAGTGTTTTGCTTGGAGACAGACAGCTGCAAGGTGTTTCACTGTCAGTCAGAGCCCGACGCGACTCCGCTTTGGCTCAAGAAAAAGACCGAGTGCTGCGCGCTCTGTTTTTCACATGGTAGCGGAGCTCCTGAGGACTTAGAAGGAGCTTTACAGCGCCATGGCCTCGCCCTTGCCAGGTGGGAGTAGTGAGACTCCTGCTCAGAACGTCCCTGTGCCTGAGGAAGGCATGGACTTCGACCTGTTTGGACCAGGACCCGTGGGACCTGTAGGACCTGTGAACAGTCCTGTTGGGTCGCCGACAGCTCAGCAAGCAGCAGCGGCTGCACCTGCGAGTGGTTCTGCAACAGTGCCAGAAGGTGTTAGTGGTCCGGCTGTAGCGCCGGCAGCTCCTGCTCAGTGTCCGGTTCCTCCGAACCCTGCGTTGGGAGGTGAACAACTGCAGCAGTTGATGTTGCAGATGCTGAACAACCAGAACACGGCTTTACAGCAACAGCAGAATCAGATGAACTTTCTGATGCAAGCTCAGAGTGCTCAGTTGACCCTCTTGAACCGCCGTTTGGACGAGGAAGAAGCCAGACGGAAAGCCGACGAGGATCGGCGAAAGGTGTCTTCGGACCCCTTTGCAGCTGCAGTGGCTGCTAGCAGTTCTGGAGCAGCGCCGACGGCGCCTACTGGGTCGCTTGTTGCCCCTCCGAGTGGGCCTGCTGCGAGTTCTGGAAGCTTTTCGAGTTTTGGTGGTCGTGCAGAGAAGTATCTGCCACCCCTGCCTCTCATCAATGCTGGTGAGATGAAGCAAGGCCGGATCCGCGAGCTTGAGGAGTTCCACCGCTTTCTGGAAGTGCTGTCCAGCTGGCTAGCATTGACCGATGACGCCTTTGTTGGCGAGCTAAGGCAGTGCTTGTTTGTTGCTGGTGAGATCCAGCAGGTTACTTTGCCCAGTGACACTGCGGGAAGAAGTGCACGTCTTTTTTACCTGTTGCAGCAAGCTTTGGCAAAGTGGGACAGAGGATTGGAGATCCTCCGGAGTGTTTCGACACGCCAGAGCAATGCAGCTGCAGGATATGAGGGTGTGAGAGAGCTTTACCGGCAGTACTCTGTGAACAGCCGCATGGAGGCGGTGTATATCAGAGACGAAATGCTAAAGCTCCACACAAAGACTGCAGCGCTGAAGCGCCCTCTGGAAGTTGTGCGTTTCCTCGAGGACGAAATCTCCAAGGGAGATAAAAAGCTGGTGCGTTTTCCCGACCTCTGCTTGAACGCCGCCGACAGATCGGCCATTTTGCTGCAAGCTGTGTCAGTGCAAGCGAGAGAGTACTTGGTGCTGCATGGCAAGACTGGCAGTTGGACCGAGATGGCGGAGAGTCTTCGTTTTTACGAGGAGCAGCTGCGCATGGTGGAGCTGCCAAGTGGTGGTTTGCGTGGCCTCAAAGGAGACAAAGGCGGGAAAGACGGCAAAGGCGCGAAAGGAGGAAAAGCCGGCGGTGCCAAGGACAAGTCCCAGATTGTCTGCTGGTACTGCGAGAAGAAAGGGCACTATCAAGAAGAGTGCCGCCAGAGGATCGCAGATGAGAAGAAGCAGGGCAAAGGCGACAAGAGCAACAAGCCCAAGGGCAAAGGCCAGGGCGACAAAGACAAAGGAAAGGGCAAAGAGAAAGGCAAAGGCAAGCATGGCAAGGATAAGGGCAAGGACAAGAAGACTAAGAAGCAGCACGCTCGTGCTGTAGCGGATGGCGAAGCAGAAGAGGAGCCGGAGGGAGAGACCGTGATGGCCCTTCGCGCTTCTGGCGAGTTGATTCCGGTTGATGCCCGCGGTGGCGTCTTGAGGACGACTCCTTCGACACCTGAGGTGCCTGCTGCGGCGCACCGAGTGACCGTTGAGCACAGAGTGTGCTTAGTTGGCATTGAGTCGCAAGATAGCTACTGGCTAGTGGATAGCGGTGCTACTTCTCATTGCATGTCGGTCTCCTGCTTCGAGAAGTATGAAGTCCTTCGCACTTATGATTTTAAGCCCACGCTGTCGAATGCCTCCAACGACATGATTGAAGTGTTGAAGGTGTGTGACGTTCGCGTTCGTTTTGGGAAGCTTGTGGTGGTGCTAGAGCATTGCTTGATCACGAACCTAGATTTCAATGTCTTGTCACCGTTTGTGGCTTGGCAGAGAGGATGGCACACCATGCTCACCAACACACCTCATATTTTCAACAAGAAGAACAAGAAACGCATTCGGTTGACTGTCAAGGATCGCGCTTGGTACGCGGTTGCTGCTTTGAAGGATTCTGGGGATAAGATGGAGGTTGATGCTTTGAAGCCCTCGTCGTCCCCGAAAGCAACGGAAAAGCCTGAAACCACGAAACCCCCGAAAGCCACGGAAAAGCCTGAAACCGCGAAACCCCCGAAAGCCACGAAAGCCCAGAAAGCCCAGAAAGCTCAGGAGCAAAGGTCTTTGGAGTCTGTGAAGAGCCTAGAGTACACGCCTTTTAAGTTTCTGCTGAGGAGCTTGAGGACGCACGGTGGTAGTGCCGTTTCGGTCTGTGAGGGTGCTGCTCTGGAGTCTCTTGAACGCTGTGAGCTTGACCGCTTTGGCTGTGGTAGCAGAAGTGGCAAGAAAGATTCTGAGGCTCAGCCGTCGTGGACCGCTGGGTCGATGATGATAAGTGTTGTGAGCTTGTGGTGCATGGCTTGCGTTGGCGTGCTGTGCTCCCTGTGGACCTTAGTGAGTGAGTGTGCTTGCGAGGTTTCAGGGTTAGGGTTTCTTCAGGATTTGCGAGGCGGTTCCCTGCGGAGGCTGCAAGGTAGTGCAGTGCGTGTCGTGAGGGAGTGTGCGTGCAAGGTTTCAGGACCAGGGTTTTGTCAGGATTTGCAAGGCGGTTCCCTGCGGAGGCTGCGAGGTAGTGCAGTGAGTGTCGCGAGTTCTGTGCAAGGTGGTTTCAAGTGGAGACTGCAAGGGTGCGCAAGGGTCGTGCATCGTAGTTTGGTGCTCAAGCTTCTGTTTTTCACGCTCCTCGTGGTGTGCGATGGGGCGTCGACGAAAGAAGCAGCCAGAGCCCCAGGTATCCTCGACGGACGAGGAACAAAGGTCGTCGCAGGCGGCTATTATGTCTCAGAGGGTGGCGGACCTAACCGCCATGAAGTCTGCTGCGTCTGCCCGACGATCCGATGTGGTGACGGTCGCAGCGGTGATAGAAAGCACGGCTCGAGAAGAGAGCGAGCGGCAAATGATGGAGGAGCACGACGAGCTCACCAAAATTTCTCGCGAGTGGCACAAAATGGCCGTGCCTTCACAGCCAAAATCGCCACAGCAGAAATCGCCGCTGCCGTCAAAGCTGGAGGAAGAAGAGGAGGAAGAAGGCTGGGGCAAATGGCGCCCCGAGTCTGGTGTGGCCACGGACGTTGCCGAGGCCCCGGATGCTGCAGAGAAATCCGTCGAGAAAGTGCCCAAGCGCAAGAAGAAGCGGGCATCTCGTGCGACAAAGGAAGCCACGAAGGCCTTGAAGAAGGTCCGTGGTGCAGCAAAGAAGGCCACGAAGGCCTTGAAGGAGGCTGCAGCAGACGAGGAAGCCGAGGCGGACCCTGTGGACCCTACTTTTCCGAATCCACATTTGTATGTCGCGCCCACCTCGAAGAAGAAGGCCCGGAGGCCCGAGCGGAGGCCCGAGCGGAAGCCAGCGGATGGTGGTCCAGTGACGATGGGCTACAATCGCCAGCTGATGCAGGTGGTGCGGACGGAGAAGAAGGTCGTGAAGGCCAAGCGGCTTGTGAGAAAGAAGCAGCACGCCCGTGCTGTAGCGAAGGGCAAGGCGCTTGCCGAAGGTGCCCTGGAATGGGTGCAAAGCCGTTTGGACGAAAGATCCGAAGGACGGCCGGCCCAGGAGCCGGAGCAGGGTGCAGTGGACCTCCTTGTGGCAGTGGGGACTGCGGAAACCACGGTCGATGCCCAAGAAGCTGTTCCTGTACCTGCGAAGAAAAAGCGGAAGAAGAAGAAGGCCGCTGTCGAAGCGGTTGTGAACGCCGCTGCCGAAGCGGTTGTGGAAGCCGAGGCCGAGGCTGTGGTGGAAAAGGTGGCACCAGCTGCTGCCGAGGAGGAGGTGCCGATGACACCGGCGCCCTCAGATCCACGTGGAAAGCCTCGTTTGGCTCCAAAGCCAAAGACAGCGACCAGGCCGGCTGTGACCTTGAAGCCGGCCGTTATTGTGATTCCGGATGGGCCACCGCAGCCCAAGGATGGGCCACCGCCGCCCAAGGATGGGCCACCGCCGCCCAAAGTGAAACCGTCCAGATCGCCGGCCAAAGTTTCTCCCTCGCCGCCAAAGCCTTCGAAAAGAGCCGCGCCAGCGGCACCGGAGACCCCTGGAGTGGATCCTGCTTTGGTGCCAGTGAAGGCGATGCCAGTGAGGCCGGTGGCGCCTCCGAAGATGGTGCCTGTGAAGGCTATGCCGGCCTTGCCGGCGCCAGCAGCGCCAATAGTGCCGCTGCCGCCGTTGCCGCCCCCGCCGTTGGGGTACCAAGGATCGTTTTTGCTGGGACCGCAGCCGCCTCTGGGATACCACAGATCGCTTTTGCTGCAAGCCCCGCCGACCGATCCAAAGAGCAAGGCACCGATCCGCCCAACACAACGGGTACTCGGTGGTTCGTATGGCCCTCCAGACCAAGGGTCAACGCAACATGGACGCGGCTCCAAGAGGCGCTCCCGCTCTGTCTCTATCTGAGACCTACCGTGCGACCAACCGCAGGGTGCAAAAAGATTCGTTTTAAGAGGAAGTGGAAGCGATCGTCTGCGAGAGTAGGTTGCTTTGAGTGTGGTGAGTGTCCGGGTGTGCTCGGTAGAAAGGGTGAAGTTCTGAGGTTGCAGCGCTATAGGGTTTTACGGGTTTTTGGGAAGGGTTTTGCAAGTGAGTGTGAGGCCCAGACCCCCATGGAAGCCTGGAGGCCCAGTGACGTGCTGCAAGTGTTTTGCGAGGGTTTTGTGAGAAAGGCTCAGGCTCTACTTAAAGCCTTGGGGCCCTCTGTGCGAGTGTGTTTGCCAGGGTACACGCAAGAAGCCCCGAGAGCCCAAGCCCCCAAAACGTCCAAAGTCACCGAGGCACCGAGAGTCAGCAAAGCACCGAAAGTCCCCGAAGCACCGAAAGCCAGCAAAGCACCGAGAGCCAGCAAAGCACCGAGAGCCCCCGAAGCACCGAGAGCCAGCAAAGCACCGAGAGCCTCTGAAGCCGTGGAGTGTTTTGTGCTGGTTGGTGTGCGGCGTCTGCGGTCCTTGTGCTGTTGTGGCTTGGAGCGTGTGCGTGGCTTGTGGTTGTGTTGTGCTTGTGGCTGGGATGACCTAAGGTCGGAGCCTTTGAAGGTGAAAGGTGGCTGTGATGAGAAAGTGTCTGAGCCGCCACACCGTTTGTGCATGATGCGTGGACTTCCGGTGGAAGTGACGATTTCCGATGAAGAGTTGATTCCGGATGGTGATCCACCAAGGCAGGCGGAACCCGCCCAAGCCTCAGCTCCAGCACCGGTTGTTGAAGCCGAGCCTGCTGCTGAAGATGCTGGGGATATTTCTGAAGAAGGGGAACTTCATGTTCCACTGGAGGATAAAGAGTATCAGGAGCACGTTGCTCGGGGCCATCAGCCCTATCTGCCTTCGTGTTCTTTGTGTGTGTCCAGTCGAGGAGTGATTCCAGCGCGAAGGCGCAAAGATCCTTCAATTCCGCAAGCAAGCTTCTTAAGCGACTTCTTGTTCTTTACGAAAGACCTGAGAGTGTGCATTGTGGTGCACGAGCTTAGCGGATATTGTTTCGCTGTGCCCTACCCCACAGGAGGTGATCCAGGGCATGTTGCACGGTGTATAAACGCCGAGCTGGCCGCCGCAGGTATTCAAGGTCAGCATGTTGTGCTGAGGATGGATAATGAAGCGTCTCTGATCTCGCTTTGGAACAAGGTGGGAAAAGACCGCTCATACCCAGGCCTCTCGTTGCACATAGACGCGGTGCCGAAAGGACGGCCGCAGTCGAAAGGGCTTGTGGAGGTAGGTGTGCGACACTTGAAGGAAGCCTTCTGGGTGAATTGGTTGACGCTAGAAACTACGCTGGAGAAGAAGCTCCGGCTGGGTGGTTTGTTGTACAAGGAAGCTTTGAGATATGTTGCCAGGACAAGGAACCTGCATGCGACCTCGAAGTCGCAAACCACGCCAATTGAAAGGCTGAGACGCCAACATCTTCCAGTAACGAAGACGTTTCCTTTTGGGTGCAAGGGTTTTGCCAAACCTGCGAAGCAGAAGCCTGAGAATCGAGGCCGCCGCCTCATCCCGTGTATGTACCTAGGGCCTGCTAAGCCAAATGGTGGAGGAGTGCGTGTGCTCCCTCTTGATCGGCCTGATGAGGTCGAAGTGATGTCGGCCTTTCGGCCGGACCAGCCTTACCTGTATCCTGAGGAGTTGGTGGTACAAGCCGCTGATTCGGGTGCCCCTTCTAGGCAAGACAACGTTTTAGAGCGTCCTGTTTCCTTAGACCTGAAGCCCCCCGAAGCCTTTCAGCCTGGAGAGCCTAAGGGTAATCTAGTTGAGAGGGGGAGTGCGGAGCCGGAGGCTCCAGCTGAGCTCTTGGAGGATGAGCTTATGGACTATGATCCTTCTCCAGTTGAGGAGGAAGAGGTACTCCCTGAAGGTCCCCCTGCAGGAGAGAACGAGGCCCCACCTTTGTACGATGTGGACATGCAGCCGGCCGACGATGATGATCCCATGGAGGTGGCGATCAGCTGGCTGGAGGACCATGCTTTGTACTCCATGTGTTCTAGACCTGAGGTTGTGTTCGCGGCAAAGGACGCTAAAGGGTCTAGGGCGGCCAAGTTGGAGTTTACTTTGAAGTTTGGAGGGTCCAAGGTGAAGGTTGAGGTTCCTTCTGGGGCTGCTGATGAGTATACTGGGGAGGTTCTTGAGGAGAAGAAACTTGGGGAAGGGATGCGTCTTGAAATGGAGGAACTGGACCACTTTGGTGTGTGCCAGGTTGTGTCTGAGAAGGAGGCGTTTCGCCTTGTGCGGGAAGCTAAGAGGAGAGTGCTTTCCACCAGGTGGGTGTTGCACTACAAGGACGGGCACAAGCGTGTGCGCTGCCGTTTGGTTGTGCGTGACTTTAAAGGGCCCACCTCTGCTTTAGCTGATGGCATCTATTCTCCTACTACTACCTTAGAGTCTGTGAGGTGTCTGTTGGGGATGTATGCGCATTTCGGAGGGAAGGTGATTTCGGGAGATATTTCTGTGGCCTTCATGCAGGCTAAGCTGTTTTCTACTGAGGTGGTGAAGCTGCCGGAGAACTGTAGGACAGTGTCAGGTGAACGTGTGCATTGTCTGCTGAAGCGTGCCATGAATGGTTTGCGGATTGGGCCTTTGGCTTGGTTTCGTGAGCTAGGAGAAACACTGAGAAAACTTGGTTTCTTTGTTACTGCTGACAGCACTGTGTATCGCAAGGTGATCAAGGAGAAAGGCAAGGATGCCATTGTGTTGGTGTTGGCCTATGTAGATGACATCTTGGTTTTCAGCACGGTTGCGAGTGTAGCTGAGAAAGTGTTTGAGGAACTGAGTAAAGTGTTCAAGATGAAGCGCACGGGAACGCTTCAACCGGGAGAGAAATCGGTGATCTCCTTCCTTGGGAGAAACATTTATCAGAGGAAGACCGGAGACTTGTACTTCGGACTCAAACCCGGGATGCTCCATAGCTGTGCGGAAGAGTATCAAATCACGAAGGGAGCGAAACTCCCCAAGCTTGAGCGTTTGTGGACCAGTCTGGAATCCACCCCGATCACGCATGAGGCCTATCAGCGCTACCGGCGCGTGTTGGGCAAACTGTCGTGGCTAGCTTTGACAAGAGCTGATTTGCAGTTTGTTGTAGGTTTTCTGGCCCGGAGCCAGAGCAACCCAGACTCCAGGAGTGAAGCGTGTATTCGAGCTGTGCTGCGTTGGATTCTCACGCTTGGGAATCGGGTTCAGCGGATCCCGGCACAGTGGGTGAACTATCGCCCTTCGGAAAGTACGCGTGTGATCGATTGTTTCTGTGATGCTAGCTGGAATTTGCCCTCTGTGAGTGGGGCGATTATCTGCTGGCAGTGCAACCTGCTGAAGAGTTTTAGCCGTAAACAGACGGTTGTGGCCCTGAGCAGTGCCGAGGCTGAATTGAGTGCTTTGGTAGAGACTGTGAAAGAGGCTTTGTTTGCAGGGTTGCTTCAACAGTCGTTTTTGGAGGGATTGCCTGAGGATGATACCGGAAGCTTTTGGATCCGGATTTGTACCGATTCTGAGTCGGCAAAGGCGATTGCTTCAATGGAGGGACTCTTGAGAAGGGTTCGTCACCTGGAGTTGCGGTGTGCTTTCCTGCAGCAGATGGTTCAGTCGGGGAGAGTGATCCTCGAGTTTGTGGCCGGAGCATATAATGCCTCCGACGGCCTGACCAAGAGTATGGTCTTTCAGGAGCAGCTGGACAACCTCTACGAGGTAACCGGTTTGGTTTCTTTTGAAGACGAGTTGGGTGAGTTTGAGCTGGAACGCCTGACTGCAGAAGAGCCGGTAAACCGTTCTTTTGTTCCTGAGGAGTACGTTTCACTGTGTGAAGCTGTGGCGAAGAACCAGGTCACCTTTGTGGTCGTTGAACTGTTCTGCCAGGAAGAAAGTGCCTTACAGAAGGCATGTGAGAAGCTTGAGATTCCCTATGTGGGTGTCACTGAAAAGCTTGACTTTTGTTCTGAGCAGACGCAGTGTTTTCTGAAGGAGTTGTTTTCTGTGTTGAGTTGTGGCTTGAAGACGAAGATCTACTGCCATATCTCCACTCCCTGTACCACTGGGTGTCGTTTGCGTTACCGCGGGTGGCGCAAGTACAGTCAAGAGAAGTGGGAAGAGAAGAAGAAGTTGCATCAGCGTGCTTGGGAACTTCTTGAAGGTTTGTTGAAACCGGTTGCTCGGAGTGAACGCTTGTTGTTGACTCAAGAGTGGCCTCTGCAGAACGACCTCTGGAAGGACCCGCGGTATCTTCAGGTTGCTTCAGAATTGGGGCTTTCTGAGGGTATTGTGGTAGACCGCTGTGCGTACGACTGTGTGTTTAAACGGTGGTACTTTGCCACGAACAGTAAACGCTGGGTCAAAGTGTTTCCTAAACGGGAATGTGACCAAGTGCATGAACATGTACAGGTGGAATTAAAAGATTCAGGGTTCTATCCTGAAAAGCTAGGTCTAGAGCTTGTAAAGTGTGCTCAAAAGACACTAGGTGCCGCATCAGTCCAAGAGGGGGTGTGAAAATTCCATTTGACCTTGGATGTCCTGATGTTTTCGGCATGCCTGAAGCTGTGAGGAGTGCTTTTGAGTTAGGAAGTGACTGCACGTTCGTTTCGTCTCGTTTCGTTAGTGCTTGAAGTGTTTTGCTTGGAGACAGACAGCTGCAAGGTGTTTCACTGTCAGTCAGAGCCCGACGCGACTCCGCTTTGGCTCAAGAAAAAGACCGAGTGCTGCGCGCTCTGTTTTTCACATCAAACGCACCGTTCAATTTGGATCCCGAAGGCTTCAAATGTTGCACGCTGAAGTCTAGCAGAAGTGCTTGAAGTTGTGGGCCCTGGTTCAACCATGGTTACAAACGATTTCTTCGGTGTTGCAGGAGCTCGGTCGTCACTTCGCTGGGCAGCCAAGACGTTTGGACTCGCTCTGCCAGATCTCTACGGAGGTGTTTTGGTTGGAGTGGAGGCTCGCATTACTTCCGACAGAAAGGAAGTTCTTTCTCTTCCGATTTATGTTTTGGCTTACTGCGAGCGGGCTCTTCTACTGGAGACGGGCTCCGTGGGGTTCAGATTATTTTTGGGCGCAATTCTCATTTCGGCATCGGCCAGCCTACGCTTCTCCGATGCGCAACACATTTTATGGACATCGATTCAAGCTGCTCAAGATAATGTGAGGGCCATCTTATGTCGAACGAAGTCTTCTCGGAGGGGGATGCCGTTCGGCTTCGTTTCTTATGGTTACTACGGCGATTCGGGTCCTACTATCACAGCTGGGTGTGCAAATACTTTTTCTGTTGGGCTCCGAATGGGATTCAATTGTTTCGCTTTGGAGAGACAGTGCCAGATGCTTTATTCTTCATCTCAAGCTCAACGGAATGGCAACCCACGAGCTACGCTCAAGCTTTGTCGGCATTCAGGGGAATTCTGGTGTTGGCTGGCATGAGTCCCACAGAGGCTTCATCATACACTCTACATTCCTTGAAGACTTGCCTATTGGCAGCGTTGGCACAACTGCAGGTGTCTTTTCGCAAAAGAGGCCTTCAAGGTCATCACAGAACCGGACAGAATGGCTGCGTTCTTCTTTATAGCAGGGATGATGTCATGGGGCACTTTCCCTTCAACAGCTCTTTTGGGATCGGGTTCGTAGCAATTGGATGCCGCTGAATCCTCAGGCTCGCGGCGGCTAAGGTCTTGTCCTACTCGTCTCCTGCTCATCATCGCTTTCCGGTGGAGGCTGGCTCATTGGCATCCTCGGTGCATGCCCCGACTCAGGAGCAAGTGCAGGCACCTCTTCAGCCCGAGGTACGGCAGGAGTCTTCAGATTCGGACATTGATTCTTCATCATCTTCTTCATCGTCGGCTTCGTGTAAGAAGAAAAGTGCGGCATTGGCGGCAGTCAAAAGTTTCTCTGATTCTGATGAACAGATTTGGGTTCAGACATCTTCTGGCATCATTCATGCTGCTACTCCCTGCTCCGGTTGTGATGGGGTTTTGGTGAAGCGCGAGGACGGTGAGCTAGTTCGGGTTCAGCCGAGATGTGGCACTTTGGCGCACAACATGCAGATCAGGCCTGAGCTTCCGTCGAATCCTTGCTTTTGCCGACATAAAGCATGTCAGGCGATTTTTGTGTCATAGAGAGGCGGCTGGTGCAGCTTCAGTCAGCCAGCAAATTCTTTTGCGCGCTGCTCTGTCGGGTATGGCGATCCTCGCATGCGACGGCAAGCGAGCCGGGCATCGAGGGGACTGTTTCTGCGCAAGGGCGATCGGTACACATCCGGGACTGAAGAGTTGCACACTTTGCAGCAATTTTGGATGTCAGAAAGACGCTGGATAAGCGTGTATCTGGAGTACGTTCAAGTTTTGTTGCGGCAAATGATTCCACAGCGTGCGCCAGGTTTGGAGCTATTGTCCTGTGATCGAGATTCACTGCTGTCTTGCCCGGGTGGATTAGGGTGTCTTGGGCAGCCCATCAGGGAACATCGGCTTGCATGCGGTCCCGGCGGAATCGCTGCCTCTGACGTCGAGTGTGAGTTTGCTTCCCATGATCTCGTTTGGCTTGCCGGCTCCGGCACCAGGTGTCATGCAGGTTTTGTAGCTGGCTTCTTTTGGTTACCATTGTGCTAGGGCGATGACGGATGGCGAACCGGAAGCTCCGCCTCAGCTGCTGAACGAAGCTTTGGTGGCCTTGGCGGATCAGTGGATTACCATGGGATTCTTGCAGGGTTTGATGTCAGTCTTTTCGGCTGCATTGCGGCTGATTCCTCAGCTTTGGATGAGGCGCTCAAGGATCTTCTTGAGGGCGCTGTGGAGCCTCCTTCCACGGCTCAGCGCCTGCTTCTTTTGTCTTCGTTACGACTGCTTTACGAGACTTGCCGTCAGCAGTCGTCGGCGGCTCGTCAGGGCAAGCGCCAAGATGAGAACGACATCACGTCGGGGATTACTACATCAAGCTGGTCTGAACAGTTTCCTCCGAAGCTTTCAGGCGAGCGTGTGATGTCTCTTCAGAGACAATTTCACGCCCGATACCCTGGGGAGATCTTAGATCCCGACAATTATCCGTCGGCCAGGTTGCTAGCCTATGTGGCTAAGGTCGTTCAAAAAGGAGAGCTGCGGTGGATCCCGTGGAAACTCAGGATGAGTCAGGCCCAACAAGACTCCCTGGCCTTGAGGCGCCCAGCTAAGGTGCCGCGGTTAGAAGAGCTGATATACGACGACGTGCCCCAGCGTGACATACCGGCTGGAGCAGTTGGCGCGAACTATCTCTCGGGCATCTTGGGCTTGGTTTCAGTGGCCGTAGCGATGCTTCAGGGCGCGCACCTGGCGAGCCTTCGCAAGTTTGAACGCAAGTTTATCAAACTGGCGACCCAGAAATGCGAGGCAGGCATTCGCAATCCTTTCGCTGAGGAAATCATGCAAGCAGATCGTCAGCTATGGTGCCAGATGGCCGATCTGGTCAATCTTCATGGCTGGTCCTTGGATGACGCTCTGACAGAGTACACGGAGATCAGAGGGGATATGGCTTCGTTGCTGCAGTCCCGGGTGGCGGTCCCCAAGCGGTTTGATATCCCACCTGGTCTTCGAAAGCTTCCTGGGGGCAAAGGCAAGCAGAAGGGAGGTGGCAAGGGTCGGGGCGCGAATGGTGGTCAGACTGGTCAATCTGGTGCTAAATGGATCACGAAGTTTGAGGACAAAGGCAAGACTCGTCTCCTGTGCCGGGACTACTCTTCGGCAAAGGGCTGCTCCTTCACGGATTGCAAATTTGAGCATTTGTGTCCTGTACCGCGCCCGGACGGCAGACCCTGCTTGGGCAAGCACCCGGCGCATCAGCATAAGGCTATGCCTCACTGACTCTCGGATGATTCCTCTGATGTCAGGACGGGCAGGTTTGATGCCGCGGAGATGGTGCACAGCAGCTCTCAGCAAGATTTGGATTGGGAGACATGTCTCTCCGTTTTGCAACAGCACTGTCCAGGGTCAACTCAGTTGCTTCGGACAAAGGTTCTGGATGGTGGCCGGAACCATGCTAGCTACTTCAACGCCGGGGTACGCTCGGGCTCCCTTGGCGGCCTTTGTCGCTTCACCTTGGAAAACCCCAAGCTGGTGGAGTACGTAAATCTTTTCTTACAATCAGTCTTCCCTAATGGGACGTGGTCTAGTTTCTGCGTATCGCACAACGAATTCGCTCATCTTCATTCGGATTTCAACGCCCCAGGCTCTTTGAATCACTCGTGCAGCTTGGGAGCTTTCGACAAAGGGGGTCTCTGGATTCAAGTCGCGGATTCAGCATTTCCGGAGCATCCTCGAGTTCCTCCCACGGACGCTCAGGCTGATCAAACATTGCGCGGTTGCATTTTCAACACTCGGAGGTCGGGGATCTCTTTTGACGGCTCTCTACCTCACTGCTCGGAGCCTTGGACTGGGGACCGGTGGGTCCTGACAGCCTATACTTCGGCCCAACTGCCGGGAGTCTCGGCGACTGATTTGCAGCAGCTGAGGGCTTTGCATTTTCCGTTGCCAGATTCTTGATGCCAAGCGGCCGCTTCAGGATCGTCTGGGGCAGGGATCCTTCCTGCACCGCCTTCAGTGCTTGATCTCTCCAAGGTGCGAGGCAATCTTTTCCTGGATCTGTTTTGTTGGTCATGCTCGGCCACTATCGTCTGCTTTCTTGCAAGCTGGGGTATCTGTTCTTTCGGTGGATACAATGTTGGCTTCAGAGCATGATCTTCTGGATGACTCGGTTTTTGAACCTCTTTTGCGATTGAGCTACTCGGGAGCGGTCACGTCGGCTCATGCATCGCCACCGTGCCGGGAATATTCCAGGTGCAAGCTTATCCGGCCTGGTCCGAAGCCTTTGCGAACCCCTGAACATTTGGCAGGGGTCCCAGGTCCCAGGTCTTTCTTCTTCCGAACAAGAGCGAGTGGACGCCAGCCGGACTTTGATGGAGCGGGCCGTCGAGCTTCTGCACGCCACCTTCAAGGCTGGCGGACATTTTAGCCTTGAAAATCCGGCAAACAGCATGCTTTGGCTTGAAGAACCGGTCCGCCTTCTTCTTCAGAAGGCCAATGCCGATGTGCTTGTGGTAGCGGCTTGCGCTTACGGTTGGGACATCTCGAAACGCTGGGCTTTCGCTACCACGTTTCGGGATGTGCAGCGATTGGCGAAGGATTGTACACATGCCGAGGGCTCTCATCGTCCTGTCGCTGGGGTTCGGCATGAGTCCGGCGGTTATGCCTCTCAACAGACATCAGAGTTCCCTGCGAAGCTTGCGGAGGCTTACGTATCGGCCGCTCTCCCATTGTTTTCGACACGCGAAAATCCTTTGGATGCCCAGCTGTCTCAGCTATATCAGCTAATCCCTGCTAAAGGTCGCTTCGACATGCCTTTCGCGCATCAAGATGGGGCTGGCATCTACTCAGTCCCCGACTGGTCTTTTCCCCCGAATGGGACAGTTGACAGACTTCAACAAGTTAGGCATGCTCTGACTCAGAAGCTGTTTGAGCTGAAGGCCCCTATTCGCTTGCGAGAACATGTCCTTGCCAGGTCGGATTCTCCATTGTTTTCTGAGGGTGAGATTGAAAGCTTTCGGGCCATCTTTTCAGAGTTCTTGGTGGCTACAACTGGCCGTCCGGTGGACTGGTCGGTTCAACCTTTTCAGCCATACACACTCAATGCGCTACAGCAGCTGTCAGAGGCCCTGGAAGATCCCGACGACACTCTGTTCGCGTGCCTCCAATCGGGCGCGCCCACTGGTTACTTCAAAGACATCCCGAGAAGCGGTGTTCTTGTTCCTGCGCCTGAGGTGCAGACTTCGGAGGAGCAACCTTTGCTTGAGTGCCAAGAGAATTGGAAGGGAGCTCGCGAGAATCCAGAAACCCTGGAGTCCTTGATACAAGAAGAACTTGATAACGGCTACTTGGAAGAAGTCACACTTGAGGAGGCTCGGTCCAGGTGGCCAGAGGTTGCCATTGGGAAACTCAACGTTGTGATTGTGCCGGACAAAAACCCTCGCTTGACGGTTGATGAAACAATATCTGGCGTGAATCCGGCTTGCCACATTCCGGAACGCTACAACTTGCCGGGCCTGGGCGACTTGCAATCCAGCTATCCTCTTCGAGGTCAAGTGTCCGAGCTTCGCTCCTTCAGTCTAGACATTAAGGCGGCGCACAAGTCCATTCTCATGCAGGAGAGGGACCGTGGTTTATCTGGCATCACTTGCAACGGCAAGACATATTTCTATCGGGTCATGCCTTTCGGCATGAGCTGCTCAGCCTATTGGTGGCAGCGTCTTTCAGGCTTCTTCATGTGAACATGGCATCTTCTGGTGTTCTTGGCTCACTTCATGTCCATGTACGTGGACGATTTGATATTAGCCATGGCCTCTGGTGCCTTGGACATCTCCGCTTGTCTGCTTCTCGCCTTTGCAGCAGCTTTCGGTATCAGGTTGTCGTGGCCTAAATTACAACTAGGCTCTGATTGTCTTTGGATAGGCTGGCAGTTGTCTTATAGGGCTGGCACTGTTCGGGTTCCAGAGTCTAAAAGAGTGAAATTGCGCGGCCTGCTGAATCCACTCCTGGTGGCGGGCCGAGTGGAGCTTAAGCTGATCCAACAAGCGTTGGGCCTTCTTCAATGGATCACGCAACTTCACAAGGAGCTTCGCCCTTGGCTTTCTTCTCTGTATGATGACATTTCGAGGCCGCCGGGGACGTCTTTTTCCATTGAGCCATCTCGGTGGGGATCTTTGGCTCCTTGCTTGTCGGATGCGATGGTTTTCATCTCCACTCCAGCAGGCACGGCTATCCCAGTGGGCTCCAAGCTGTTGAGTGCTCGGCACATCGAACTGTGGAAAAAATCGGATCTGGACAAGGTTCCGCTCACTTCGAAGCGGGTATGGATGAGGATCGCTGATCCTCAATCTCGCTTTCGGCGCTTATCTGTGCTGAGCAGGCGCCTTTTGCAATTCTGGTTTGATTGGTGCGGCTCACATCAATTCCACGAGTGTTTAATGCTTCCTCAGCGCTCTCTTGATGCTATTATGGCTGCTGACGCTTGCGCTCAAGGCTCTTCGATCGGCATTGGCGGCTTCATCACGTTGCCTGGCTCGGATTCTTTGTGGTTCTCCGAGCGTTATGATCTGGCCGACTTCAAGCACTTGGAACTTCCGCTGCATGCCGAATCGCAGAAGGATATCTCATGCTGGGAAACATTGGCTCAAGTGGGCCTCATGCTTCTCTTTGGGCACCTGTGCCCTGGCGGGCGTATGAGGATTTGCGTGCCATCTTTCTGCGACAATTCTGGTGCAGAGTCTGTTTGTGCGAAGCTTCTGACGACAAAGTCACCTCTTTGTTTCTTTACCCAACTGGTGGCGATGATCAGCACTCGCATGGGGATCAGTCTGGATGTGCAACACATCGCGGGTGGCAATGCGCTGATTTCCTGTCCAGGTGGGATGGTGTCAGCCCTCTGCCTGCACCATGGAATCCCGACTTCAGATACCGCTTCACAGTCGCGGACTTCTTTGATCTACGTCATGATGTTCGGCTTTTCCCAGCCGATGCGAAGCTGCTTTGGAAGCTGCCGCGCTGAGCTTTGCCCGGCGAGTCTGAACGATTCCTGAAATCTGAATGCATGCATCTTCTTTTCCATAGGTGTTCGTCTCACTTAATTGTGGGGCGTGCATGGCGATTCCTCCACCTATGTTTTTGTGCTGTGGCAGTTGCTGTTTGGGCCTTGCTTAAACCGAGATTTCTGATGCTTTCAGATCTTACATCTGCGATTTCCGCCACTGCACAAAACATAGGGCGAGTGGAGCGAGTTCGGTATGTGATGGATTATATATTGGATTGGAAGCTTATTTGATTACGCTTGAATCATATGCTTATCGCTTTTGCTTTTGATATACCGATATCTTTTAGCACGTCGCTGGAACTTTTGAGCTATGCTTTTGGGGGGAATGCAAAATACGTTTTGTATTTGAACGGTCATCGTGTTTACTCGACCCTGTTTAAATATTAAACCATTTTTGCTTTTGCCTGCGGGCTTGTTTGCGATTTTGTATTCCCTCCTTTTGCATGCGGCATGCCATGTTTGCTTGGAGCCTTTTTGCATCTTTATCGGATGCCGCAGCGAAGCCGGCTCACGAGAGAGCTTTTGCGTTTTTGTTTTGCCCACCCTCCACTCCCTTTTGTGGGAGCCGGCTATCCTTATGCATCTTTGCAGCTGCTTGCGCGTTTAGGTGCGGTCGATCTTTGGGATCTTATATCTTCCGCAGACCACACGTCGTTGCGGTCGATTCAGGATGAATCTCTCATGGACACTTGCTGGCGCTTTTCTTCGGGGACAAAGTCCCTCAAGGTGGTTTCTTGGTTTATCTGGGTCCAAATGGGCCTTGCTTAAACCGAGATTCCTGATGCTTTCAGATCTTACATCTGCGATTTCCGCCACTGCACAAAACATAGGGCGAGTGGAGCGAGTTCGGTATGTGATGGATTATGTAGGGGATTGGAAGCTTATTTGATTACACTTGAATCATATGCTTATCGCTTTTGCTTTTGATATACCGATATCTTTTAGCACGTCGCTGGAACTTTTGAGCTATGCTTTTGGGGGGAATGCAAAATGCGTTTTGTATTTGAACGGTCCGTCACTTTGAACCGCTCGTGGCGCCTACAACAACTACCGCTACCGCTACCACTACCACTACCACTACCACTACCACTACCACTACCACTACCACTACCGCTACCACTACCACTACCACTACCACTACCACTACCACTACCACTACCACTACCACTACCACTGCCACTACCACTACCACTACCACTACCACTACCACTACCACTACCACTACCACTACCACTACCACTACCACTACCACTACCACTACCACTACCACTACCCTACCACTGCCACTACCACTACCACTACCACTACCACTGCCACTACCACTACCTCTTCCACTACCACTACCACCACCACCACCACTACCACCACCACCACTACCACTATACCACCTCCACCTCCACCTCCACCTCCACCTCCACCTCCAGCCACCACCACCACCACCACCACCACTACCACGACCACGACCACTACCACTGCCACTGCCACTGCCACTACCACTACCACTACCACTACCACTACCACTACCACTACCACTACCACTACCACTACCACTACCGCTACCACTACCACTACCACTACCACTACCACTACCACTACCACTACCACTACCACACCACTACCACCACTACCACTACCACTACCACTAGCACTGCCACTACCACTACCACACCACTACCACCACTACCACTACCACTAGCACTGCCACTGCCACTGCCACTCTCCCACTCCCCCACTCTCCCACACCACTCTCCCACCACTCTCCCACCACTCTCCCACCACTCTCCCACCACTCTCCCACCACTCTCCCACCACTCTCCCACCACTCTCCCACCACTCTCCCACCACTCTCCCACCACTCTCCCACCACTCTCCCACCACCCTCCCACCACTCTCCCACCACTCTCCCACCACTCTCCCACCACTCTCCCACCACTCTCCCACCACTCTCCCACCACTCTCCCACCACTCTCCCACCACTCTCCCACTCTCCCGCTCTCTCACTCTCCCACTCTCCTATGACCACGACCACGACCACGACCACTACCACTACCACTACCACTGCCACTGCCACTGCTACTGCCACTACCACTACCACTACCACTACCACTACCACTACCACTACCACTACCACTACCACTACCACTACCACTACACGACCACTACCACGACCACTACCACTACCACGACCACGACCACGACCACGACCACGACCACTACCGCTACCGCTACCGCTCCCGCTCCCGCTACCGCTACCGCTACCGCTACCACTACCACTACCACTACCACTACCACTCCCACGACCACGACCACGACCACGACCACCCACGACCACGACCACGACCACGACCACGACCACGACCACGACCACGACCACTACCACTACCATTACCACAACCGCTGCTACTGCTACTGCTACTGCCACGACGACGACGACGACGACGACTACTACTACTACTACTACTGCTACTACTACTACTACTACGACGAGTACGACTGCTACTATTACAACTATTATTACGACTACCACCTACCACTACCACTACTTCTACTACTACTACTACTACTACTACTGCCACTACTATGACGAGTACTACTGCTGCTACTACTACTACTACTACTACGACGACTATTACGACTATTGCTGCTGCTACGACTCTACAACAGCAACAATTTCAATTGAACGCTGCGCGAGCGTGCTCTGCGCTTTGCGGGCGGCAAGCGCAAAAAGGAACCCATACCCTCAGCATAAACCAAAAGAAGGAAGAGCAAAGCCAATCCGAAATGAGCCTGAGCCTAAAGCCTGTGGAGGGCCTGCGAGTGCTCAAGGCACTCTTGGCCTTGACGCGGGCGGGCCATGCCCACCTGTTGTGGGGTCCGGCCTTCCCGCGCACAGGCACCCATGGTCTGAATTCTTGCCCGCTAATTCTGGGCCAGCACCCACCCTTAAGGCAGACGTCGGCTTCACCGGCGTTCCAGAAAAAGTGGAAAGCTGCTCCTCAGCACGCTTTTGAGGCTGTGCTTGCGGCCGGGCAGCCGGCCTTCAACAGAGGCTAAGCGGCCTGAAATCCGACACGATCATGAACACAGGCTGTGGCAGGCAGCACGAGGGGACTGCCCATGCGAATATCGCAGGTACCTCCTTCATCCGTTTTGGAACAAGGCCAGTGGCACGTTTTGCTCCGAGGCCTCGCGCTAGCCACCAACCGTGAAGTAAAACGAAACACAGAAACCGCTAAAAGCAAGGATAGAGAACGAATCCTGATTTCCAAGGCCAATCAGCCCCTATGGAAAAGAGCTGCCTATGGCTTGAGCAGTTGCTTCACTGGACAATTCACTTGACTGTCTTTGCAACCTCCGTCACCCTCAGTGTGAGTCATTGCGTCCAATACTCACGAACTGGCAGCCCGTGGGTCGCACTCAGAAGAGCCGTCTCCCAAAGTTCCCGTCTAGTGGCGTCCCACACTAGGTAACTCCGGACTGCCAGCGATGGGCCGTAAGGAAGGCTGCTCGTTGACTAAAGAGCCGTCACTCCTAGCACTGCCTGACCTCGTCAGTAACAGGACAGTAACGAACACAACTGGGAGGGCCGTAGCCGAAGCCCGCCACCCTTGGCACAGCAAGCGCGTCCGCTTTGCGACTGTACCCAGATGTGACGTGGAGCCGTACCAAAGTGCTGGGTCAAACTGACTCCCCGCGACTGTGTCGCTTCCTCCTGCCGTGTAGGTCGGCGCAAAGCACCTAGCTCCAGACTTGGGCTCAGGCGAAACTCGGGTGTCGCACGTAGAGCCGTAGCAGAGGGGAAGCCACCGAAGGGTTGAGAACTCCAGCGCTGACCAGTACCTGTTTAGCCACCCAGCGTTCCACGAAAGGAGCCCGACATTTGCGTCTTTGCTGTCCAGCGCGGCGGGAGGCTGTTCCATATGCCGAGTTGTGAGGCTGTGCCTTAAACTGTCTTTCCGCGATTGCGTCGCTTCTTTCCGGCTTCGCTGTGCTAGAGCTCCCAGTCGGCAGACAAGTGTCATGTCGTTTTTTCTGATATAGGAAAAATTGTGTGAGTGCGCTGTAAGCATCAGCGCCGTCCGCTGCTTTCATCAAGAGACCGAGGCCTAATGACTCCCTCCACTGCGCGGAAGTGGAAACCCTACCGCCTACCCAGTGATGCAATGTTTGAATGAAACACAGTCTGGGCCCAGGAATTGGGACCTGGCGGATCAAAGCGGCACCTGTAGCAAAACGGAGAGGCACATGGCTCGGAGTAGGCACAAACCCTTACTGTTCGGAAAAGGAGCCTGGTCGGGACCTCTAGTACAGAAGTTGCGCCCCAAGCCTGTTCGAAAGCCTCTCAACTGCGCGGCCGCTTGATCACTCGTGGCGGCTACAACAGCAACAACAACAACTACTACTACTACTACTACTACTTCTACTACTACTACTACTACTACTAGCACTACTAGCACTACTACTACTACTACTACTACTACTACTACTACTACTACTACTACTACCACAATTACTACTACTACTACTACTACTAGTACTACTACTACTACTACTACTACTACTACTACGACTACTACTACTACTACTGCTACTACTGCTACTACTACTACTACTACTACCTACTACTACTACTACTACTACTACTACTACTACTACTACTACTACTACTACTACTACTATACTATTACTACCACAGCAACTCGTCGCCGCCACGTCACCCGAGGCACGAGGAGGCGGTTCTAACAGTTAGAGAAGAGGGTTTGCTCTTCCGAATCGGGAATCACAAGCTGTACCCAGGCTCGCAAGTTCTGCTTGGGTCCACGCGCGTGATCCTGCAAAATGCTGTGCACATTTCCATTCGAAAAGTGAACAAATTGTCCGGAGAATCTTGAAGCTATTGAATTTTGAATTAGCATTTCTGTGCACCACAAACAATGCTAAGGGCGGACTGCCTGCATACCTGTTCTGTGTTTTTTCGATGTTACGACTGTCGCTTTTGCAGCGATGACTCGAGTGGAGATTTGGAGAAAGTGGCAGATGTCACCCATGTGAAATCCTATTTGCGCAAGCATCGATGAACCGCCATCGACAGCTTGCATGGATCCGTTTGCGCAGGTCAGGCTTTAATGCCTGCAGGGCATGAGCGCCACACAGCTGGAATGTGTGCCGTAAAAACTTCGTTTTGTGCGCTTTGGAGTCTTTGCGTCATTGGCCCTCCAGCAGCCGTCACCGAGGCGCGTGACGAAACCCCAAAAGCCTGAAGCTTCCCAAAATGCCCCTTCCGACAGAGCAAGGCTCCCTGTTCTTTCTTTCGGTACCGCGAACCGAGTCCATGCTCAGGGGCGCCTGTCACCACCTCTTCTATACCTTTGTTTATAGTTCAGGGGCCAAGGCGTTTTCGGGAGATTTTGAATTCAGGACGGTTTGAGGTTCAGGGTGTCCGGCGCAAGGAATAGCATGTGGATTGAGCGATCAAACAACAGGCAGGCGGGCGGTTCCTTGCATCTGTTCAAACACGGCAGAAAGCGGTTACGATTTGACAACAAATGCCAGTGGATCAAGCAAGACCGGGCTTAGTTTGCGCTTCTGCCGTCACGAATCAGTCGTCCGTTTACAGTGTTTCAGTGCATAATTGCATAATCGCTACAGCCACGGGGCGGTCGTGTATGTCGGGATGCTTGTCGTTCTCCAGAGCTACATTTTAGCTCACCGAAGCGGATCGGACTAGCGAATAATGGCTGCTTTCGACCTTGCTCCATTTTCGGATCAACGCGCCGAGGAGGGTCTGAAAGCCTCCTGTATACTAGCACAGTGAAGAGAACAGGTATCAATGCCGTCTGCCGAACATGTAAGCCACCACACCTTCCCAGCGAACCCAACTTGGATGAATATAGACGGTATTTACGCACGACGCCTCCTGGTGAATACTGCTAGCCAACGAGTGTTAGTTGCTGTGCAGAACATCGCGCACAAACAGCGCTCCTCTTCGCAACAATGGTGGGCTGCTGGCAGCTATGTCGCTCCAGAGCAGCTCCCCAAGTTGTTGCGAGCAACGACGTCAAGGTCGGATCTAGCCGCTCAATATTGCTTGCAAGGGGAAGCAGATCCTCATCGTTGCCGCTGCGTTGGCATTCATGCGGCCGACCGAGGAGGGGACTTTGACTAAGCAATTGTTCGATTCTCACGAGCTGCTAATGTCTGAGCTGCGTGCAGGCTTCTTGGGTTGTTCGGTGCAACTTGGACTGCGACGGGGCTTGCGGCTCAGATTCCAGAACCTCATTCCCTGGGTCGGTGGCACCTTTCGCCAAATTGCAATGTGTAGAATGCAAATCATACGTAGGACTGTTGCTTTGAAATTCATTGTTCCTGACCCGACCTTTAGCAGCGGCAGGGCCCACAGCTTGCGGCACTTCGCCAATATTCTGCCGGCATGCGTACACATCCCGTCCAGCCTCCCAGAGCTCTGGAAGTGGAGAAATTTAATCGAGGTCAACAGCTGTGAGGAGAAGCAGGTGTGTAGCGGGCAAATGGCCGGTTGCCAAGGGGAGGTTCTGCTTCTGGCTTGCATAGGCACGGGTACTTTCCAGCTGCACTTCAATGTGCCGTGGTTTTTTGGTTGCATGCGTTGTGTTTCGGACCAGGTGTCAAGTGAATGTTGCGGCAGCCTCTATACTGAGTTTCCAAGATTCGCGAGACGAAACCCCGTGGACCCACGGGCAAGTCGGCCCGACTTGAGCATGAGCTGTGCCCGTCGTCTCCACAAGAGTCACTTGTCGGAGTGCAGCAAGGAATCAAGGAACCTGTGCAATGAGCACTTCGGCACTTCAATCGGTCGAGGCATGAAACAAGCCCGCATTCAGCTTTGGCTTCCCAGGTGGAGGAGGGCACTTGTCCGGACCAGCTGCCCTGCTTACAGCTCAGCCAAGGGAAGCGACACATGGAGCTTGAATTGCAGTGTCAACATACTGCCCCCAGGCGCGCAAGAGAGCGAGTTCAACTGCATGCCTGTCGACTGCAAGCTCGGGGCTCGGCTGCGGAACGGTTTCGGAGTTGGAAAAAAGCAAAGGCCGTGCTTGGCAGGTGGAGCGAATGGAGAGAGTGGGAGAACGATGGCATCTCCGGTCTCTGCACGCGCAAGAGGCCGGAGCGCACAAGAGATCTCTCGAAGTTCCCTTGCTTTCGCCCTCCGACGCCAGGTACTTCAGCCCGCCACGTTGTGGAGGGAAGCAGTGCTTGGGGACCATGGCAGACTCGATGTGACTCGGAAAGCAGTCGAAAAGTCTTGGAAGTTGCACCTGTCCACAGTCACCCTGCAGAACAATCCCTGCAGCCTGTGTGCCTAGAGCTATCGCTGGTCCCGCGACGTTAGAGGAAAGTGCTGTTCTCTTGCATGCTGTGATGCAGTGCTTCCCTCCCGTCCGGCAGGTACTGCGAACCCGGGGCTCATGCTCCGAAGGATTGTGAGCCTTTGCCTCAGACACGAGCCAGTGCCTTGGCCTTGCAGCCCTGCAGCTTCCCACCAGGTTCACTGCATGGGAGGAGTGGGGCAGCTGCAATGAGACCACCTTGCAGAGGCGGGCGCGGCGCTGCGGCGCTGAAGTGAGGAGCAGAGCAGTGCCAAGCAGTGCCTTCGAGGTGGCGCCAGCGCGCGGTGGAGCAGGAGCCCTCCCACGGAGGAGCCCCTTGCCAGGCCCCGGGGGGGCCGGGCGTTGTCGGTTTGTTCGCATCCTGCGCTGTGGCCGTGGCCGCCATGGCCAGGGCCCACTTGCCACGACCGAGCCGTGCGGGGACCGAGAACCTCCGGCCAGGAGACTCAGATCCGCGGCGATCCGCATCCGCGTTCCCCCCCCGCCCCCTCTTGCGGAGTCTGGGGGGCTCTTGCTGCATTTGCCTGCAGGCACCTTGCGTTCTGGGTGAGTGGATGTCCTGGAGCGGCTGCACTCGCGAGCAGGGCAGCTCAGATCCGGCTTGAAAACCTTGGGTTGAGGACAAGCTGTGACTTGTGCCTGAACCGTCAACCCCGAAGCTCAGCCCACTGCGCAGGTGTGGCGGCGGTCAGCAGTTTCGTGTCCGAGCGATTGCCCAGGAGGCCACCGCGCAGGAGGTTCTTCCCCGATGCCGAGAATCCAAGCTTGTATGCGCACCAGGCAGCAGAAGGTGGAAAACTCTGCGAAGGTGAAGATGGAAGGCCGTTTTGCAGTTGAAGCTCATGCAGGAAATACGGATAAACACTGGAAGAAAGAGCTCATCTTCTTGCAAGTAGTGCCTCTCTTCGCCGGTTTTTTTCCAGGGCCTTGGTCCTTCAATCGACCCGACCCTGCAATGTGGACATCGTGTGCGACGGAGAGATGGCCAAGGACTTTACATGCTGAAGGTTCAGAATACCTCCTTAAGGGGATATTGGAGTCTTTAGGGAGCTGCGGCATGAATCCGACACATCCATGCAGTCATAGAGCACATCATTCTTGCCAACTGGTTGCTATACCAGTTAAAATCGTTGCTGGCAGGACTGTGTGCTGTCGCACTGGAGTGATTGGCAAGCATCTCAATTCCCTCTCTCGCGTGCACGGATCTGTGTTCGGTGTGCTTCAGCCTTCGGATCAGGTCTGCTTGCGACCCTGATGTACCTGCACACTCCAGACAAAGATACCGTTCCCGCTCCATCGCCATTCCAGGTGCTCTGCATGCCCGTATCCGTGCTTGCGTTCACGACAGCCATACAGAGAGCATCCCACGGCACATGCTTTCACAAGCACTTCTTTGGCAGTCGCGTCTGTGCCACGCGCAGGTGACTGGTAGGCTTTTCAGTACTGCCGTATTTTGGCAAAATCTTGAAAGGAGGTTTCTTGGCCGGCTTCGGCAGGTACGGTCTTGGTGTTTTGAGGTGTGCTGTCGGCTTGTAAGTTTTCATTCCTCGATTCAGTGCTTGCCAGCTTCGGGTCGGTCAAGCCCGCTGCACCGTGGCGGATGCCTTCATCGGCATCCCGAGAGAGAGAGAGAGAGAGAGAGAGAGGTAGGGGAGAACATCCTCTGCCCCACAACCCTGGCGAAAGAAAGAGAGAGAGAGAGAGAGATGCTGTCCCTTCCTTGGCTGTGTGCAAGCAAGACAGAGAAAGCCGTGGGCTTGAGGCCACGGGGGGGACGATTTGCTTCGCGGTTGTCCGGTCCCACCGGGAAGTCAGGTGCCAACGGTGGTGCAGCTTGCACTGATAGCTTGCAAGAAACCCTGGGCTGCGAGGCGGGAGTAGAACCGATATCCAAAAGCCGGTGCGGAAGGGACAAAGTTTCGTGGCAGCTTTCTGACAGCCCATGCTAGACAGTGAACGTAATTGCTGGGTTTTGCCTTTGGGGCATCAGGCTTCTAGTGGCCGTTCTATGAGGGCTTAGAAGGACCAAGATGAAACTTCCCTCGGCGCAGGAATCCCACGTGCTTCCGCCTGTTGACTGCAAGCTCGGGCCTTGTTCTCTGCAAGACCCAGAGACTCCAATAGCCAATATCCCTTAATTAAGGAGTATACTCTAAATTATAGTAGGATCCCTAATATGATTTGAGAAATTTCCCGTAAACAAGGAAGATAATTAAAGGATCTAGGAGTCTCCCCGCAGAGGGCGCAGAGTTATACCTCCAATAATCTTGCAACCCTGCAAACCAGAGGCCTTAGGGACCTTAGCTAAGGCCGTAAGGCTGACCGAAGATAAGATAGCAAGGCCAAGGACTGTAATATGATATACTGTATGGTAATAGTGTATACCATCTTAAAATATAGAAACTTTCCACAATATGCTATACAGCAGGCCCCCCGGGCCCTCTATTTCGAGGCTTTCGGCCTGGTCCGCGTGGAAGCTTTGCGACAAGACCTGCGAGGGCGGGCAGACCGTGCGAACCCGGACGGTCGAGGCGGGGAGTCGGAGATTCCCGCCGTGACGTTCCGGCTTCGGACAGCTGTAGGGTTTAGGAAGTTTAGGATTTAGGGAAAGTTTAGGGCTGCTCTAAATGACTTGCACTTTCAGTCTGCGGATTTCGGCAGTCTTGGCGAGTCCGAGTTTCTGCGAGGTGGAAGCGAAGCGGGGTGGACGGCCCTGCCAGGACTGCAAAACTCGGAACTACTGCATCTTCCTTATACAGGGCTCCTGATTCTAACTGTAATGTAATGCACCCCAACACCGTTTTCTAATGCTGAAGGCCCCTAGATTTCTGAGCGATCCCAAGACTCAGCTGGATCAGCTTGGGGCTTATGGGTTTAGGGCAGCATGTAAAGGGCTTAGGGCTTTGGGTTTGGGGTTTTGCATTGGAGATTTGCACTTTTGAGGTCTCAGGTTTTACATCCTGGGTCCGGGGAAACGCGTCAGCAGTGGGAGCCTTGATTCCTCGCTTCGCGTATCATCCTTAGGTTCTCTCTGCCTCCTAGGCTGGCACCCCGATAAAGCCTAAAGCATTTTGCCGATCTCCAATCCAGTCGCAGTGTTCGGCAGGACTCCACACTGGAGACCATGCCCTGCAACGAGATCCCTTGCCAGCTAGACCCCGAGGGGAGGCCAGCTGCTGGAAGGAATTTTTCCGCTGCTCTCCGTGAAGGCACTTGGAGGATCATGGGACTTAGTAAGTAAGGTTATAAGTGCCTGAATTGGGATTATAAGTATAGTATACCCTAGTTACTAAGTCCCATGATCCTTTGAGCAGCTTCGCCTCGCTGTGCCAGGGATTGCCAGCTGTCGCTGTGGACTTCCTGGACAGACTGCTCGGTCTCCTGTGGACAGGTGCTTTGGCAAGCGCACTCCTGTGGACTTTGCTCTAGTCTTACCTCGAAGCCAGAGAGATTGAGAGAGGGGAACATTCCTCCTTCACTCAGCGCCCTGCGCGCCAGGGCGTTCGCCAGCGCAGCCGAGAGGTTCTAACCCCACCGCTCGCAGGAGGTTGGGGATTGGGGACGGGGACCTTTACTCGCTGCTCGCTACTTCGTGTCTGTACGCCAAGCAGGGTTGCCAGATGAAGCCCTAAACCCTACATCCAAGGGTCAGAATCCCGAACAGATCCACAAGGTCTTGCCATCTTGCCTTCCCGAACTGCCCCAGCTTTTGTGATGCGACCAACTGCAGGCCGCGGCTGCAGTGCCATCCTGCAGGAGGTAAGCCCAAGGTCTTGCATAAGATCTTGTTTCATCAGGGGGCAGGGCTTGACAAGTAGAGTATGGTATAGGCAGAAGAAACGTAGCATCAGGTCAGGTGTTTCGTCGTTTGCTGTCAATTTGAGTTTCCTGGCGGAACGTTGTCAACTCTTTTTGAGTTTGGATGGAATCAGGCGCTTGCGAGTACAGGCAGTGCTGAGGAAGAGTGCCCCAGCTTTTCATGAGGTCATGGGATGCTCGAAGCCCGTCTGCAATGCTGTGGACTGTGCCCGGTGCTGAGATTGGGATAGTCAGCAGCCGGTTCGTGCGTCAAGTCTCCTTCATACAAGCAGGTACTTGTAGCTGGGATTTAACACCTCTCGGCTTTTGCGGGTAGTCGCAGTGCTTTGCTGCATGAGTACCTGCATCAACGGTACATGAGTGCTGCTTCAGTTCATGCACTCGAACCCCGTCCAGCTCCGAGCAGGTCTGGGACACATGGGACAGCTGGTCGGAGTGCAGTCGCACCTGTGATGGCGGGCAGAAGAGGCATTCCAGCACCAGAGACGGCGGGTGACTGTGGATGAAGCAATAAGCACAAGCCTTGATTGAGCCAACTGGTCTGACTCACTTGCCTTAGGCCTTACAACCACGACCTACTGTGCAGGAATCACGACAGGACATGGTCCAATTGCACAGTGAAGCCTACTGCTGCTGCTGATGGTGATGATCATGTGATGGTGATAACAGTCATGATATCTCTGCGAAAATGACAGACAATGGTGAAGAAGGTGCGGTGATGATGATCTGGAACGATGCTGGAATGACTGCGAATATCCCAGGAGTCTGCAAGGCTAAGTGGGGTTGGGCAAAGAACCGAAAGCACTGCAGTTTCTGTTGGTGCCGCAGTCGCCGTTGCCAATACGAAAAGTCGGACGTGCGACCATAATCGCGCCAATAGGGCGCCAATGACTAACCACCGCCGTGCTTTCGTGATTGCACGGCTTCCCCTGAATCCGAACCTCCGCCGGCACGCGTTTCAACGGTTGGACGTTGAGATCCCTCAGCCTGCGGGCTGCTGCCGAAAGCCCAGAGAGAAGCCCATAGAAGCGCCTCGTTGTGCAGTCGCAACCGCAGCATCTACATGCCGCCTTCTCCGGGTCGGGCCCTCGATGTTAGGTTGATTTGCGGATGTTCGGATGGCCACAACATGGTCTCCTATGTGTGCGGATGGGGTCCGTGCAGCAAGGGAAGCATGTGCACCCTTGTGACGGCTGTGGGTACCTTGCTCCAAGCCTTCTTCAATCTCTTCTGGGCTGATGCTCTACTGGCCAGCCGTTCTCAGGTGGCCAGCCCTGCAGAGCTTTGGACAGGCCGGGGCACTGTCGCATCACGAGAGTGAGAGCATGAAAGTTTTCCAGCCTGTTGCTTCTGTGCCAACTTGCAGTATCAGCGAACTCGCGAGCTGCGGGACGGCGTCCCTTCCTCGGTGTGGCCTCAGGTCAGCTGAATCACTTTGGAGCTTCGAGTCTTGGAGGAGTCTTCGATAGCCGCCAAGGCCTTGCTCATCGGCGAGCTGCCAGGATGGTGTCTGGCACGACTGGGGAGAATGGGGCCAGTGCTCCAGGCACTCAAGCTCCGAGGGCGTTTTCAGGCTTCTGGCAACTTGTGGTTCTGTCAATACTTCGGCTGAGGAGGTGTGCCCAGCAACTGCACTTCTCCACAGATGCCCTTTGCCAAGTCTTGCCTCCCAGGGCCTGTGCTGGCGGCGTGCGGTGGCGTCATAGGAAGGTCGCCAGCGAGGCGGACGTGGGCTAGAGCCGGATGGGTCAGCTCCTGGAAGCCTGGAATCTCCAGGCGCTGGACTGTGGGACTCCGGCAGTTGGTCCGCGGAGCCCTGAGCTAGTCCTGAGCTACTGGGTCTTTGGAACACGGACAAAGGGACTGTAGTGGCGTGAACCTCGGGTGTCAACAAGACACACCGGCACGTATCATGAAAGCCTGTAGCAAGAGTATAACCCTTCCGTGCGAACGGGAGGAACCGTTCCTGAGCAAGGTTTTCCTGCATTTCTGTAACTCCGATTGGATAATAGACGAGTCTGCATAAAAGCTGAGCGCTAATGCTGAGGGCGATGGATCTTCAACAGTGCAACGATTGGCCCTGTGAGGACACCCTCGGTCCGACAGGGTCTACTGTGCAAATTCAGCCCTCATGCGCCTGCAGGAAGACCGCGACTGCATCATGAGTACGTGGTCACATTGGAGTAACTGCTCCGCCAGTTGTTACGGTTCGGGCCTCTTTCGGATAGCAAACTACTCCCTCTTGCTACTGCTGCTGCAGTCTCCCAGGAGAGCAGCAGCGCAAGCGCCACATCGTGCAGCAGGGTAGTGGCAGTGGCAGCTGGCACCTGGCCGAGCACATCATGCATGCGCAGTTTAAGTCAAAGATCTGCATATTGCAAACGGTTTTGCAACAGCTGGTCAGCGCATACCGTCCATGTGAGGTGCACGGATCCTGATGACTCGCCGGCCGCCCTTGAAGAAATGCGGCCATGCAACGGACCGCAGGACTGTTGCATGCAGTCTTCAGGCAGAAACTCCGTGGCATGTAGCTAGCGTTCTGCCGGCGAGCAGGAAGCATCTGATGCCAAGATCAAGGACGCGTGGGCTCGCAATGAGCTGCAAGTGTCTCCTTTTTATAAACATGCATGTACAGGTATTATATATCCCTTGCAGGAGTGCGGCTTCGGAGAGGTCCAGGATTGCTTGGTCGGGACCTGGAGTTCCTGGCCCGGGCCTCCTGTAGCTTTCGTATGGCATACTTATAGAACCCTTAAAGTGGCTCCTTTAAAAGGGTTTAGGGTTTAGGGATTAGGGTTTAGGGTTTAGGGTATACTTGGCGTGTCATGGGTAGTTATATGTGGGGTTAACTGTTTTCTGGCAAATGAATATAGCCTATAGCATATATATATATATATATATATATGCTACCCCCCCCCCCAAAGACCAAGGTTTTCAGATAAGAACATTGGTGGGTGCTCCCATTAATATAGAATTCTAATGATATTCTGGAAGAGTACTGAAATAATGTGTTTTTGGCAGTGTTTTTTGTTTTTGGTGGTATTGTTTTTTGTTTTTTGTTGGTATTGTTTTTGGTTTCTCGCCCAGAGCCATTCTAAGCGCGATCACGACCAAAACGTCTTCCATTCAAGTGCCATATTCTGTTGACGGCTTACTTCGTATGGAAAACTCGCCCCATGCCGTGTGCTTTATTAGCTTCAGTTGTAGTATGTGGTCAAACCCACAAACACATTTATTCTTATACTACTGGTTTTAAGAAATCAAGCTACTTGTAACGCTTAAAAACACCTACCAAGCATAGTACCTCGATGCCATCGTTTAGTGTGTACCATTTATTGTATGCGAAAAGAAAAGGTTAACTATTTGCCAGCTGAATATAGAATTGAACTTCCAGGGTGTGTTAATTACTACAGATGTGGCCCTACAAAGACATGTATTCTTAGACAAAATGTTTGAGACATCAAGCATATTGTCTTACAGTTTAAACATGCCTATTAAGTATAAGACCTCGGTGTTGCCATTTAGCATGCACCATTTCATTCTTGGAAATATAAGGTTAAGTACTCAGCAATTGGTTATACAATCGAATTTACAGGGTCTGTTAACTGCTAATTGCAAATAATATGGCTTGAGATTCCTTGTTGCGATTTACCCAGATAGCTGCTTAATAGTAGCAGTATAGTAGAACCTTGGAAGCTATACTTTTGAATAGGAGCCAAACAGCCTGAAGAAATCTCTCTACAACTAAGCTATTCATGAAGTGCCTTGCCAGTTAACACGAACAGACAGAAAAGTATATTTATAATGCTTCATATGATAACATTACACCCAGGGATAATGACATACTCATACGGATTACTGACTGCAGAAACATGATTATTCTGTATGTTGGTAATTAGATGATTGGGTATATTGAATTGAATCCTCGGATCAATTCAAGCATAGGGCTTGCTGAGCTAACAATCGTCAGATTTACATATATAAGCAGCATAGAGGGTTTGTTGTCTGCCGATTAGATCTCACAAAGCAATATATTCACAGTAGTGCCTGTAGGGACAACGTTATACTTATATGAAGATGTAGCTTAGTATATAGCTGTAGAGTATTATTTGCACAAGTACGCAAACAGCTGGATAGGCCAGATCCTCGGACCTGTTTAGGCAGAGTGTTTATTTACTTATGTCAAATCAGTTCTAAGTATTATAATAATACGGGGTATATTGTATTGAACCCTCGGATCAATTCAAGCATAGGGCTTGCTGAGCTAACAATCGTCAGATTTACATATATAAACAGCAGAGAGGGTTTGTTGTCTGCCGATTAGATCTCAGAAAGCAATATATTCACAGTAGTGCCTGTAGGGACAACGTTATACTTATATGAAGATGTAGTTTAGTATATAGCTGTAGAATATTATTTGCACAAGTACGCAAACAGCTGGATAGGCCAGGTCCTCGGACCTGTTTAGGCGGAGTGTTTATTTACTTATGTCAAATCAGTTCTAAGTATTATAAGAATACGGTGCATTCAGTAGTCTTTCCAATAATTGAATCGAACATATACATTCATGCATAGATTGCTAGCTACATGGACGTTAAAGTATGTGCTTTTGATACCTCAGTAGTATACAGTTCGATAGATTGAGCCCTCGATTATATTCTTAGTATTCCAACTGCATTTGTTGCATAAAACTAGTAGTGTTATCTGATAGTAAGCTGGGCGTAAATCAAAAGAATACGTTTAGGGAAGCTTAAAGGTAGTATCATACGTCTATATGATGACTTTCTCTTCATAGCCCTTAAAACCCATACGCGTGTACTCCAAAGTACGCAAACGCAGCGGTAGACTTTGACCCCTGAACCCAATTTTCACACTTCCACGTACGGCCCTCATGATCGATTTCAAGATAAACCCTATTGAGTTCAATAGGGCATATTGAACTCAATAGGCCTCCCGGATTGAAGATTGAAGATTGAAGATCTCCCCGGAAACTTTTTGAGGGCATCTTCAATCTTCAATCTTCAATCCAGAAGGCCTATTGAATTCAATAGGGCCTATTGAACTCAATAGGCCTCCCGGATTGAAGATTGAAGATTGAAGATCTCCCCGGAAACTTTTTGAGGGCATCTTCAATCTTCAATCTTCAATCCAGAAGGCCTATTGAATTCAATAGGGCCTATTGAATTCAATAGGCCTCCTGGAATGTGCGGCAGGAAATGGTATAAGGATTATTGTATGCAGGCTTGTATGAAAACCACAAGAGGATTGCATCATGCATGTTGGTCCCTACACCTTAACAGGGTTGTTATTGGCACCCTGCCCCCCAAAGACCAACGACTATCGGCTAGTGTAAGTAGGCTTGTATCTAAAGCTCATATAGAAACCTTGGTCTTTGGGGGGGGGGTACCATATATATATATATATATATATATATATATACATGATCCACAGTATGTTTATGTTCCAGTGTTGTCTGTAGTAGTCTCTTTTCATTTTACATTATATTATTGTACTTTATAGTAGAATTTAGTATACTATAGTATACTGCACTAGACTATGGTATTCCATGGTATACCATGGCACATTATGATATGTTAATAGGTTATTCGAGTATGTCACAGTATATCATGTTCTAAATTGTTATAGTCTGTGATAACTTGTTAAGTATGTATCAGTAAGTTATCGTATGTTGTAGTATATTTCGCATATGGTTGTGTATGACAGTAGATCATATATGGTAGAATATCTCACAGTATATGCTCGTAGTTTATGACACCAGGTTTGTAGTACATGCTGCCAGTGATTGCTAGTTGTAGCTGCTTGCGCTGTTTGGCTTCCGGAATCGATCTCACGCCGAGGTCGGCTTGCACCAAGACCTGCAATGGAGGAATCCACAAGCGAAAGCGGCATATCGTACGACCTTCCAGGCCCGTGAAGAAGGTATACCATTAGAGTATATAGTACAAAGGTTTCTACACTATGTAAACCATATAACATAATACTGACATGTACTATAATGTACGGTACTACTATCATAGTCTGCAGCAGTATACTCTGACATGCTCTGATATACGTAATCATCTCTACTATACGATAGCTCATTTTGGGACAGTCTCGATACAGCTATGCAGGCTTGGTGGCAAGCCGTGCAATTTCACACTGGAGGAGGCCCCCGAGTGAAGCTTGAGAGTACTCAAGGCGGCTCGCCATGCGAGTGAGTCGAGAGACCGTTGGTGGCATGAGTGTACTGGCAGGTTCATGGGGAGTTATAAGTGGGGTTATCATTAGGGTAGCCATAATTAAAACCCATATTCGGGGACTTATAACCCCCTTACAACTACCCATGAACCTCCAAGTACCAGGAGCTGGAAGTTGCCAGGAGTTCTGGAATCTTTGGGCTTCTGGTCTGCGGTTCTGCTCTGCTTCGTGAGGTGAAGGGCTGCGGTACTGAGACGTGTGGCTTGGCGATGGTCCCGACCTCAAGTGCTGTTGAACGTTCCGGGTGGCAGCAAAAGCACATGTTGAGTCAGGACTGTCAATGGGATGATTGGGACCAATGGGGTGCCTGCACCCACTGCAGTGGCGAGCGTATTCGCGTCCGAGAGGCGCAGCGCAGCCGAGGTTTTGCCAGTGCCTGCTAGTGCTGCCATGTCAATCTACCATAAACTACCGTAATATACGATAGTATACTACAGTATACTATCATCTACTATAATGGGGAAGTTGCCTGCGAGGCTTTGGCCCTAAACGTGCCCACAGGCCCACAGGCGCAGTTGTACAGAAGTTCGGGACAATAGCTCCCAGAATGAAAGCCGCCGTGGGCATCTTGTGCCATGCCTTTGCTGCCATGGCCTTTGCCTATGGACCAGCTGCATTACAGGACGAGATCACTCATCTGCCAGGAGCACCACCTGTGGACTTCCGCATGTTTTCAGGCTACATCGACGTGAGCCCGAGTGGGGCCAAGGCCGGGAGCCGCGAGATCTTCTACTGGTTTGTCGAGGCGCAGAGCAATGCAAGCGAGGCTCCTGTGATTCTCTGGACGAACGGTGGTCCGGGCTGCAGCGGCTTGATTGGATTTCTCGCCGAGCAGGGCCCCTTCCGTGTGAAGCCGGATGGAGAGAGTTTGATGCGCAATCCGCATGCCTGGAACAAGCTTGCCAACATGGTCTTTATTGAGCAGCCTGTGGGGGTAGGTTTCTCAACAACAACTGAAAACATCGACTATGGCGATCACCAAGCCGTAGAAGACATGCATGCCTTTGTACTGAACTTCTTCGAGCGCTATCCCGAGTACGCTGGACATGACTTCTACATCTCTTCCGAATCATATGGTGGACACTACATGCCCATGCTAGCAAAGCTGCTCTTGGACAGCGACGTGCCTGAGTTTCGCGGAATCTTCCTGGGCAACCCCTTCACTTATTGGGCATACAGCTTCGCGGGTATGTTCGAAACGGCCTGGGGCCACCAGCTGTTGCCGGCGCCTTTGTGGGCGCAATACGAGGAGTCGGGCTGCAAGGCGGCTCCGTGGCTGGAGAAATGCTCGAACACGACGACAGAGATCTTCAACATCCTGCAAAAAAACTTTGACATGTATGCCTTGGACTTTTCGACATGCAGTCACGAGGGTGAGCACGAGCAGGGTTTGCTGCTGCGAGGGCTGGCACAAACTCAGAATATCGAGCCGCCGGCCTACTACCCCTGTTCAACGCAAGTCACAGGCAGGTACTTGAACCTCCCGGAAGTCAGGAAGGCTATCCATGCGGAAGACGTCAAGTGGACTGAATGCGCAAATATGAGCTGGAATCAAACCGAACATTCAGAGCCTATGATGCCATACTGGGTAGACTTGATAGAGAACGGCACCTTGAAGATCATGATCTACTCTGGTGACGATGATTCTGTCTGTCCTACCTTGGCAACACAACAGTTTGTGTGGGACTTGGGTTATTCGCCGCTGACTGGCCGAAATTGGGTGCCATGGAAGGTCCTGGGCCAGACTGCTGGATTTCGCACCGACTTCGATGTGCCCATGCAGGAGGGTCATGCAGCCTCCTTCGACTTTGTGACGGTCCATGGGGCTGGGCACATGGTTCCTGCAACCCAACCGGAAAGATCGCTGGCATTGTTGCAATCCTTCTTGAGCGGGGATAAGGACTTGCCGAAGCGTGCTTCTCTTCGTAGGTAGGCGCAGGAAAAGCCAGAGCCATCTTTTGTTTAGAGCCCTTTTTGGCAGTGTGGTGCGGCTGCTGAGCTTAGGGGCTTGGCTTTTGACATCCCGCTTCACCTCTTTGAACCGGAGTTGCCCTCGTGTAAAGCATAATTTGATCATCTCAGTGCCTTGTACAGTGCTTCGTCCTCTCCACGAGAGTTGTGCGACGCTTTCTTTGACTGAGGCCGACTGAGGCTGAAGCAACACGACTGGGATTTCTCATAATCTGTTTCCTTCCTCGGCCGGTTTGTTCGAAGGACCCCTGGGTGTCTGAAGAGATCGTTGTTGGTGCGTTTAGTTATCGACACATTGGCTCGATGTCAGACTACTTCAGTAAGTGTCACTCTTATAATTTACAGAGTAACTATACAGAGGCTACCAGACTACCGTAGGCCTGATCACCAGAAGGTCACTGTACGTTCCCAACGTCTTTCTGTAAGATGTGCAGCGCGGCGCCAGATCCGTCACCTCGGGAACGAGTTGGGCAAGCCCTGCGAGCCTTCGTCTTCTCGAGAGGCTCCGTGCGACTCTTTGCATGGTGGCAGTTTCGTGGTTTTGGTTTGATGTGAAGGTTTAAGCCTAAGTCTACCTGCTACATGTAGCGTGGCTCCGGTGGTTAAGAGCGTCAGCGCAGACAACTTCTCCAAGAGACGAGAGTGGGATGAATACTTGCCAAGTACAAAGATGCCCTGCAGGTCTCCCAGTGCAATAACTGCCCTGCGAAGAAGACGTCCTGCTCTTGGACAGGGGTTTGCTTGAACGTTTGCCATAATGGCGGCTATAGCCTCCGTGCACTGGCGGGTTCCGCGACTCGGGTGAAACGGAACCAGAGCAGCAAACTCACAGACGGCTGCCTTATGCGATGAGCGTGCGACAGTGTCCCGATCTTGACCGCCTGTTGTCGACTCAGATATTGGTGCGTTTGGGCCGAGTGGGAGGACCGCTTGTATTCACCTTCGAGTTTTTGGGCGGGTTTGGGGTCGCGGAAGATGGGATGGCCATGGCCCTGCACGCCGTATCCACAGGACGGTGCCTGCTCAGCAACCTGCGGGACTGGTGGTCGCCTCCGGCGACAGCGCATGCGGGGACCTCGGCAGCTTGGGACTTCGCAGTCTGCCGTAGTTCAGAAGAGATCCCCAAAGCCGGAAAACGATGCAATGCCACGCCAAGCAAGTGAAGTCCCGCCTGGTGAAGGCTTCAAACGCTGAGTGCCGGGGCCCTGGACTTTGTCCTCTGGGGTCAAGCGATTACAGGCACGCAGTTGGCTTCCGACTTGTGTAGCTTTTGCACATCCAGGGTGGCAGTTGTCTTCGCTCAGGTTTGTGGATGTAAGACATCGTAACATCGGGTGGTGCCAGCCGAACATAGCGCTCCGAAACGAAAGGCCCTGATCGTCAGGCTCCTCTTATCCAGGGCCCTAAACCCCAAACTTTAAACCCTAAATTTCTAAACGCTAAACCCCCTAAACTTCAAACCCTAAACCCTAAACTTTCAACCCCAAACCCTAAACTTTCAACCCTAAACCCTAAACTTTAAACCCTCAACTTAAAACCCTAATCGTGAAACCCTAGTCTTTAAGCCCTAAACCCTGCACCTCTCCGCCGAGTCCCCGCCGAAGAACCCGGCGGATGCCGTGGGCAACGTCACCGGCGCCGGCTCGACCTGCGAGGCCTACGAGGCCTGGAGGGCCCTGTCACAAGGGTGTTATACTGTAAGGATACTTTAAGAGGCTATAATTATAGTATAAGGATACTATAATTTTCTATAGTAGACTATAAGGATACTATAAGGATACTACAATATACGATAATATAGTACAAAGGTTTGTTGTATCATAAGGGTTGCCTTGATAAGGTAACTGTGATAGGGTTACGATTATATGTTGACTGTTACTATCAGGCTTGCTACGCTTCACATGGAACGGCCTTCGGGAGTTGTGCCAGCATGCCTCGTGGTAGATACTCCGGCTGTTCGCGCCTCGTGGCAGGTGGACTACACGACGTGCAAAGGCCTTCCGCAAGATTGCACAGCCTGCGTTCCAGAGGAGCTCCGTTTTGCGGGCTTGGGCCTGGGCTCGGGCCGATTGCCATCCGCCCAATCTGAGAAAGGATTGCGAGTTCGACGACTGGACCGACTGGAGTCAGCCCACTACGTGCCAGGGCCCTACTACGCAGATGGGTCGTTTGCCAAGCCGGAAGGCAAACATGATGCCAGACCAGCCAAGGCGACGGCGTCTGCACCCGGTCTCGAAAGATCTCCAGGAACTCCGGCTGTGTTCCAGCTTTCTGCTAGCATTTGTCTCGGTTTATAGCCGGAGGCACGACTGGAAGGAGTGTGTCGTGGTTTTTCATTGGTTGTTGTGATCCAGTGAGCAGCTGCCGACAGGCTGAACAACGACTGCGGCCAAGCGCTGGCACCTCGGAATTCCTGCCTCCGCCTGTTTTCGTTCGGATACAGCTCCTTTTACATCCGTTTACGATGCCAAGACTGCTGCACGAAGCGCTGCTGCCACCGCCGAGGTGTACAGGAAATCTGAAAGAGACCAAACCCTGCGTTCTCCCAGACTGCGACGGCAAACAGGCCACGCAGTGCTTGCAAAGTTGGTCTGCTTCTGACCCGATTGCAGAGGACGCGGTCATCTGTGAAGTATTTGCCAGGAGTGCACTTTCTCCCACTGGTCGACATGGGGTGGGTGCTCCGAGTCCAGTCGTCAAGCCCTCAGATATCTCAGCCACCCGAAAAGGAAAGGTAGACAGGGTTAGGAATGTTCAACACCCCGTCGTGGTTGTGCAGCAACTTGGTTGCAGCTTGTTCTGCAGTGGCACCGTTCATCAATGCATGAGCGTAGCGTGCATATTTGAAGGCATCTAGCGCAGGACATCTATTTCGGACTCATAACTGTCATGTCTCTTAAGGTGGGCACCCTGTACCCGCCTTTGTTGATGATGTATTCAAGGCAAGAAGGCAGAACAACTTGAGATCGATTTCCAAAGTTGGGGCAATTCGCAGCCCATAGTTCGAAACTGTGAACTTTCCAGGGCCTGGACCTGAAAGACAGACCGAAGACAGCATCAGTATTCCGATTGCCGATGCAGTGCACTGAGAGGTCAGCAGACGCGGCTGCGTGAGATTGCTGTCCCCAGCGGTCCCTTTGGGGCGGCTTGCACAGGACGACAAGTCATCATGCTCGGGTGCAGAGTGTTGCTGCGCATTGAGAAGAAAACTTGGAAGCATTCGCGCCCCTGGGCTCGAAGACCACGGAGGCTTTGGGAGGGCTCAAGGGCCACCAATCAACACGGCGCAAGCCTCAGCGCCTCAACGAATGCGTTAATCAACAGCGCCGGCGCTGCTAACCGTGACCATCAATCCTGAACCCCCGGAGAAGAATGACGCGCCGGCCCCGGAAGGACCACAGAAGGAGACGAAGCCTTGCGAGGTCGCTCTGTTGCGGGACTCCAAAGAACAGTGTTTGGGGCAGGGAGGAGATGTTTCCGGCTGACGGTTTGTGCGAAGAAGATGTTGTTGCATTTGGTCCTGAACCGACACACTTCGGACGTAGCCTCGCAGCTTCTGAATCGCCGGCGAGTCTACTTCAAAGCTCATGGGTAGTTATAAGTGGGGTTGTAAGTAGGTTAACCACAACTATAACCCATACTCATAGCCCCACTTATAACTACCCATGAACCTCCAAGTATACCCCTAAACTCTAAACCCTAATCCCTAAACCCTACACCCCTTTAAAGGAGCCACTGTAAGGGTTCTATAAGTATGCCATACGAAAGCTGCAGAGGAGCCCTTCATGAGCCTCCAAGTTGGGCCTAAGCAGGCGAGCGCCGAGAAGCAGGACTGCCAGCTCTCGGACTGGTCTGAGCGGAGCCCTCGGGTCTCAGGGCTACTCGAAGAGTGGGACTCATTTGGGGGGGGGTCGCGGCTGTGTTCGACTCTCTGTCTGACATATACAAATACCATTGATTGTGGGATTCCGGAGTTTAAGGCGAACTGTTGCAGCAGGACGTTGCGAAGGGACGGTTGCTTGCGACTCTGGTTTTGGACCAGCTTTTGCCGGAGGAATCTGCCACATCGGCGCCTCGCGTTTCGCAACAAGCCTTCCTGAAACACCACCTCTTTGTGTTTCAACTAGTTCGTGCCTTCGCGATCCTGCTGTTGAAACCGGCACTCTGCCCCGAAGCTCTATCATAAATGCCAATGCTCCTCATGTTTCACAGGTGGCGGGAATGCTCCAAGCCGGTACCCAAGCTGTCAAGCACGCCGAAAGCTCGAAATAACTCGAGAGCGTTTTGTGGCGGCGCTGTGGCAGTGTCAGCGGAATTGATGGTCACGGTGACTGCTGATCTGCTGTGACCAGTGTATGCGCAAATGCTGAGAAGGAAACAATGAGGTAAATCAACACATAACCAACACTGAGATAGGTATATGCAGATATTGGACATAGATCCAGGTATAGATACAGGTTTATATATACAAATACTGTATAGAGTTGTATGAACATAGCAGCAAAGATATAATGAATGAAACGCACACATGTATGTATGTACATACATATGTGTAATATGTATATATACATTCTGTGTCTGCATGTATGTATCTACGTATGCATGCATGAATGTATCGGTGTATGTGGTTTTCATTTATTTTGTTTATTTTTATGCATTTCGCATGCATGCATGTATGTATGTATGTATGTATGTATGCAGGTATGCTGGCATGACCAGGCATGCATGTATGCATGTATGTATGTATGTATGTCGCATTCATGCATGTATGCATGTATGTATGCAGGTATGCAGTATGACCATGTATGCATGTATTTATGTATGTGTGTGCATGTATGTATGTATGACATGTGAGACGCATGCGGCATGGTTGTTGGTTAGTCAGTTAGTGAGTAAGTCAGTTTGTTTGCTTGTTTGCTGGTATGCGAGCGGTATATGAGCGCGTAATCTTAAGTCAGCTTGGTTTGAATCGTGGGCTTGCCCAGGTCTTGTGGTGGAGGTCAGCGCAGTCGTAGTCGTGAGGCACGAAGCCGTCCGTCCCATTGTCGGCCGCAGCGAAAGCATTGCCTGAACTCAGCCACGAAGCTCCGAAGCTGTTCATCTCTTAGCCATTCCTTACCCGCCGCAGATCTACCAGCACGCCCAGCACGGCGGGGAGCCATGCACGGGATCTATGAGGCAACTGGGCTGGGTGAACTTTTTAAGTTTGATGGCTCGGCCGTGAAATGGACGCTGGACAAGCCCATGCTTGCACATGCTTGTGCAGTTTCTGCAAACGAGCGTGCGCCTTGAAGAGTAAATGAAAGTTGCAACACATCTCTTGCGTCATCCGCATGGCAGGATCACTGAGGAGTGTGGCACAGAGGCTTGCGGTTCTGGCGACCCACACCAAGAGCCTGGCACCGACGACTGCCTCCTCTCGGACCCTCCACAGACAGGGCACAGAGTGCACAAATAATTGAACACTGAGAACAAGTTCAGCATCAACAGTGACAGCCATCATAGTTTCAATAAATACAAAAGGAGCAAGAGGAATCAGAATATCAACTTCTGTTATGTGTCACTTCCGCGGACGCAGGACTGGTCTGACTGGGGCGGCTGTGACGGCTCGACGGTGCAGGCGAAGGGTTTCGCATAGCCGGGTAATGAGACGTCTCCAAGGGCGACCATAGCGACTTGGGGGCTGTCCGGGCTTGATGACCCAAGGCCCGGCCGGCCTACACACTGAAGCCTTGAAGTGACATCTTTATTCACAACGCCCTCGGCCAGGCCTTCCGCACCCGGCATCCAGTGCGCGAGGCGCAGGAGGAGGCAGCCGCAACCAACCATCTGACCGGCTGTGGGTTTGCTTTGCATGAAGCGCTGTCATGCTTTCTCTGAGATTAGTTGACATCGCTTGCAAGTCAAGCTGCCTAGCTGCGCCTAGCTGAGGGCATTCCCTGCAGCGGAGCTCTCAAAGAGGCCGGCTAGACCCCCAGAGAGGATGCAAGTGCTCAGAATTCGCGCAAGCTAGGGCTCGAGTTGGTTGCGAGCTGCCGCTCTCTATAAGCCTAAACCCTCTCCCTCTTTGCAGTGTTGTGACCCTGTTTTTCGATTTGCGTTGTGGCTACCACAATATCTATAATTTTTCTGACTGGCCTGCCGTGTAAGCTGAACAGTTTGTGATTACTAGAGTACTAGAGATTTTTCTCACCAGCCGTGTAAGCTGAGCAGTTTGTGATTACTAGAGATTTGTTTCACCAGCATTGTTATCCATGTTTGTTGTTTTCTGATTGTGTGTTGGTTTTATGGTTCGTGAAAGTTACCTTTAGCCACCACAGAAAGGGGACTTGCCGCATCTGGGTTCATGCCTTGGACCGGGCTTCTTTTTTTTTGTCTCCTGGTGCATTCTGTTGCCCGCCGACTCGCCCAAAGCCTAAATGGCTGTAGAAGAAAACCCTAAACCCAAAACCCGAAACCCTAAACCCTAAACCCCCCCAAAAGACCCTAAACCCAAAACCCTAAACCCTAAATCCAAAATCCTTAAAGGGTCACTCAGAACGCAAACTCGGCTGCCAGAGATCCGAGGCCCCTTGTCCCAGCCCGAAACTCCCTCCCACTGAAGCCCTCGGTCTTAGGTACGTGCCCCGGTACCGAGACGAGGGACTGTGTCTTCTCGGAGTGGGGCATGTGGGGCCTGGGCCCCAGAGCTGAAGAGCCCTATAGGGACAAATTGAAGTCTCGGCGGCTTACGTAAAGTCTGGGGTGGGGGCGTTTCAAGCTTCGGAACGTCAAGGCTTTCAGGTCCAGAGAAAGGGACCTTGTGGCGCAGAGTTCCTTGCTTGGCGGGCAAGGGGAATGGTGCAGTCTGCGGACTTTAGGACATGTGTCGACATGTGCTGGATTGCAAAAGACACACCTGTCGTTCGGCCGCCTGACTGAAGGTGGCTGCGGGGCCTCCTGTGGTGGTGGCCAGCGCTTCCGCACCCGTGAGGCCCACGTCCAGGACGGAAGTCTGTGTCGGTGACGGGTCCCACTCACGGCGCATGCCAGATCCTACACCCCGCCAAGCCGGGCGGCGAGCCCTGCACGGGCAGCACGCATGAGACGGAAGTCTGCAACGAGGAGGCGCAGTGTGTTTGTGGCATAAGGATGTCAGCTCGTTTGCTGGCCAGAGAGACTTCTTTTCGTTTGCGAGCACGGGCTTTTATAATTTTCAATGTCGATACCATGCCGTCAGATCGCTTGCAACGTCCACCTGGACTGCGTGGTCTCACACTGGAGTTTGTGGCCGTGAGCTTAAAGATGCGTGAGCATGCGTGAGCGAAGACATCCATTTTGCGTATGCCGAAGACGTGTCAAGCTGGTTTCTTCGTGGCGCACTGTCTTCAACACTTTGAGGGCCAAGGGGGCCTGTGCTCAGGTCCGTATGCTCCGTATCTTGTGGTGAAGGCCAGAATGTTCGGCAGCGCAAGATCATCCAGGCGGCCTTGATCCAGCATCCGTGGATGTGGACTGGTGGAGAGTTGGACGAGGGGTTCCGAACGTTTCATCCCTGGCTAAAAGCAGGCAGTGCAACCCGGCGGCTCTGGCTGCAACATGGCCCTGCTGGAGGCACGGAGTTTTTGAATCGCTCACTGCCGCAACCATAACAGAGAGTCCGAGAGTGCCGTCATGTGTAGGTCGGCGCATGCACCGGATCATCTACCAACGCGACCTGCATCTCGCCTTCAGATATTGGATGGATAGCAAAACTTGAGAATGCTGTGGTTGGATGTCGGATACTGGAAGGTCTAATTAAGCTTCGGAGCACGGGATCTTCTAAGTGCAACCGTGCACCTTTCGAAGCTCACAGCCGCAGCACGGGCCACCTCTGGTCTTGAAGCATCCAGGTCCAGCAGGCGACGGGTAGTCATGCAGTTCTGGTGCTTCAGCATCCACGGCTGAGGTGGAGACAACGTTGATTGCGTGTGGGGGCACTGGATGGAGTGGTCCGACTGCCAAGAGGCGAGATTGAGCGACCGTACGTGGTGCAATTAGCTGTCAGTTGCCTACCCGAAGTGTCCTTTCTCTTACTAGTGTAGGTCTCTGCCTGTAAACAAGCAACTGGCCCGATGCACCAGGCGACCTTCTGTGGTCTCGGCTACAGGTCGCGATCTCGCAAGATCGCGGCAACTTGCCCAACATTATGCCAAAATGCTTTGACAGAGACAGCTCACGGGAAAGAAGCTGTTCTTTCCCCTAAGCCAGATTGGGTTTCTGGTATATTCAGATCTGTCCACTTAGGTGACTCCAGTGGGCAGAGGTGAGCGATGCGATCCGCTTCCTGCAGAAGAGGCTACTCCGTGGAGCCAGGGAAGCGCAGTCGATTCCCTGCGCTGCTGCAGCCAAGCTGCCTCGAGGTTGTCACGGATCTGAGATGCGCAAAGTCTTGCACAAAGTCGGCCGATGGAAGCTCAGAGTCTGCCTTGCCTCTAGATCCCCAACAGGTCACAAATGACAAATTCCCGTGCTTGGCAGAGCCGAGGCCTGCATAGATGGCGAATGGGACGAATGGGGTCCCTACGGCTCGTGCCAAGCTGAGCATCGGCTGCAGGTTCGATCTTCTGGAAAGAATGGTGCAGTCCCAAGCGTAGCATGACCTGAAACTTCGCACTGTACGCGCTACAACTCCTCAGCGCCGAAGTAGATTCGACGAAGGGGCGCCCTGGGCTGTGAGCATCTTATCACATCTTGTCAGGTGCAGTGTCACCTGCGGTCAGGGTGGTACGAGCTTGTGGCCCAGCCGGCGGGACACTGTCAGCAGAAACGCAATATTCATTGTCATGTAGTTTGATGGAGCCCCATAGGCCATTAAAATTCGTAGCTACGACCCCTGGGGCTTCACGACCGTGGCACCCGTCGGAAAGCCCTCAAACGGGCAAGGGAGCTCGTGGTTGTTGCCGCCGAGGCAAGCGAACGCGATCCGAGAAGGTGAAGGCGGGGGCACGTTGCATCTAGACTTTCCGGTTTTGAGCACTTGGCAGCCCTGCGTCGGTCCGAAGCCGTCCTGCTTGTCATCTATCCTACACGTAGCGTCTGTTGAGCTGCGCGAAGCCATGAAGGCGAACCACTGCGGCTTCCCTGCTAGCGGGCCGAGCGAGGAGTATGGGCCTTGTGCTGCCGGACTCTTAGCAGCTCAGCAGCTTTGCACATCTGCTCGGGATTTAGGACCTCGGCGATTTTGCTTGCCACTGCCAGCCTGAACCGCATCCGTTCGTTCTGCCCCAAAGACTTTCCCAAAGACCGTGCGAGGGCACCCTCCGCCGTTCACGCGGAACCTGGAGCATGATTTCCTTCACCCAGCTGCATGTCTGAGGCAAGCCGCGCATGCGAGAGCGAGTGCCAACCCCGGCCAACTTCTGCCTGGCTTCCTTCAAGTGGACGGTCATCGCAAGTTTTCCAACATAGCTGGGCTTTCGTTGAGAGCCCGCCCCTAATCTTAGGGTCCTTGCAACCGATGTGTTATGATGTGTAAGCATTGCATGTGACACAGACAGCGTATGGCTTCTTTCTTGACCGTACCGCCTGCTCGCATCGAAAGAAAGCTATACAGTGATGAGTCATGATGAGTGCCATTTTTGGAGGGTTTCTGCCCCACGTTTACTAACGCATGGAGCTGGCAGCATGAACATGTTTGGCCAGTGGCCAGTGGACTGGAAACCTGAAAACCCGAGCCAGAAAAGCAATACTGGTAGCGGCGCAACATCGCAAAAGCAACTGCAAGGATGGGCGCGCAGGACTGCAAGTTCGGTGCCTGGTCGCAGTGGGAGGAGCCGAGCATGTCGGAGAGCCGCGACTCGAAAGATCACGTGCTCCGCCTTTGTCAAACGGCAATCGAGCATTACTTGTAGCATAGTAGTGTCAGTGCTAATACTGATGAAGCAAGCATGAACACAGCCCCCATGCAGCCGATTCCAGCTGGGCAGGAGTGCAGTGCCAGCTGCAATGGTGCCCGAAACCGGCACCGGCAGATCATTCAGTACAGTGCCTATGGAGGTGTCGCAGGGTCGCCTGAAGCTCACGAAGCCCAACACCGCACGAGAGCATCCGCCCGTTGCCCTATACACCTTGGAATCAGGATTTGTAGACAAGAAAACAGCCCATGCTGCAGCCCCGCAGGCCAGGCATGCGAGGGGCCCGTCGTCGAGAGCGAGAGGCAAGAACATAGGGCGAAAGGAGCTAACTAACCTTCGCGTCAAAGACACCCGGAGTTGGGACCCAGTGCAGTGCAGTGTTCGGTGTTCCTAGAAGGCGTTGAGACTGTAAATGCTTCGCATTGTCCACCTTGGCCCCAGCGGACCGAGCCGAGTTTCTTGCGTTTTGCAGGTCTTTTCATGCGGAGTACTTCCAGTTGAGCATAGCAAGCATCCCATGTATTCCAAAAGTTAGCATGATGATCAAGGCGTTACCACCACTGGCACAGAAACCAAGTCTTCTACGGACACCTTTGAATTCGCCTGTGGGCACGAAGTACAAGTCTGGCAGGTGCAACCCGAGCCCGTCCGAGCACTCTCCACCCTACGGCTGTGTGAGCGGGGTCGGGACCTCGTCATGCTTAGGCTTAGGCTTCTGGTCCTGTGGCGCAGAAGTGCACTCATTGCATGAACAGGCTCCGGTGGACTGCGTCCAGTGGCCTCCAAGCGACTGGCCGACACCTCACTTCACGACCAGAAGCAGGGGCTTTCTCAGTTCTGAGCTTCCGAAGAAGTGACGCTCACTGCTTGACTGCTGTTGTGCCTCTGAAATCACGTTTGCGGGCGTGAATGACTGAGGTCAGAGTGCTCAGCAAGGTGTGGCACCGGAAACCAGGTGGCCCTGTTTTCTTGCTTCCATGCTGTGCTGCAGGTCAGTTTCTTTCTTGCAGCTCAAATTAAGCGACCCGTTCTAGTGCCCCGTGAATTCTAAACCCATCCCAAAGGCTAAACCCACCATAAGCCTTCAACCCATCCTAAACCCGAAACCGAAACCCTCAACCCATCCTAAACCCTAAACCCCAAACTCGAAACCAGTCCTAATACACCCTGAGCCGAAACCTTCAACCCATCCCAAACCCTAAAGCCCAAAACCCGAAACCCTAAACAACCCATCCTGAAACCTTCAACCCTCAACCCATTCTACGCCCTACACCGTCAACCCTGAACCCTAAACCCTAAAGCCCTAAGCCTTAGGACACTAAAGCCCTAAGCCTCAAAACCTTAAACCCTAAACCTCGGCACTTTCCGGAAGCCTTGTGCCCCGCAGACGCGTGAGCGGCGGGTGGCCGTGGAGCCGGCGTACGGCGGGAAAAGCTGCCCCGAGCCGCTCAAGGCCTGCCGGGGCTTCTGTTGCTTTGGAGAATTCTGGCTTAGGGTCTAGGGTCCAGGGTTAGGGAATTGGGGTCTAGGGTTCTAGAAAGGGTCCAGGGTGTAGGGTTTAGGTAGTTTCGGGTCGAGGGTCCAGGGTTTAGGCAGTTCAGGGTCCAGGGCCGAAGGTTTAAGTAGTTCAGGGTTTAGGGTCGAGGGTTTAGGTAGTTCAGGGTTTAGGGTCGAGGAGAGAGGTAGTGTAGGGTTTAGGTGCTGAAGGGAAGGTCGATCAGAGTTAACATGTAAGGCAGCATCGGTAACCATGGTACCGCACAACGAATTGAGGTCTTACACTTTTGCCGCGCACAAGGCAAATTTGTTGTTCAGGTAAGTTTCCTCGTGTTGAGCTTCGGCTCTGCTTCGTGCTTTGCACCAAAAAGGTTCTACACTGAGTTATCGGTGGCAACTGTCAGCTTTCAGCGTTTGAATCTAGTGTTTAGGCAGTTTAGGGTTTAGGGTGTAGGATTTAGGTAGTTTAGGGTTTAGGGTCTGGGGTTTAGGTTGTTCAGGGTTTGGGTCGTTTAGGGCTTAGGGTCTAGGGTTTGTTAAGTTTAGGGTCTAGGGTTTCGGCAGTTTAGGGTCTAGGGTCCAGGGTTTAGCAGGTTTGGGCTCTAGGGTTTAGGGGTTTAGGGTTTAGCCCAGAGTTTAGTTTAGGGTTCAGGGGTTTAAGGTTCTGTGCTTAGAGCCCCGAGAGTCATTTTCTTATAGTTCAATGAAGAACACCCAAGACCAGAAGACTTTAAGCCTTCAAAACACGTCGAGGAACTTTCCTCGCTTTGCTCACCTTCGAGAGTCGCCCCTACTTAAGGGATCATGGGACTTAGTAACTAAGGTTATAGTTAGGGTAACTATACCTATAACCCCAGTTAAGGTCCTTATAACCTTACTTACTAAGTCCCATGATCCCCCATCATAGAACCCTTATAGATCCCTTTAAGGATCCCTTTAAGGAGCCCTATAGTACCCTTAAAGGAATTACTAAGTCCCATGATCCTCCCCACAGCTCCAGGAGATCCGGGAATGCCATGCAGACGTCAGCTGCGAGGTCGTGGACAGGCCTGGTTGGGGCAAGATCCGATGTCTGCTTTCGACAAGTCAGGGCTCAGAGTTTGGGGTTTAGGGGTACTGCAGATCTCAGATTTTTCGTAGCATGCTTCCCTCCATCGCGTGTTCTCAAGAACCGCTCTTTCCGTGCACCTTGACTGCCGAGTGTGACGGTTGCTGATTCCTCCGAGACCGAAGCATCCGAAATCCAAGTCCCCGTGAGACAGTGAAACAGTTTCAGGGCAAACTGTCTCATCCTCCTTCGAGCATATTCCCTCGACTTCGAGACGCTGGATGACCCTCTGCTTAACCGGACACCCATGGCAGCGATTGCCAGGGACTGCGAGCTCTCAGACTGGGAAGCCTTCGCCTCAGCTTCGAGAGCCCGCAAAGCTTAGTAATTACAAGGGTTGGCATGGAGGGAACGATGAAGGATACCATAAGGGTTACTGCCACGGCCCTCCGGAAAGCTTCTCCGAAACCAAAGCATCCGACAACGGTGGACTGTGCCAAACACTTTCACTCCTGAAGCTCTTCTCGGTCAAGGGGAGATAGCTTAAACAGAACCGTTTCATGCTGGGGCTTCCTTGACTGAGCCGGCTTGTGCGAAAGGTTCATTACTCCAAGATCCAGTACATGCCAGTCTCCGTGCAAGCGCGCATGTGGTTGGTGCTCGTCGTTGAAAAGCTGGTCAAACCCTGAAGACGGAAATTCGTTCGTGACTCTGCCAAGGAGTGGTCCCCTTGTGAGCTGATCGCCTACCAGAAGCTCCGGCGGCGCAAAGTGAAGATTTCGCAGGAAGGGCTCGGTTGTGCGGTTTCCGACGGGGCAAACATGGTTTTCAAGGGGGAGTACGTACCTGCGGGTCACATTGGATTGCCAGGTTCTGATGTGCCTGAGACACCGTTCAACCCACGCATCTGTCATGACGACTGGATGCCCTTTTGCAACACTGTCACGGCTATTGCGACATGAGACTTTTTAAGTTGCAGATTCTGCCCAGCCAAAAGACCATACAGAGCGTTCTGCCGTGGTTGCAGGCTGGCATCGGAAAGGACTGTCAGGGCCCACGCCTCGGAAACCCCGCCCCAAGGCCTAAAGGCCGTCTTGGACCTGAAAGAGAGGATTTGGGATTCCCCAAATCTGAGGCGACCTCACCGAAGTCAAGGCCTGCGGCGGCCAGTGCCAGGCCGGATTCACGATTCCCAGGGACTAGCACCTGAATGTTGTTAAACCCGCTTGAAGCCCATCGCGGAATTTTGGGGTTGCTGCTGCCGCGCGCGAATGCTTTAACATCACAGCGCTGCTTGTTACAAATAGTGTCTCGGTGAGTGCCTCGCCCAGTTCTCCACACTTGCTTCTGCACATTTCTGTACCATGTAGTGCGCTGGGGTGCGACCGCATTTCGGTTAAGAGGGCATTCAACGCCAAACGGGGGGCATGAGAGTGTGCATGACATGGACTTCCTGCCAGCGCGTGTCAGGACAGAACCTACTGGTGCAGTTGGTCGTGCCCTTATATCGTAAAGACTTCCTTCACTCATGTCAAGAGGAGTCCCGCAGGCAGCCGAGTGAAGACTGCGCAGAAACCCTAAGCCCTATACCCTATACCCTAAACGCAAAACCCCCAACGCGAAACCCTAAACCCAAAACTCTAAACTCTAGACCCCGAACCCTGGCTCCCCGGTGGCGTCTCTTGCGGGTTGCCTCCGAAAGCTGCTGAGGGCAGACTGGCGACAATGGGGCCTCTGCTCGACGACCTGCGGCTCCGCAGGCATCCCCTTTGCCACAGACTTCGGGGGCGGACGAAAGAGTTTCGGAGAAATGGGCTTAGGGGCTGCCGAGATTTGGGGCGTCGCAAGGTAGCGAGGGCAGTGACGAATCCCGGATATCAAAAGCCCACGAGAGCCCACGAGGCCGGCGGCATCGTTATCGGCCCATGAAGCTCATCGAGGCTTGTGGCCTTTGCTGGGGCTCACCTGGCGTGGAGTTTGAATCTGGAAAGATCCGGGCAAAGCGAAAGCGCCGTGCGCAGTCTTTGCGTGAGCTCACTGTATCTGATGGCGCCCGTTTCAATTTTGAAGGGGTCTGTGCAGAACCTTCGGTAGTCGGTAGTATTGCTGAAGCCAGCTGCCCCGAACTGCCCCGAGGTGACGGCTGCAGAAATGAAGCTCCAAGGCTGCGCTGGCACTTATTGCCGCAAGTAGTTATTCCATGGTCTTGACTTCGCATCATAGTCATAGTGCTTCTACCATGGGGGTTCGAGAGAACCGCCCCGCCTCGTACGTCAGACGCGTTCCTCAAGCTTTTGTCTTCCACAGTGCCCGTTGTCGTGGAGTGCAAGACTCCTGAAGAGAATCTCGATGCTGGAAGCAGCCGGAAGTCTGCAGCGCCGGTTGCCGGTTCCCAGAAAGACTGACGGTTATTTTCCCTTTACCGAGATACCGGATGCTGCCAGGTGCCTCGAATGGCACCGCGACCCCAAAGGCTCCAGCCGCCCCCGCCGGGAGCTCAAGCGCCAAGCATTCCTACCAGCCGCCGCTATAGCCGTAGCCCAAGGTGCTCGTGAGCCCGGCGGAGGTCCAGGAGCAGTTTCAGCTTCTCAGCCGGCAGCTCAGCGATGTGCAGCGGTCTTCTGCGCTCCCGACTATGGGGGTTATGAAGATGGGCCCAGGCTTGGGGCCTTGAACCGGGAGTGAAAGGCTAAAACTCTGGACCAGAGCGATCATCCGGCCGAAGTTGCGGAGACCGTGTCCACCACCGTCCACCCTTAAGACGCCAAAGCGAGCTTCGACGGACTTGGAATCGGAAGCGCGGGCCATCGGGCTCGGTTCTGTCGGGCTCTTCCAGCAGTCCCTGGTTTAGTGAGCCATGAATCCGAGCAGAGCTCTCAGAAGAGCCAACGTTTGGAGCAGGTCGGAGGATGGAGCTCGGGCATCCGCATCTCGCCGGGAGCCCCAGTTTCTGGCCTCTGCGACAGCAGCAGCTTCGTTTGGGGGATTCGGGTCGTCTTGCGGTCGGAGCTCGTGCGAGTTTGCCCGCGTCACCTAGTCGAACGAGATCAGGACTTGCTGGCGTCCTTCTTCGCCGGCGTTGCCAGCGTTTCGGCCATTGCTGGTCGGAAGCTTACAACATGTGACAGTTGTGGCTCAGTCACAATGTCATGATGAAGGCAACAGAAAGATCTGAGGCTTGACGGTCTTCGTTTCACGACGAGTGCCTGCCCCAGCTGTGGTACTTCTGTCTGGTTACACTTCATTCAATCGACTGACTCGGTGGTGTGTTACGCCGGTAGTTGAGCGGTAGCTGCCTCTGCAGCATTCGCTTGAGCGCCTTCGCTCCAAAGCTCGGATCAGGGACGGCAGCACGATATGCGAAAATCGTTGTCTGATGTGGAGTCTGAGACAACCAAAGACTGAAGTTGCAGGGCTTCTCGACTTCACTCGCAGCACCGTGCGGGCACTCAGAGACTCCGCACGGCTGGGACGGCTTCTTCATGGCGGTTTTGAGTCTTCCCCCTGCTTTCCCGAACATCCAATGAGCAGAGGTTGTACGCAAGCGACTCAGCCAGCCACCCAGATAGGCAACAGGCTTCCAGCCGCTGCCGCTTTCTTTGGCATTCTGCTGTTTCGCTCACACGTAAAGACCCAGCGTGGCCCCTCAGACTTGATGTTCTTTGAAGCATTTTCTTTGGGCTGCGGAGGCCCTTGAATGAGCGGCCTCGTCCTTGGCCGCCTTGGCCGGGACGAACCATTTTCCGTGTCAGACCCAGCCTGATCGTCCCGTACGTATTCCTCGTCTGCGGCACAAAATCGCTTTCTGTGTCCGCATGGAACTTGAGGCGATGAGGATGAGAAGTGACTGGCATCGTAGGTAGTGCATTGTGCACTGCCCACAAGTTCCCCTCCATAAAACTAGAGGGGGCAAGTTTGCAGCGACATGTGCATGCGAAGTGCGTGCTACGGCTGGCTTGATCTTGTACTAGACCTGTACATGTGATAAAGATATCTGTAGATCAACAAAGACATTGGGCTCTTATACTAAAAAGGGAAACAAGCGGAGGTGTCAATATGCCTTCGCGACCACGTCTACAACTTTTAAGCGTGTTGTACTGGTCCCCCAATGTCGGGGCTGCACGTTGAGGCTACCACGGCTGCAAAGCAGTTGGAATTGAGAACCTTTCATCAAAAAACAAGGCATCGAATGATGTTGTTCGCAAACTGCCTCGGCTGTTGGGTTCGGGGCGTTGGGCTTTGAATCCGTGGGTAGCCACTAATTCGGTGCCCATCGCCTTAGAGTGTTGCAGAGCCCTCTAGGCTGTAGTCAGAACCTTCGATGAAGGAAGTGGCCCGGCTTTTGGCGGCTACGAAATGGAGGGCAAACATCGCACACCGGTCACGCACTGTGCATTTGGTATGGCCGTGTTCCTGCATTTCATGTCACGCCTCTTTAAGATGATTCCCAGATTCCGCTGCTGCAATCCACATACTAGGTGAGTGAGTTTGTGACAGGGGGTTCTCCTCCTCATGACTGACTGGGATCACGGAAGCCTTCCACGAGCGGACTTCGAATCCAACTAGGTCACTAAGCCGCCTCAGACTCTCCCTTTCGTGGTCATCGAACTCCTTTTTGAGCCATGCAGAAAAAGCCATGGCAAAGCTGTGCAGGCTCCTCGGCTCCATCGAGATAGGTCTTGGCACGTCATCTCTGCAGCCTCGCTCCAGATCAGATGCTCCGGAGAGCTTTAATATGCTGTAATGATTAGAGTAGGGTTTTGGGGCCCATTTATCCTATAGAATTATAATAAGGGACCCCCAAAATAGTATTCGTAATTATTAAGGCCCCTATTTCATCCTTCCTTCGATCACCCAGAGCCACTGCACAAGAAAATTCGTGGAGCAAGGAGCTCTACCATGCCCGCAGGATGCAAAAAGGACCTGTCCGCCTTGCTTCCATGGGGGCCTTACTAGTTACTAATACTATTTTTTGGGTGGTTCTTTATTACAACTATAGTAAAATTTGCCCCAAAACCCTATTGGAATTATTAAGGCCCCTAGATTTACGACGCCTTAGTAGGAGCATCGATCCCGGACTTCGCGTGCGCACACCGGGTTTTGGGGATCTGACGATGAGCCCAAGCCAAAGAGGCCCATTTACTTGGAGGTTCATGGGTAGTTATAAGGGTTCCTTCAGGGGTCCCTTTAAGGGGATCTGTAGGGATTCTATAAGGGTATAGGGTTTAGGGCCTACTTGGAGGTTCATGGGTAGTTATAGGTGAGGGGTTATGAGTCCCCTAATATGGGTTATGATTATGGTTACCCGAATTATGACCCCACTTCTAGCTACCCATGAACCTCCATTTAAATAGTATGGTTCCCTTAGTATTGTAACTCAAATTCAATCCCTAAGCCCCCCTGTTTAGTTTACTTGTCGCTCTCGTGCTTTTTCGCTGATGCGATGTGCTTCGAGAGAGTGTGTGCTGCACTCGTTGTTGCTGTCAGCTCTTCCGATGGTTCACCGGGTTTGCGGCTGTTTCGGACACCCTGAAAATCTCCTCGGCAGTGAAATGCAGTGAAGAAGCTAGGCGACAAGCAGGAAATAAGAAGTCTTGCTTTCAGGTTTCGGTGTACTTCCAGACCTGACATGCCTAAGTCCACGCTTGTGCACCAAACTTGGATTGATGCAGATTTAGCCTCACCTATCCCTTAGGAATTAGGCAGCTCATCCTGAGCTATGCGTGAGCCATGTCCTTGACGCTGTCTCCGGGTCAGGCGTCCGGACGGCGGGTGGATTTCGTTTTGCAGGTCAGGCTCACCAGCCACAACTCTTAATTGCTTGGCAAGCGGCATGATCCCTCCACACTTCTTGCGGTTTGTAAACCCTAAATCCTAAATCCTAAACCTTAAACCCTAAACCCTAAGCCGACCGCAGGTCAGCAGTAATGCGGACTCGGACCTGGGCGTCGGAGTTCCCAGCTGCAGAGTGTCGCAGTGCGATCCGGGAGAGACAGGAACTCCCCTTTGCATAATACTTTACGATACTTCGATGCGTAATGAATGATACTTTGTATGATACTTTATGACGCTTTATTTTGCTTACTACTGATGCTTAATGAATGATACTTTATGTTACTTCATGCAGGGTCTACTGACCCCGCCGAGTCGCTCTAAGCTAAGGTCGAGTTTGGCACCCAGAAGCCCACCGGCCTCGTACGCCAGGCAGATCAGGTATAATTTCGCCTTTGCCCAGAAGAAATCCAGAGATTCTGATGCTTCCGGTGCTGAGTGTTGCCACTGTTCTTCTGGGAACCGGCAGATGCCATCAGATATCTGCTTCGATGGCTTGTCAGGGTTTGCGGCTGTCCCCGATTGAGCCCACGATACCATGCCGTGCCTACCTGCCATGCCTCGAGCTCAAAGACCATTCTGGCTGGAAGGCCTTGCCGCTGAAGCGCAGCGAGCATGAGCAGCGCCCCGAGTCAGGTGACTGTGGGTCCCCTACATCTATCTTGCTCCTGCTTAAGGTTCTTCTTCTGCCTTTCCATGCTAACGGCTGAAACACAGCCTAGAACGTTGCATCGCAACGAACAGAGCATAACATGAAGAAGACATCATGACAAACATAGGCATCAACTTCAGCATCACCATCCGTATGGTCGACATCAGCTTCGGCTTCATCATCACCTGCACCATCACATACTTGATACACTCCTGGTTCGTGACGGTTCAGTGCTGGAGCCCGCCGCTGCTGGAGAATTGGCGAACGCGCCCCAAAAGGCTAGCCAAGCACGGATGGAGCGTATTGAAAGACTGTGAAAAATTGGCAAGCGGCCTTCACATTAGCACAGCCGTGTCCAAAGGGACAAAAACCATTGCGGGTATGTTCATGCCCCCGTTGATTTTGACTCAAAGCAGGCTGACCAAAGGTCATTGTACGGCTAGCCCTGCACACGAGGGAAGAGGTTTGGGAGATTGGTGCTGCAGGCGGCAGAGGCCGACGTCGGGATCGACGAAGGCATCACAAGCTTCACATGAAAGTTGTCTTGGAAACGAGTGCGGCGGCAAGGAAATGCTATGCAAAGGCTAGTTTCAAGGAGGGTGGTGCCAGTGACTCTGCGTTTCCGCCGACTCCGTGCCCACAGCAAATGCCGTGGCTGCGCATGTCAAAGACAGTTGGAAGTTTCGTTTGACTGAAGCAGCGAACTCTGCAAACAAGCATGTAAGCAAAGCTGCGCGGCATGGCACTTGTTGTCGTTCCTAGGCCTCGCTGCCTGTCGTTTCGGACCTCCTCCTCCTCTTCCTCCTCCTGTTGTTGCTACACAACTACAAGCACAGCAATTACTATTACTGATATTTCAGTTTGATGGCAGCACCAGTAACGCACCGTTCTGCCTGCCGAGGAATGGCATCAACAGCTTCTCGTTTACCCCTCCGCAGGCCTGGGCAGTGGGTTGGGACTCGAGAAGGGTAGCTCTTATGTTGCACGTCTGATGTTTGTAGTGGGGTGATAACGATGGTACCGGGTGTGGTGTTGAAGTTGATGATGTTGCTTTTATGGCCCAAACAACATGTAAGTACGGTCCGCTCACCGAAAAGCAGTGAAGGGAAGCTTTTTGTTGGACAGGCCTATCGCCTGGATGACAAGAGCCCCCTGGCAGTGCCCGGCACAAGTCCAACTCACAGGTGCCAAGTCAGATGTGCGCTCTGGGTCTCTTTCTTTCAGGGTCGGTTCCCAAGCGTCACCTACAAGAGCAATGAATAGGATGTTGCAAGATTCGCAGCTTCAATTTCTCTCAACTTCCAGCCGCTAGCACCGATGTCAGGGTGTGCTTTCATGCTGGTAAAGGGACCAGATCCTTGGAACTTCGCTAAACGCTGCCTGGCTGCCTGTGTGATGCAGGCACGAAGGCGACGCGGCAGCTGGTCAGCAAGCTTCGGCCTCGGGCTCAGAGTCACGCCGAGAACGTTTTTGGGACCTTTGACGCTCATGCACGCCGTGGGCTGCGAGGTGACTCATGCAGCCATGGTATCGCAGCTTGCAGACGTCTCTGCTCCAGCCCAAGAGTGAAGGATTCGTCCATTTTGCCACTCCCAGTGTCTGAGAGTCTTCAACTCCGAGGTTCCGACTTGGGCGCAGGCTGCACAAGCGGCGCCCTCGGCCTCGGCGTCGAGCAGCTCGATGCCGCCGCGCGCTTGGCGCATGGAGGGTGCAGTGTGTTTGCAAGCGCTGCTATAGGCATCGGAAACAGAACGAAAGCTAAAGGACATGGAGGGTGTTTCTCAAGAGCCAGCTCCCGTCGCAGCTGCACAACGCGGTACCAATAACGATCTTCTGGCTCCCCTCAGTTCTGACGTGCTTCAAGCATGCTTTCGCTGCGCCAGGTCCGGCCGAGCGAACGTACCGGAAGTTCCGCTGTGGTCGGCTGGTCAGGAGCTCAGAGAGCCTCGGGCCGCCTTGTGCGCGCGAACGGTACCCAGTACCTGCTGTAACACTGTGTTACTAGTGTAAATTTTTTTACAGCAGCAGCATCGAGTGAAGGGTTATGTGCAGGTGAAGCCTGCGTGTGACCTTTTTTATATTGCACAGCATTTATCGTGCCCAAAGCCCTGAGGAGTACTAGTTACGAAACGTCGGCACCGAGTAGTTTCATGGGCGCGTGAAAAGTCAGCTGCATTCGTTGGCGTCGGTTTGAACATCCTACCGAGTTAGTTGTACCCAGTACCTGCTGTAACACTGTGTTACTAGTAGCATACGGCATACGAATAAAAATCACGTTTTGCACCCTCGAAGGTTGCATCGGCCAGGATTCTATGCTCAAGGCTTAAAGCCCTTTGGTCAACGAGGTGCGCCCAACGGGGCAACGGTGGCTCCCCTGCCGGTGCCAGCCTTGGCATCGCTTGGGCACATGGAGTCGGGGAGTTGGGAAGCCTGCGGTTTTAATTTTAGAAGTGTAGGGCCCACCAGGCTGATAGCCCTGAGAGATCTAGACTCTTCGCTGCATGGTCATGTGAGCTCAAGATACCATAAGACTCAATGTCTGCTGGGCAAGTGGGGTGTGAGCTCTTGTGAGGCGGCGCCGCAATCCGGCAACGGGAATCTCAACAAGCGGCGGATCTTCCTTCGGTATATCCAGGTGCCGGGCAAAGCATCAGCTGCGAGGCATGCCAGTACGTCTCGCATGCAAGGAGCAAACCACTCATTGCAACAAGTCTGACCAGTTTGGAAGTGAGACCCCTGAACGCTGAGGGAGACTCGCCACAGATAGACCTCGCCAACCTGACTGGTGGACAGGCCATTTGTAGACTGCAGACTCCAGACCCCGGTCCAACTGTTGGCGGTGCTTCTGCTTAGACAGTGTTGTTGCAGCAATTTTCGCGAGCATTCATGCAACGCACGGCTTTCGTCCGAGTGAATATCCTGAACTACGTACCCCTCAACATACTGTAGGTGTCGCACAAAGAGCCACGGTCTGCACACGTTGTCACAGTGGAGTTTGAACTGTTCATGCACCTTGAGACCTTTGCATTTGCATGCAGCTTTTTTGCGCAGTGCCACCCTTTCGCCTCAAAACGTGCAGTTTGCTTGAGGCAGCAGCAATCAATCTCAGAACTCGGCCGACCCATGAACCCTGAGATCCTTTTCATTGGGATGCTCTGTGCCAGGGCAACCCCGTGATCATCCAGGTGGTGACGCCTGGAGGGCGAGCGGAGCAGAACGGTGTGAAAGCAGGCTGGCTCATTGTTCGGAGCTCTGGGCTGCTGCCCCCTTAGGCTTGCAAGTGTCACGGCAAAAGCTGTAGAACTGCACAGCGGACAGTGCGCAGGATTCTTGCTCAATGGCATTTGACTGAACGGTGGCTGATACTTTTCTCTGCCAGTGGTTTTGCCACGTTACTCCACCATGAGCAGGTGCCGTGATCCGGAGCATCAATGCCAGCACCACCTTCAAGGCATTCCCTGCGTGGCAGGCCTCCACAAGTGACCCCTGTGGCGCAGAGGTTTCAAAATGACGTGGAAGAGAAGCCCTCGAACAGGTCCGAGCAATGCTCCACGCGCCTGTCACGGTGGAGGTGGAGCAGGACATCGAGGGTTCAGGTTAGATTATGCTTTAGCTGAGGTGGACTTCTGTTTGGGTGGAGACGACACGTCGCTGAGAGGACATGGTGCTTTCCCCTGCATCGCCGAGATGCAAGGAGGCCTTCGGCTTGAGAACGCTTCGATCAACTGCACTCGACTGGAATTCCCCCCCCTTCGCTGAGATCCGGCTGACGCGGAAGAGCGAGCTGAAGCTTGGCATCGCGCCCCGAAATGGTGCCTGGAGCCACAAGGACCGGAGACCAGAGATTGAGTCTCCGCCAGGAGAGGCCGTGGAAGACTTTTTGATTGAAGCGGGTGTCCCCTCCGAGCCCCAGACGCGGCACTCTGCGCTTTCGCCTTCCAGCTCCGCTCGGCGCAGGACAATGTTCTGCTTGCCGAGGAGGTCGTT
>CAJNDT010002546.1:528976-839104 GCA_905221615.1 Symbiodinium sp. CCMP2592
AGTCTGTTGGGCGACAGCGCTGAGTTCGAAATCCGCAGCTACGGAGCTGCAGAAGCATCAGCATCGAAGGAGCTCTATCTACCATGTTTGATTGAAGAGCATGTGCTTTCCCGCTACGTATATCAAAAAGAAGTTGTAATGCCTCCCTTCTGCAGTTTCCGGGTGGTCAATGTTAACAAGACGACAGCCTCATTTTGGACAGGGAAGCCCCGGCGAACTCGGGTTTTCTTGGAGACAACGCAGTTTCCGTCAGTGTGGCAAAGCATTGCCGCTGGCCAGGCTGATGAATTTGCAAAGTGGGCGAGGAAGAACGAAGGATTAGTGAGCATGTCAGGGAACGACGTTTCAATTGTGAACGAGATTGCCAAAGCTGCAGCGAAAGCCGTGGAGCAGTCCGCAGATGAGACTGTTGAGAGGCTCGGAGCTGCGCATGACATGTTTCGGGCTTGTGCTGAGATGGGTGCCCCATTGAGCGAGGTAGACCCCGAAACAGGCTCAACAGCCGTGTTTACAATCGCAGAAAGTCTTGTTGGTTTGAAGAGCCCCACCGCAGAAAGTCTTGTTGGTTTGAAGAGCCCCACCGAAGCCGTGAAAGAATCCCTGAAGAGCATGATCAAAGGCATGGCCAGGTCTGGTGCCAATGTGACGATTCCACACAAAGGCAGGCGCCTGAACGAGCTTCTTCCGGATCTAGCTAAGGAGCTGGAGAAGGAGACACTCTTGGGCTCTAAATGGCAGTACTGGGTCGATGACGGAATCCATGGCAAGTCCGACGGCTGGTACGACTACGATGCACAAGCTTGGCAAGCGGTCAGTCGGGCTTATGATGACTGGCTGCGTGACGGCTCTGTACCGGCGATGACTGTCAAAAGCGGTTGGTACACTTACAAGGTCAGCTTTGGTGAGATGATGCAAGAGAACATCAGCACAAGGAAGCGGCGCAACATTCGCCGCATGGTTGTTGAATCTTCTTCCGGCTCCTCCGCAGCCTCGGCAGAGGCGAAGTGCACAATCTCGTAGTGGCCTGGTGAAGGCGACATTTGGCCGTGCACCAGCTTCAAGCCGTGCTCCATGGCTCGGAGCATTGGCGTGAGTATGAAACACACAAGCTGTTAATTCGATGTGTGCACCTTTGCGTACTCTGCAGGATTGAAGTACGGCTTAAAAGATGCACGTCAATCAAAGCATCAAGGCAGAAGGTGTATTTCTAAACAATTTTGCATGTGAGGACGGCTCAAGCAAAGCCGTGCTTCTGCCACGAGCCAGCGTGGCAGTTTACTACTGTGTTGCACGGTTGTCAGCATGCTTCACGGTTACAGCTAAAATCTAACATAAAACCTACAGCACGTAAAAATGACCTCTTCGGATCCTTGTCCTGGCAGCAGCAGCAACAACAACAGCAGTAGTCGTTGCAGCTGCAGCAGTTCTCCTTCTTGCTGGTGCCGTTGCTACCAAGGCAACTGCTGCTGCTACTGCAAAGTGCTGCTGCTGTTGCTATTGCTGTTGCTTCCGTTGCCGTTGGTGCTGCCGTCTGCCGCAGCCACTGCCGCTGCGGTTGCAGCGATTGTTATTGTTGTTGTTGCCGCTGTTTCGACGTCGTCATCGAACCGTGTGATTGTTGTTGCTTGTCATGTTTAGGGTCTCTCCCTGTGTCCAGGTCGGCTTTGTAGCTGGTTTCTGTCGTTTGTGTCCAGGCTTCTGTCTCCGCACGCCTGATGAAGCATGCACAAAACTCCATAAGCCTGGGAACGCTGTCGAAGATCGCCAGTTTTTTGTTTTCATTAATGCGATTATTACCCTGATAACTTTGACCATTGCTGCTATCATTCTTGCGATTACAAGAACTGTTGGTGCTACTATTATGATTTGTACTAATAAATCATTACTTTTACTGTTACTGTGACTGTTACCGTTGCTGTTGCTATTACTATTATTACTACTATTCCTTAGATTGTACCACTATCACTATGACTATTACTGTTACTACCACAACTGTCAGTACTTGTTTGGTTACTACGATTTTGATGGTGGTTATGGTTGTGATTATGATTATGATTTCGATGATGAGTTTGATGATGATGATGATGGCGATGCTTTTGGTGATGATATGTGATGATGATGATTATCGTCGGGGTTGTTGCTGTTGAAGTTGTGGTTAAGAACAGCCCGTCTTCGACGCGAAGGAACCAGAAGCCGAAGCACAAAATTTGAGCTGCATTGAAAGAGAGCCGAGGCCGCTCCAAAAGGCGCCGAAAGTGCCGTGGCTTGGGTTTTTCGGGATCTGCGGTTTAGGGTTTAGAGGCTTAGAGTTTAGGATTTAGGGTTTAGGGTTTTGGGTTTTGGGTTGAGCGTTTAGGGTTTAGGGTTTGGTAGTGGGTCATTTGCCAGGTCAGTCGTAGTTATCGCTGCATGTTTGTGACGATTGTGTTCTGGGTTGTGCTTCGCAGTACATAGTAAAACGGCTTGGGGTCTTGATCTGATCAAAGCAGATTGGCATTCGCAGCCGCAACTGAATGCCGGAATGTTGAAGGGTCTATTGCCCATCAGCCACCTACTTTCAACACACATACTGCGCCCTCTCGTTCCAAATGCTTGACTGACGTGAAGCATTGCAGCAGCGACATCACAAGCCGTCACAAGTCACATGCAAGTGATCATCTGCCGAGTTGAGACTCTCTGGGTTGCCGCGAATAGAATAGTTTAAGAGTCCAACAGCACAAGAATCTAGACAATCTCCAGTTCTGCAGAGATTACACTTGATTGGATGATGGTGCCAGAATGAGGGTTTTCAATCCCCGCACGGAGCAGATCCTGTATGGTCATCCTCTTCGCCACAGTAGCCTCATTTCACTCGAGCTCTTGGCCGGAAGGCTACCCGCTTCCTCGGAGTCCACGGCAGTGGCAGGCAACTGACTCGCATTCTTCTAGAACCGGGGGCTCCCTCAACATTTGCCTGCATTTGTATCGAATGCGAAGGGTTGTCATTGAAGCTGACTTGGGAACACGACCCTTTGGATGGCTTCAAGCACGAATGCGTCAACCTTGAACAACGAAATCTGTGCCAGTCCTCTGGACAGCCTCCATCTTGGGCATCGCTTCATGCGCCGGGAGCCTCGAAGGGGAACTCTGCTAGACGCGGGAATGGTGTGGGCAAGACTTTTCAGATCCAGGTGCGAATAAACTTGGGCTATGTAAGAGCATCAGAGTTTTTAGGTCTGTATATCTGACGGCTGCCTGAACTCCGTCGTGCAGTCGATGGGAATCAGCATGTATTTTCAATCATGCAATCACTGCACGGTGATCAAATCCTCCGGTGCAGCTTCACAACGTGAGAATGCCGGTTAGTGGTGGGTGAACCCTGGCAGCCCCCACCATGCGGCGACTGGTCTTTCTGGCTGGTGCTTCGGGAGCGGGATGACGGGAAAGACAACGGTCGCAGAACAGCTCCGGAGTGGCCACGGCTTTGTCCATTTCGACGGTGATGCCTGGATGCATGGCATGGATCCGGTGAGCCAGGCAGGCCGGAAGCCCACGCCCGAGCAGATTGAGCAGTGCCCGGAGCGCAACAGGAACCTTCGGGCAGCTGTTGAAGGCTACTGGGCAAGCAAGGCTAGAGGGGAGGGAGGCGACGATTCGGTCTTGGAGAAGTTCTCTGGAGCGATGGCAGAGGACGTTTGGCATCGCCGAGCTTGACCAGCGCGCGGTAATATGAGGTAAGCCGAGGGCGCGAGACGTCCTCAGACGCGCCCTGGGCCCGAGGCTCGTATTCTTGGTGCTCTTGGTGCCTTCAGGCGGCTCGAGGAGTCCGCGGCAGTTAGCTTTGAGGAGTGCTTGGAGAACCTGACGAAGTCAGGTTCTCCCGGCTGAGAACGAGGAGGCCACCTTCGAATACACATGCATCTTCTACCCTGGATCTGATTTTCCCTTCTCAGGCCCAACGGGCAGGACTCGCCGCCGCAGCTCCCACCCCTGCAGGGTCCTCAGTTGGGTTGCAGAGTTCAGCTTTCTCATAACATACAGCATTTTGCAATGCATGAGAGTCTGCTGTAAAGTGTAGACTGTGGAAGTTGGGGCTTTGTTTGATCTAACCCCGCATTCTGCAGCTGTCTTGGCTCAAGTCGTTATTGCAGAGGTTTCAGGGCTTGCACACAGCTGCATGCCAATTCCAATGCAGTCCATCCTTCAGTGTGCCATGCTGCAGGTGATGCCACTCGCAGTGGTTGCAGCGTCTCAAGAGTTTGTTGTTTGGCGACGGTACGCCGGCGGGGGCTGCAATGACCATGGCATCGGCGGATCTCGCGTCGGACCTGTGCAGTGGCCCGATGACCCCGCCATATTCAGGAGTCTTCGAAAAGGTGACCGCCAATGCTACACATTTCAGCATTGAGATTTACAACGAGAGCGACCCAGATTGCAGCGGTCAGGTAGAACAGGTTTCCGCGTACAAGAAAGATGAATGCAATGATGGCTTTTTCGGATCCGATCACCTGGCGGTCGTGACGGCTGAAAGCTTCGACCTACTCACCTACGATTCAGCGTCCTGTAGCGGCAATGTGGTTGCGACAGTTCCTCAGATGATCGGACTTTGCACATCAGCTTGGGTAGAGAATGCCCCTAGCAGCACCAAGGCAGTGTGTGAAGGAGGCCAGCTCGTCATGTACAAATACAACACCACCAGCGACTGCACCGGCCCGTCGACAAACAGCATGGTTGCCGTGGGTGCTTGCGTGGATGTGCTGTGGTTTGGACAAGCCAAGTTAGAGTCAACCCCTTGTGATGGTACGAGCAGCGGAGCTTTCTTGTCCAGAAATGGCAAGTCTCTTGCAGCTGGGCTTTTTGGGCTCTTGCTGCTGTTGTTCTGATAGATGCAGCTGAGCTGTGCTGGCCTGGAATTGATGCAACAGACTCACCTAAATGAGCAAGCTTACTCTGACTGTGAGGGAGATAGCGGACGAGACATTTTCTTGTCCAAGCCAAACCTCTGCACATTCTGCAGGCCAGCCGCTAGCAGAGGCCCGCAAAGTAGGCTTCGTCTGTGATGCGAGTCCATGCAAGACCTTCTGGAGCTGGAGTTTCACGGATGATTGGTGCTGGGTTTTGTTGACGTCTGGGAGGTTCAGGCTAGAAGCCCTGAGATCGCTCGCAGCTCTTGTAGTGCCATGTGTTGCTTGTGGGCCAGGCTCTTCAACCCCTGAGCTCAGACAAAGCCGGTGACTTCGTTAGTCTGAAGGAGCATGTCGCTGACAGGAGTGTGGCAAGACGGTGTCAGCAGCCCTTTGAAATGGACCGGTGCTCAGATGCGGATGTCGGCATGCCTCGCAAGGAGACTGGATGACCTGCGAGGGAAGTAATCGGTGTCAGTGCGATCGCTAGAACATGAAAATCCGGCAGCGGCTTGCGAAATCATCTTCTGCATCTCTGCAGGGTGAGCCCAGCACTGGCACCACTCTTTGTCCGGGATCCAAGGTTCAGCAGTTTGAAGTAGGGAAGCACTGCACGGAAGTGAGACGTTCTGCGGTCAACCCAGCTCTGGCACCTTCCAGTGTCCGAGATGAGTGTTTTTTTTGGCTGGTCTTGAAGCCTTCGCAGTCTCAGGGCTTCGCCGCCTCCAGCCCACAGTCTTCAAGAGGTGGGGAACGCTCCGGTAAAACGATGCAAGGTAGACGTGGGCACAGTGGACTTGCATTTATAAGCCCACGGCTGTGGGGGCATACCTAGACTTGGGTTGTGTACCAGCAGCTGGCTCGCAGTTTGCAGCACATGCAAAGAGATAGCCACATTAGCAAAAGTAGGAATCATCGTAACAACACGAGGCATATAAGTGGTACTAGTGTCAGGAGTAACGGAGTAGTAATAGCAGCTTAAATGGCAGTAATGGTGGTAAGAGTAGTAATAAGAGCAGGAATAGGAGCGGTGGTAGTAGTAGCATCAGCAGTCGTTGTCGTAGTCGTCGTCGTAGTGGTAGAGCAGCAGGAGTAGTAGTAGTAGTAGTAGTAGTAGCAGCAGTAGCAGTAGTAGTAGTAGTAGTAGTAGTAGTAGTAGTGGTCGTAGCAGTAGTAGTAGTAGTAGTAGTAGTAGTAGTAGTAGTAGTAGTAGTAGTAGTAGTAGTAGTAGTAGTAGTAGTAGTAGTGGTAGTAGTAGTAGTAGTAGTAGTAGTAGTAACTCCGGCTCAGCTGTGTCCCAGCAGCGGGACTCATTTTTATGGAGGTAGTAACATCTATGCCATTTAGCAAACCTTGCGGTGGAACCCTGCTCAGAAGCGTGATGGTCACATTCCTAGTGCAGCTAGCCACGCTAGCGCTACTGTCGACTCTCGCCAGCTGGGAGCCTCTAGGCCCCAACAAAGGGTGCACGGGTCTAACAAATGCCTTTGGCCCTGGCCTGCCAACGCGTCGATCTCCCTGCGCGACAGCCATACCAGCACAGACTCCTGTGACAAGAGGACAGCCACTTCTGCCATTGTGCCACTGTCTGTGAGCACGGGGTGCAAGCCCCTTCGCAAGCGCATGTCTACCAGCAGCCAGGAGTTGGCACAACATTCCCTGGAGCTGCCGCGAGCAAGACATGGATGCCACCCGCATTCCTCCTGGGTGCGGCCATCAACCCGCCCCATTGAGCGTACAGTGCCGCACCTCCTTATAGATAGCCGGCCCGGTCCCAAGTCCGGGATGGGATGCCGACTGAAGACTTTACAGTACTTGTGTATACATATTGTCAGGTGTCCCACAGTGAGGGTTCCAGCTCTTTCCGTTGGAGCTGGGGAAGGCAACTCCCTTGCCTATCAGCGACGACCTCAGGTGCCGAAGCTAAACGGAATTCAGGTCACAGGTGGGAAGCAGGAACCTACGCACAAATGGAATCGATATGTCAAAAGATCCTTTTTGCGAGCTTGTAACAGAGCTATTCGACATGGACATGCGCAACCCCTGTGCCTGTGTACCTTTCGTTTCCTTCAGATAGCCGATGCGTGTTTAGCTGCAGATCATCGCTACCTTGTCCCTAATGTTGACCGAAAGCTGGCGGCGGCAACCTACCCCATCCTGGGATGGGATGGCCCGCACTGGGTCCCGGGCCCACGTATGCTTCGAGATGTGGTTTGGATTTTGACGCGTGCGTCCCTCCAGGTCACAGTTAGTATGTGCGAAAAAGCTGTGTTCCGGCGATGCTTTGCAGCCAGACCTCTTGTGGGTGCTGAAATCTTTGGAGTGAGCCTAGTGGTGCCATTGTCGGCCCTTACTGTTTGATGCTCAGTGTGCCATTTTTGGCCAGTTGCCAACCAGCCGTGTTATCACGTGATGCGCTCTCGTCGTTTGTGCTCCGTGATGCCTTTGACAGTCTGAGCATTTTTGACGTTTATTTGTACATCTGGTATCCCCCGATCGTAGTCAATAAGAGCGAGAACGCTGGGTCTTGCGAATACGCTGAGTAGGAGTAGGCCTTGAGTTTGCAGTTATTCGTGGCGGAATGCGACCTTGTGGTCAAATTGCCCGAGAGGCACCGGTGCAAGGCACTGCCATTAGACTGACATGCCAAGCCGAGCAACCGGCTGCGATTGGAATGAATAGTGGTAGTAGTAGTAGTAGTAGTAGTAGTAGTAGTAGCCGCCACGGCTCAGACGTTTTGGAAGTTTCGCGCTGGCTTTCGAACAGGCTCTGGACTCCAACCCTTCGTTGCTAGAGGTCTCAAACAGGCCTCTCTCTGAACGACTAAGGGTTGGTGCCTCACGCTGAGCCATGTGCCATGTGCCAACTGTTTGCGTCTGAGCCGCCAGGTCCCAATTCCTGGACCCAGTACCCTGTCTCAACACGGGCCCACTGGGCAGGCGGTAGGGTTTCCACTAGCCGCGTGGTGGAGGGAGTCACTAGGCTTGCCTTGTGACGAAATAGCGGATGGCGCTGCTCCCAGTGCACTCACACAATTATTCTCAGATCAGGAAGAATTCTTTCAAGCATGTTTGCCGACAGGTGGCTGCCAGCCAGCAGCCTGTCTCTTACCGAGGTCAGGTTCTGACCCCGGCTCTTCTTAGGCGGATGGGCAATTGCCCGCCACAGCCTGGCCCCAAGCGGTCTTTTGCACCACGATCTCGGGCAGGTCAGGCCACCAGGCCCCTCCGAGTACTGTCCTGGAATGCCGGCCATCTTGGCCAGCAACAATGGTCGGAAGTCAAGTCATGGCTCTCCACTGAGGCCAAACTCGTCTGCGATGTGTTAGTCCTGCAGGAGACACACTGGCAAGCCACGGCCGAATTTAGTGTTGCAGGCTGGTATTGCGTCTCGTCTGCATCGGCGGCTGATCCGAAAGCCTCTAGGCGAAAGCAACGCGGGGGCAAGGCCCACAAACATCCACCTGCAGAGGCAATGCCTACTGACGATAAGACGACCCCACCCCGCAAGGAGCCCTCAACAACTCGCGCGGACGGGGTCATGGTCTTCCTGTCCCCACACATCCTGCCCAAGAGTGTGCACTGGCAGGAACATGTCATAGGCAGAGCCCTGGAAGTCAGGTTTGACTGGCATGGGGCCCGCATGACGCTAGTTGCTGTCTACCAACACGTTTGGTCCCCGGCCAAGCAGGTGCAGACTAACCGTCAGGACAGAGCGCACGTCCTGAAGGCTCTCGGCCGATGCGTGCAGCGAGTGCCGCACAGAGACACGCTCATCCTGGCAGGAGACTTCAATAGCTCCTTACAAAAGCAGCCTAGGTTGGTAGGTCCCGGGACCACCTGCCCACAAGAACCGAGGCCCGACGAGCCAGAGCTAACCAACTTTCTACTCAATCATCGCTTAGTTGCTCTCAACACGTGGAGGCCTCAGCCGACACATACATTTCGGCAAGGGGAAGCGCGCACTCAGATTGACTTTGTGCTCACGAGGGAGGTCTCTGCTGGTGGCAATGCCAAAGCCTCTACGCCGCTGGCGGATTTCCCGCTGGGCAGCTGGAAAAAAGGCGGGCACTTGCCCATAAGTGCCACTGTCAAGCCAGTTCGGCACTGGAACCTGCCTGCTCCTCAGCTACAGCAACATCACTACGACTCTGCTGCCCTGCAAGCAGCTGTCAGGGACAACACGTTGCCAGCCCAGCAAATGCTCGAGTGGGTCAAAGCACGCCTCACCCCGGACATGCAGCCGGCGTCTTGGGCCAGATAGTCCGGAAACGCGCATAGCCAGACGCATGTGGCGCTCTGCGCGTGGGAGCAATGCTCACCCCAGGGCAGAGTCATCGCCGGATGATGAGGCCCGACAAACCCTGTGTGAGCAGCATAAACAAGCGGTTAAGCAGGCTCGAAAATGCCAAACAAAGCGGTTTCTTGCTGAGGTGGATCAGGCTCTGAGCCAGGGCGACCAGCACCTTGCATATCAGACTCTCAAGCATCTCCGTCCGTGGAAACCGGCCTTGAAAGCACAGCTCAAGGACGAGCAGGGCTTCCTGCTCAGTCCCGCGAACGAACTGGATGAACTGGGGCAGTATGCAGCCAAGGTCTTCGCGGCGCATCCACAGCTTCCGTCGGACTCGGGACTGTTGCCCCTCTTGCCACACACCAAGTTAGCGAAGCACATTGCCTCGATCAAACCTGGCAAGGCAGTTCCAAAAGGAGCGGCACCGGCCGCAGCCTGGAAACTTTGCGCTCAGCCGGTCTCGGAGGCGCTTTCACAGTACTGTTCCAGTCTGGCGCAGGACCAGTCCCTGGACGACGATCTGACTCGCGCGGATCTTTGCCTCATACCAAAACCGGGTAAACCGGCAGACAAGCCTTCCCAACTAAGGCCACTGGGCATCCTTCGCCCGGATGCTAAGGGACTGGCGGGCACGGCCAAGGAGCTCCTGGAGCCTCTCACAGTGCCGTACATGAAGCCACTGCCCCAGTTTGCGTACCTCCCTGGGAGAGGTCTCTCTGACGCACAGAGTAGAGTGGTTCAGCACTTGAGGGAAGCCAGGCAACTCTGTCGCAATGCGAATCTCACCCGAGCAGATCAACAGCGGGGACAATGTCCTGTGGGTCTAGTCGGCGGCATCACTTTCGCTCTTGACCTTTCACAGGCATTCGACACTGTCTCTCGCAGTGAGATTCTGTCCCTGCTCGATGAACTGGGCGCGGACCCCTCCCTTCAGAAGCTCATACATGGCCTTCATCATCGGTCCAAGTACAGGCTTCACTCTCAGGGGGCCTACAAGGACGTGGAAACCACCACGGGCATCAAACAAGGCTGCAAGTTGGCCCCCACGTTGTTTTCTGTGCTCACGGGCCGCCTTCTTCATAGGTTGATCGACACGTTTGGCTGGGACAATGTCCGCAAATACTTCACAGGATACGCGGACGATTTCACCATGCATCGCACCATCCGCAGCAAAGCTGACGTGGACGCAGCTCACAAGATGATCCTACAGCTTCTGTCGGAGGTGGAGAAACTGGGATTGCGCGTCAACCCGGCCAAATGTGCCATACTCGTCAAGCTTAACGGCAGGGAGGCGGAGGCCACGCTTCAGAAACACACCTGCTGGCTCCCCGACTCGGAGGGCAAGCTACAGAGGCATTGGCGCTTAGGCAGGCACAAATCTTTCCCTGCCTACAGACTTGAGACGCAAGTCAAGTACCTGGGCATCCAAATCTCCTATGGTAACTTTGAAATGCAGACGCTGCGCTTCCGCATAGCAGAGGCTGCCAAAAAGCTCCAGCAGGTTAAGCGATTCGTTTACAATCGCCGTACCGCGGGGCCCATGGCCAGGCTGAAGGTTTGGTTCACCACCGTATGGGCCACTTTGGTCACGGGTCTTCCCGAAGTCGGCCTCACGGAGGAGACGGCCAGGCATCTCAGAGGATGGTATGCGCACAAGATACGCTCAGTCCTCAATCAACCTGCTCATGTCAGCCACACGCCCACAGCAGACCTGTACCGTCTGCACTCAATCCAGGACCCGGTAGCTAAAATTCAAGCCAGGATGACTTCCAGACTTAAGCGATTGTGCAAAAGACCAAGCAACCCCGAGGCCATCCCCTCAGCCCTGCCGGCAAACATTCTAAGCGCATCCTCGGTGACGCGAGGCCCATGGGCCCAGCTGGGTCCCTCAGCAACGAGCTCAGAAGCACACCGGCAGCCGTCACGGCCAGCTACATATGGTGATGTCACGCAAATGAGTCACGTTGTACAGGACCTGCAGGACATGCTGAGAGAGGTCGAAAACCTTCCGGCATCTACTGAAGCCTCGCAGCAGAGACTTCACTCCTGCCCTCACTGCGGGTCTGGCTTTGTCTCTGCACACGGCTTACACATGCACGTTACGCGAATGCATCGAGAACACGTGTCGAGGTACATTCCCCCCTCCTTTGATCGCAGTCGGCGTTCTAAGGATGGTCTACCTGTCTGTTCTGCATGCGACAAGGCCTTCCATCAATGGAAAGGCCTACGCGACCATCTCTTGTCGGGGGCCTGCACGCAGCCGGATCGCCTGCGCCAGATCTCCCTCACCACGGAGGAACTGCTGCAAGGTCAGGCCCTCCAGGGCTTGGCGGCCTTCCGAGCTAAGGTGCAGAGCTCGCCAAGCAACCGACTCAGTGCCCTTGCCACCCAGCCCGAAGCTCAGGAGCTCAAACATCGGTGCATCTTGTGCGGTTTTTGGACCCCGGACCACACCAAGATGAAAAATCATCACAGACAGGCCCATGCACTGGCCTGGCAACGTGACGGTCCGGCAGCAATTCAGCTTTGCAGGGCATATTCAGTGCAGATGATCAAGGGGCACTCGTGTCCCTTCTGTAAGCTGCAGGTATATGACAAACGCAAGCACCCGGAGCAGTGCATTGTCCTGTTTCAGGTCCTGCTTGGGTGGCACAAGGTACAAGGCACCGACAAGATGCGGGAACAATGTTCCAAACCTCATCCAAAGACCGCGGTGACAATGTCACTTAGCGGTTTTTTCGCGGCTGCAGACAAGCCAGCTGCCGTGGCTTCATCGCCACCTGTCGCCATGGCAGCGACAGGTGCCGCCGGCAGCACTCTCCCGCCGGGCCTGTACTCTCGTATGCGGCACATGTTGAACTCGGGTAACACATGCTACGTCAACGCGACCATTCAAGCCCTCTTAGCGGCGCTTGACTCTGTGTCCAATGTAGCGGAGCTGGAACCACTGGTTCAACACTGCACAAGCACGGAAGCGGATCCAATGGATGCGAGGCCCATCAATCCTCCAAGCCTCTTCGCTCTCCGGTCCCTAGTGCCAAGATGGCGATTCGATGGCCGTCAACAAGACGCCTCCGAATTTGCAACGTATCTGGTAGAGCACAACACGGGAACTCTGCAACCAGCTCGCTGGGAGGGACGCACCAATGGAGTGCCGGAAAGTGAGGACGATGGTCTCACGCCGCTCCTGCTGCCGCTTTCCTCCGCCTGTCGCACACTGCAGCAGGCCTGTACGGCTTGGTACAACCACATGTTCCAGCGTGCCCTGTCATGGGCCCCAGACATCTTACCAGTCACTGTTGCTCGATGGATGGATGGCACAAAGCGACGAACCCCGTTAGATCTGCGCAGGCACATCTCTCTGCCGTCTTGGACTGAGGGACAGGTCCGGCAATGGCACCAGTACGCAGTCATTTCGGGAGTCTTTCACATAGGTGCTGACATACACACCGGGCACTACCGGTCCTTCTGGATTCATCCCAACGGAGGCGTCCTATATGTGGGTGATGACGCCACCCGCCCATACCCGGCCTCGGCCTCAGATCGCAAACATGTAATGGAAGACTGCTACCTCCTTTTCTTGAGAAGACAGGAGTGACTCTGACTCACCCTCAAGGGGTGAGTGCTGGCCCTCCCAGACTAGGATCGCGTGCACCAATAGGGTGCCTGTGCGTGGGAAGGCCGGACCCCACAATAGGTGGGCATGGCCCCCCCCACGTCAAGGCCAAGCATGCTTTAGGCATGCGCAGGCTTACCCGCAGCTTTTAAGGCTGACCCAGCATGGCTGATAAGATTCACAGCCCAGACCACCAACATGGTCGCACCACCTCTCCCCTAGCTCCGGATTCACAAATGGGAGAGCCTTCCGAGCCTTTTGGGGTCGACACTCGACGCCAGACATCCGGCGGCGGCAAGCAGCGGTCAGGCAGAGCCCTGCATGCCGTCTCCAACGCTGAGCTGGCTCAGACTCTGGGGCCAGTGGCAGCCGCTCCTGGCATCAGTGAGTCCTGCCTGACACATATGGTGCCAATGGCAGAATGCGCAACTAGCAGCGGAGGCAATGCCTGTTTCTTCGTGTCTCTTCCAAGACGGACTGATAGCCCTTCTGCTTGATGCCGCCGCTGTCAGTCGGAAAAACATGCCCAAGCCCGCTGCCAGACACGTTACACCTGCATTGCTGCCAGCATGCACCACGCGGATCATATCCCGACATCAAGTACGTCACAACAAGCTGGAGCTCGATATTTTGCAGCCTGCAAAATAGCTTTGGCTGATCTCTGCCAGTTCGCTCAAAGCCTGTAGGCCGCAAAAGCTCTCCCATCGGTCTTTCTGACCTGGGCTGATCAGCTATAGGGTCTGAGTCAGTTTCACACCAAAGTGAGTGCACCGCGGCAATCGCCCGCTATGTGCAGAGCCCGCTCGCACAGCGTTCAATTGAAAAAAAAATAGTAGTAGTAGTAGTAGTAGTAGTAGTAGTAGTAGTAGTAGTAGTAGTAGTAGTAGTAGTAGTAGTAGTAGTAGTAGTAGTAGTAGTAAGTAGTAGTAGTATTAGTAGTAGTAGTAGTAGTAGTAGTAGTAGTAGTAGTAGTAGTAGTAGTAGTAGTAGTAGTAGTAGTAGTAGTAGTAGTAGTAGTAGTAGTAGTAGTAGTTGTAACTGTACATAGTCTGCGGGCTGGCTGTGTGTGCTTTATGCATGCTTTGTTAATTCGTATTCATAACATTTTTGGCTCAAGTGAGCACGGCAGTTTGTCGTAGGTAGCTTTTCGTTGCCCGCGACGCAATTGCGCGCAGCCCGTCCTGGGCGGACGTTCGACCTGTCACGGTCGTTGAACTTGCTTGACGGAAAACAAGGGTGCGTGCTGCCCCTTTGAGGCCGTGGCCCTGTGGGCACGGGGCTCTCTCCCTTCGCTAGGCGACCATGAGCGCTGAGGTCGCTGGTCAGCCGGAAGGGGCCACGTTGCTGAGGTGCATCGAGGACGGGTCGGTGGAGTACCCGGAGAAGATGACCTTTATGTACTGGCTCCGTTGGCGTAAGGAGACGGGGTCCCGTCCTACTAAGAAGAAGGACGGTCGTTCCACGACCCTCGCTGATGAGCAGCGGTTGTGGAAGGAGACGATGGAATTCCTCCACGACAATTTCGATGCCGAGGAGGAAGAGGAAGAAGATGAAGAGGAAGATGAGGAAGTTCCGGCCCCTGAAGCGGGCGTGGGTGCTCTGGAAGGAGATCCAGGCCCCAGCTCCGAAGAGCTTCTGCCGGAGGCCGGTGTCCCGGCTCCGCGTCCTGCCGCTGTGCCGGCAGGCGTGGCTGAGACAGCGCGTCGTGTTGAGGCGCTTGCTCTTTCGCCGGTGACCGGCGGCCCGGCCCGTTCCGGGCCCCCTTCGTCTGCCGGGACGGGTGGTCCCGTTACGGCAGAGTCCTTGCAGTCTGACCTGCGAGAACTTTACCGTCCCGACCAGGAACCAGTCGCGGACTACCTGACGCAGGTTTCGAGGCTCGTTGTGGCCTTGAAGGCGCACCAGGCAGAGGTGACGGTGGAGGATCTTGAGAAGATCACCACTAAGGCCACCATCCTCGCCGAAGAGTACGGCAAGATGGGAGGCGACTGGCACCCTGCCAGGATGGTGCGGGCTCTGCGCACCAGGTTTACCGTTGCGGCGGTTTCTCTTGGAGAGGAGGTCGAGAAGGAGATCTCGTGCCTCGAAGAGCAGCGGCGACCCAGAGAAGGTTTGGAGTACGCCTTCTTCCGTTCCGGCCTTGGCGGCCCGGACGGGCGCCGTTGTTGAGCCGGCCGCTAAGGCCCAGGCTGCTATGCCTCTCCCTGTGGACCTTCAGCTTGCCATCCCCGAAGAGCCGCAACCTGGTCCGGGGGAATCACCCCTTAAGTCCCGCCTTGCGGCTCTGGAGATAGAGCTCGAGGGGCTTAAGAAGGAAAAGCCCGGTGAGCCTCCCTCCGCCAGCGGTGGAGCCGGAGAGCTCGCCGCTGCGTTGGCAGCCCAGACGGAGGCGCTCAAGGAGGCCTTGGCGTCCCGTGGGGGTCAGACGTCTATCACTACGGTGAAGACTGACCTCCAATGGCCCTCGCTCACAGACGACAGGTCTGATGTACGGGATGTCGTCCAGTTTTACGAAGAGTTCGAGGACGTCTGTGGCCTTGCCAACAACTGCAAGGGGATGAACTTCCGGGAGAAGCTTATCGCCCTTCGCGCTCGCTGCCGCGGCTTGAGGCTTAAGACCTTTTCGAATGTGTATAAGGCGGCCTCGAAGACGGGAGAAGTTACTGACAATCCCCAAGCCGTTTACGAAAGGATCAAGCAGCGGCACCTCGTCTTCGGCGAAAGCCGAGAGGAGAAAGAGATGAGGGTGGACGCGGAGCACGTCGCCCTCACGAAAGGTAGGCTTACAGGGCACCAGTTCGAACCCCTGTTCGAAGCCTCCATTGCGGAGTTGGAGAGTGTGGGGCTTGGCAAGACAGCGAGAGAGCTCTTTTTGAGCTACTTGCGAAAGATGCCACCACACCTCCAAAAGGAGATCCGCGGTGACAAGCGGTTGTGGCCCAGCGACGGCGCATCCGCAGGGCTACGAGGCCCTTCGACCTGGGAAGAAGCGCATAAAGTCGTCCTGGAATATGAACAGCGTGAGGCTGCGCATCGGGTGACGGCTAATAGCGTTTACGCAGGTTCGACGGAAGACCCTGCCCTGTCCGCAGCGCGGAAGGAGGTCGAGAAGCTGAGGACTGAGCTCAAGGCTTCTAAGGCCGCGGCCAAGGCGGCCGCCTCTTCCACGCTTGCCGTGGGACCGAAGGGAGGAGGAAAGGGCAAGCCTATCTGCTTCCACTTCCGGGACCATGGCAACTGCCCAAAGGGAGATGCGTGTCCTTACTCGCACGATAAGGAGCTCCGTAAGAAGGCCCTCGCGGCCAAGACGCGTCTACCCTGGCGACGACGCCTGGGAAGGGCAAGGGCAAGGGTGGAGCCGGAGGGCAGCCCAAAAGCAAAGCCAAGGCTAAGCCCAAGGCGAAGTCCAAGGCGAGCGCAAAGCCGCCAGGGACTATCTGCCCTTTCTTCAAGAAGAATCCCAGAGGGCCCAAGAGTCCTTAAATGCATGCTCCTTAAAAATCAAAGTCCTTAAATAGCGTTCATGAGGTGAAAAATCACAATCCTTATTTAAAGCCGATTACAATCCTTATTTAAAGTCTGTTGTTTTCGTATGATTCGATGCATGTCGCGATTGCATGATCGAAGGAGTTCGATGTCGATCGAACTCCTAATATATATATATATACATGCATATGAACGCGATGTATCGCAGGATCGAACTCCTATATAAATAGGAGTTCGATCCTACACACTTTTTTTGGTATATTATATACATGTTTTGTCTGTATGCATGCATGTTTTTTCGACACGTCGTTTGCATGCTGCTTGCTTTGTGCTGCATGCTCATGCAATGTACATGCTAGCAGCCGCTTAAGATCGAGCATAGCTTAAATTCAAACCATCGCGAAGCCATGCACCGGGATCGGTCGAGATCTCCTGTTGATGCTGCCGTCGAGTGGCGGTACAACTGGGAGAGTGACGGGGCATCGTGGTGGAAGAACTGGTGGCCATGCACGAAGGCCTGGATCCGCAAGAAGATCCGACAGGATCTGTTGCAAAGACCTGCAGAAGAGGAAGCAGCTGATGGTCAGCAGTCGCCGCGAAAGCGGAAAAGATCTGGGGATTGATCGAAGCGGCTTAATTAGAACATGCATGTTTTGCCCAGCTTGGGTCTCAATAAGTAGGATATCAGAGCAAGTGCCCGAAGAGAAATGCGCCTCAGGTGCATGATCATGCTTGGCACAAAATAGAATGGCGATTCTATCCGCATGCACAGTTTGCAGGGTTTGCTTGTCTTCCTTCGACCGCTGCCATGTGTCGCCGGGCCGGTTGGCTCAAGTTTTTGGACAGATCTGGTGGGCGGCCCGCTTTGCTGGAGGCCGGGCTGCCAGGATTCATGCATGGCATGGAGTGTCACAAGTTCTTAGGAGGCCACGTCTCCCAGTGGGAGGCGACCTCCTGCACGGCATGCATGTTCGCAGGATTAAGTGCAGACTTTTTCATGTACGTGTGCTTGTGAAGTGCTTGTGAAGCATTTTGGCTCATGAGCACCATGATCACTAACCGAGCTGCCAACACGGCAACTGTTGAACAGGCTGCTAAAGCTTTGAGAGGCTGCTGCACAAGCCTGCACTCTGGGTAGAAGGAAACAGACTGTGAGAAGATTTGCTCCTCGTACGAAAATTTCATCTTGGACTTGTTAGACTTGACCCCGAGGCTTGAAAAGGCTTGCCTCAAGGCTTTCGAGGCCACGGGTCCCAGTGAAGCTTCTTTTTTCGGCAGACAGCTAGCGGCAGCGGTCCAGTTTTGTAGAATCAAGGCGAAAAGCGTCTCGACAGGAGTTCGCACTCATGGTTCGGTGCTTCGCATCATACAAAAAATGGAAAAAATAAGGCTGCAGAACAAAAGTTCCAATTGGGACATATATGGAAGGGTGCGAAGCCCACCGTAGCAGCAGTAGCCGCACACGCCGTGGCTGCTGCCAGGCCCAGCAGATCTCGAGCAGCAACCGCTGCTGCTGCTGCTGCCAAGCCTACTAGGGCAGTTTCCATCGGATCCGTGTCGTCCACCGGAAAACAGTCCGCTGCTGACATCTTCGCGATGTACGGCTTAACCGGCGAGCCCGAGAAGATGGAGCACAGAAGCTCTGCAGCGAGCGGCTTGGAGGAGCCCGAGGAGATCGAGCAGATAAGCTCGAGTGAGGAGGTCCAGCCTCTTCCAAATTATCAGCCTGATGCTGCTGTGACGTTCTTCGATCAAAAAGCATGCACATGGAAGACAGTCGACAAGAGCGGCGAAATGCATGAGGAACCAGGCCATGCTCGCCCAGGTGTTCCAGACCGTGTGCTTCGACACCATGACGAGATCCTGGCCAGGCCTGTTGCAGCCCTTGAGCCCTTGTCTTCCCGAGGCCTCACCGAGACGGAGGACAAGGAGGCTGGCAAGAAGAAGAAGAACAACAAGAAGAAGGACACGGGCGACACGAAGCCTATCCGAAAGCCAAGGGCAAATCCAAGGCGAAGGCCAAAGCCAAGCCCAAGCAAAAGGCCGAGGCAGAGGTCAAGCATGGGGGCGGCGAGGTGCCGACGAAGACCGATCCGGAGCCTGATGAAGCTGAGGCCAAGTCGAGTTCCAAAGCCAAGGGCGGATCCAAGAAGGCCAAGGTTCGCAGTGCCGAGGACGATCCTGAGATTCGGGCCCAAAAGATTCTCAAGAAGCCAGCCGCTCTTCAGGCGGCGGAGGGTGAGATTCTCAAGAAGCCAGCCGCTCTTGAGGCGGCGGAGGCTGGAGATGAAAATGGAAATGGAAATGAAGAGGAGAAGGGGGGCCCGGAGATTCAGGACAAGCCCAATGGGTGGAAGAAGATGCTGTTCCAGAGGGGTGGGAAGCAGAAAGGGACCTACTTCATCCTGGTGTCGCCCCAGAACTCGCGATATCGCAGCCGTCCCGCGGCAACGGCTGCCGGCTACGTGTCGGAGTGATATTTAAATATTTAGAGGGTTTGAGCTAGGAAAAAGGTGCCATGCTTGACACGAGGGTTATCAGTGCATGCATGTTTGTTTCTGTCCTTCTGCTTCTGCTCTCATGTCAACATGTCAGTTCTGTATACATGTTTCGTCTCTGCAGGTACTGCCGTCGACGTCCTGGACAAGCTGCTTCTCTTCCGGGTCTTCTCCGGCCGATGCCCAACCCAGTGTTCCTGTTCAGTTGCATCGACTGCCATGTTTTACATAATTCTGTAGTTTGGGATGGCAACATAAGTGGGGATTCTTGTCTGGTCGAGGAGTCACGAATTAATGCGCTTTTGGCTGGCTGCTACGTCCTCCTAATGCACCCAAGAGCTTCAAAGGAGGATGCAGCATGATGTGCATGACCCGCTGCAGGCACGGCCAGATCTCTTCGAGCTGCCGCTTCACTTCCGGCTGGTGCCCTCCCAGTGTTTGCGAAGTGCATGAGGGCTTGCAGGTTCGGAGGGTCTTTGTCAGAATGGTTTCAACTTCAGGTTTCATGTTTCAGGGTTAAGTGTCAGTTTCAGCTTTGATGTTTCAGGAATCGGTTGCAGTTTCAGGTTTGATGTTTCAGGGTTATAAGGAGGACTGTCGTCCTCCTGTGATGTTCAAGTTGGATTTCCATCAGTTTCAGGTTGGATGTTTCTAGGAGGACTATTAGTCCTCCTATGATGCATGCATTGGATTCCGCAGGGGTTGCAGGCTGTATACATATATAGGATGCATGGCACATGCATCCTGATTCCGCACCCCGTGAGCTTTTGCTATCAAGCTTGATAGGGGCCCACCTGCATTTCGAGGATCCCTCGCGATCGCCATGGGAGCCGCGCAGAGCTCTGGCAACGGGGCCCAGGAGATCTTGGCGGCGGTCAACAGGCTTTCGACGGCCATGGAAAGCCTGACGCCGCCCCAGCCTGCTGCACCGGGGCCCAACACAGGGTCCGTGCCAGCCCCACCCCCGTTCCCCCAGCCTGCTGCACCGGGGCCCACAGGGTCGACCGTGCACGTGACAGCCCCGTTCCCCCCCATGCCACCGCCGTCGCAAAGCCATCACGACCAGAGCCGTCTGCGGTATTGCAACTTCTGCAAGCAGGTTAGCTACTGGCGGAAGGGCATCTGCCTCAATGAAAGCTGCCGTGATCCTCGGAGGCATTTATTATAGCTGTTTCTCATGGTTTGGTTGTAACTATAATTTTAAAATCATCGAGCCCTGCAGTTGACCTACGTCGACGTGAAGGACCTGAATGTTGCGAAGACGTGGGCAGGGAGGGAGATCACCTCCAGCTCGGATATGGCATGGTATGTGCAGAACCAGCGCAAGAAGAAGAACAAGGGTGGTTGGTGTTGCATTATGCATGCATGTTGATGTCTGTGCCATAGATGCTTCCATGCATGTTTGTGTGTGTCTCCAGCTGAGGTCTCAAACGCAAAGCTTGGTGGGCGGATCGCAACAATAAATGGTCCAAGGCAAAGGGGGATGGTGAGGAGTGGTCCAAGGCAAAGGGGGATGGCGACGAGGATCTCGAAGAGAAGGAAGATGAGGCACCGGATCCTCATCATGAACCCCTCCCGGGTTCGAAGGGCCCCGATGGCAATGATCCTGACCCAGACAATAAGGGCCCAGGTTTTGGCGGTGCAGGCGGTGGATCACTGATCCCAATGCTGACTGTGTAATGCACAGGAGGCACGATCGATCGTATGAGCATCGGATGAAAAGACTCCTTAGGAGTTGCATGCTTTGCACTCCTGTTGGCTAAAGGAGTCTGCTGCATGCCTTGCATTCATGCACCATGGATGCATGCAGGTACATATCCTACACAGCTCTGGAAAGGAGGCTCGCCCGGGTCTCCTGCACAAGAGCTTGGTCCCGGTATCTGTCAACATGTTTGTTTCAGCTGTAGGAGGAGAGTGCAATTGCTTGCAACATGCATGCAATGTTCCTCCAGGATCTATCTATATATATATATATATATATATATCCTTTAAACCCTAAACCCTAAACCCTCAACCTTAAATGATATTAAAGATACTACAAACATATTAATATATGTTAATTTATTTAGTGCATGTATATATATATGTATAATATATATATATATATATATATGTTACATCATATGCAAACAAGTGATATGCTTGCCTGACAATGGGTGGCGGCTGCTGTGGCAGCAGGAGGCAAACCTCCTAGTCTCCTGGATCGTCGAGGAGATTTAAATTAAACCTATATATGTATATATATATATATATATATATTATTTACAAACCCGGATAACCGGAATCAGAATGGCCCAGCCTGCCTGTTGCCGAGGTTGCAACGCCGATGTCCGGAGGATCTTCGACCAGGCGCTTTTTGCCCGTTCCGATTTCTAATTTTTGAAAGAGTCAGAAATTTAACTCCATTTAACTGGGATTTAACTTTGTCTTCTTTTAAACAAATTATGAATAGCCCAAGTTAAATGCCCAGTTAAATGGAGTTAAATCCCTACTTCTTTCCAATGTCTGCACTTATGCGTCGCCAGGACCACCACGACGGTGGTGATGCCGGAGGAGGCTGGATTTCGAGCTCTCCTGATGGGTCTCACCGCCGAGCAAAGGGCACTTATCGGGCGATTGTTGGTGGAGATAGACGGCCCAAGAGAGCCGTTTAATCCTGCTCCGGAAACCCCACCGCCCCCACCCCATGCTCAGGATCCTTGTCCACAGAGGTGTCACCAGTGCAGGGAGCAATGGTGCACTCGAGGCCTGGAGCCGCACAAGCACCACAATTGCACCCGATGCTTCCGCAAGAGTCGCCGGGGCTAGAGGTCAAGATGTCATATCCATGGCATGTATATATATATATATATATATATATAATATGCTATGAAGAAATGGGAGCTTGCCCTGCAATTGTTGCATTTGCAAGTGACATGCATATTCAGGTGCTGCATTTGCTGCATTCCCCGTACCTAAAACTTGCCATGGCAGTGCTCAGATCTTTATCTTAAAGTCTCACTCTTCTACAGGTACCAACTTTCTGAGGATGCTCGCAATAAGTATCATGGCGAGCCTCCTGCCCTTGACCGCTTTGGTCATGGGGGTTACCCGACACACGGCGAAGGCCGGCCCCAAGGCCAAAACCGGGGCGAGCAAGGCCAAGGCCAAGGCTAAGCCCACGGCAGCGAAGGCCAAAACGCAGCCGGTGCCCGTGACCGTGAAAGTCGAGCCGGGTGCTGAACAAGCCGACGCCTCTGAGAAGGCAAAGGACCCCGTCAAGGGCAAACTCAGCAACCTGGTAACACAATCCAAGAATGCAGTGAAGAAGTTGGAGGATCACGACAGCGGCAAAGCAACTCTCAGCGAAGAGGAAGTCGGCAAGCTCAGAAGCAAGAAGAAATTCTACGACGACTATTGCCAATTGCCCCGGAATGCCACCGAGCAAAGGATGCAAATGCTCTCCTCCTGGGAGCAAGACAAGACAGGGAAGATGTGGGCCGAGAAGATCCAGTCCCTGGAGAACGACAAGGCGACCACCGCCAGCAAGGTGGGTGGGTTCTTGTCTCGTGCCTTGGCCTTGCAAGTTGTTTCGAATACAGTGTGTGTTCATGTATATATATATATATATATATATATATACGTGCAACTAATCAATTGAAGTCCGCAGGAGTTCTCCGGAACTCCTAAGAACAATTCGCAAGAAAGCAGCCGAACAGATCGATTGGGCGATCAGGAGAGACTAAGTAAGTCTTAGCAATTAATACAAGGAGGTTGCAAGGTAGGTTCGTTGCAGCCTCCTTAATTGTTCTGGTGGGATTCCATGCACTTATAGCATCGATCTCGAGCATCAAGTAGCCAACCATATGCATGCTCTCCTGGCTGTATACAAGAGGATGAAAAGGTTGCGGTGTGGGGTCAGAAGAAGTTTGTATATGTCTTTATAGATCGCATAGCTCTGTATATACTGTAGTTTCTTGTTTTAGAGAATATATGGAACATGCAGGCATACATAATAGGAGGATGGGCATGCTTGGCTTCTCACCCGAGGTTGGGAGATCGCCGACCAGGAGAACCTGAACCTTCAGATCCCCGAGCAGAAGAAGCTTTGGGAGTCCATCCTCGAGGAAATCCCCTATGATGAGGACTGGAACCAAGAGGATAATCGTGAGCGAGCCCTTGCAAAAGCCGGGGAACGTCGCTACCACTACGGCAAAACCAAGATGACAACGACAACGGACACAGTTCGTCACAAAGAGACGATGCAGGCCGGGTACAACCTGAACGACAAGGAGAAGAAGCAGGCCCTGCAGGACAGCCCCAATCAGCCTTCAATCGAGGTCCGGGATCCCCTTTTGGTTGCCTTGAGGCAAGAGCTGCAGACCATGAACTCCGGGAAAAAGGCTGTCGAGAGAAACCTGAGCACGATCAAGGATCTCCAGGTTTTCGCGAACACTAAGGGCCTGAGCAAGATGAAAGATGCTGCCGCAGATGCCCTCACACCACTCGACGAATTCCTGGTCACCTTGAGGGAGGACTTTGCAAAGCTCGATGCCCTGGACGTCGGGAGCGAGGAGTCGGTCCAGCAGGCCAAGGACATTAACATGCAGGCAGGTGTGCACGTGGATGCTGCTGGCAGAGTCATCAAGAAGTTGAAGACGATGAACGAGTGAAGGCAGTACTAGGTCTTGCTTATAAGGTTCCTGGTTTTTGAACAAAGGAGCGGCGGCATGCATGGACGATCGCTGCCAGGCAAAAAAAATCACCAGATTTTGCATGCACATGCTGCATGTGCACGGCTTGACCACTGTCTTTGTGTACTTATAATTCGTGTTCGCTGCAGCCGTTTGCCTCCAACTTTTATAAGTTTTGTTTCTTTAAATCGATCATGATGCAACAAGGCCTCCGGCTCATCTGCAGGAGGTGGACCCTCCTCAGAACAAACCGAAAAAGAAGCGATCTCCTCATATACAAAAGCCCAGCTCAGTCGCCAGGAGTCTTTGTTTAATTGACTCCTCATATCGGTTGCAGTCCAGAGCCATGTTGCCTTCGAAAAAGCACCAAACAGATTTGAGGGAGGTGGAAGCTTCAAAAAGGTTAAGAACACGCATCGGCAATTTGATGCTGAGCAATACCATTTCTGGTATCGAAGCTAGCCGCCTTTTTCGAGATGCGGACTTGGCCAATGCAGAAAATGTCAAGGATTTGGCTGCATGTGGCACCGGCCGAGCGGATGACATCCCTAAGAAAAGGGATTTGGTGCGCCGCCTTGGCATTAACCGGCATTGGCCGGATCCGTATTGGTGCAAGCTGCCGCTTTGGTGCATGGCTCAACAAGTGGCTACCGAGGAGTGGGTGCCACTGTGGCTTCCCCATGAGCTGCTGCATGCACTGGATTCCAAGGCTGCCGGCTTAAACACCATGAGGGATTTAAGCTGCATGGAGCCGGGCGAGGTGGCTCTGCTCCGCCAGTGCTGTGAGAAGGCTGGTTTGGAAGAGGGCTCTGCAGTGGCCCTGGGGATTTGGGGCGATGGGGTTCCGATCACTCGTGATCGTACCCAACCGGCGGAAGTCTTATCCCTCAACATTCTCAGCCACTCTCAGCGAGGTGCATTGCGATTTCCCTTAGCCTTGATGCAAAAGCATTTGATGTTGAAGGAGTTCACATGGGATGCTGTCCTGTCGATCATGGCCTGGTCCTTCGCTTTTCTCGCAGCAGGCATTTCGCCATCGAGTCGCCACGATGGGACGGCATGGTTGCCTAGCGACAAAGCAAGGAGGGCACGAAGCGGATTGCAACTACCCAGGGCATTCCTGATTCAAGTCCGAGGCGACTGGGCCTTCTACAAGCAGACGTTGTACATGCCGGCCTGGCCAGCAGCAGCTGCATTGGTTCGATGTTTTAAATTGCTTTAAGATTATTGGGCTTTTTTATATATAGGAGATAGGGGGGGTCTCCTTTATGCTAGCCTCCTTTATAAAGGAGGCTAGCTTATACAAATGTTCATTTAAATTTAGATATGCTGGAAACGTAAATATATAGAGCTATTTTTTGGGTGATATGTTATATAAGACATGCATGATCATAGACATCGATGATATATTTTTCCATCTCAGGAACAGGAAAGATGGCTGCTGCTGGTTGTGCAACATCAAGCCCTCCGAGCTGCATATGGTGGCTCCTAACTCTCCCTGGATGCACAATCGCAAGTCGCACTGGGATGCCGTGTGCGAGATGCCCAGGAAGAGCCCTCTGCTGGGTTCTCCTTTTTTTCGCTGGCAATGTGCCAGCTCGATTGGCTCCACATAGTGGACATCGGGGTGGCCCTCGAGTTTCAAGGAAGCTTATTTCACTACGTGTGCTTGAAGAAACTGCGAGGCAACCTGCAAGTGGCATGCCGTGAGCTGTTTTTCATGATCAAGGAATATTATTCCGCCAACAATGTCGGAAGCCAGTTGGGCGAACTGAAGCCCACTATGCTCAAGGGTAAAGGAAAACCATACCCAAAGCTTCGGGTGAAAGCGGCGGAGAGCCGAGCATTGGTGCCGTTCAGCGAGATCCTGGCCCAGGCCGTGCTAGTCCCCGAAGAGCCCTTCGACAACATGCTCATGAAAGCTGCCAGCTCCTTCGCTCGCTGCTACGATCAGCTTTCCAAGGACTCCTTTCAGCCGGCCACTTTGGCACAGGAGGCCTTCGAATTCGCTTCGAGATACGTGGATCTCAACAAGGAGGCGGAGAGACTAGGCATGAAGCTTTTCAAAATAAAGCCTAACTTGCACATGTTTTTGGAATTGTCTTACTGCTGCACCTGCTCTCCTTCAGCGAACTGGTGCTACAGGGATGAGGATTTTGCTGGCAAGGTTGCAATGGCAGCTTTTCGGCGAGGCGGTGCCAACACCGTGCGAGCACTGGCAGAGTCTTACTTCTTACGCTGGAAATCCATGTATGCAGTTCCAGAATTGTGCTGATCCATCGGCTTCTCGATCTGCGAGTTGGGGCAAAGTCCGACTAATTCATGCACGCTCATGATATCACGAATATATTATTATTCGACACTTTATAAATATACTCATATTGTAGCATGCATGATCGATATATATATATATATATATATATATATATATATATATACATACATACATTTCATGGCATGATCGCATGTGCATGGAGGCCCATGTGGTCTCCTCATTTCTAAAGGAGACCTGCCGGAAGACATGGATCTCCTAGCTGTGCACTTATAATATCACATGCATGCATGCATTTGCATGGATTTCTGCATGTCGGTCATGTTTAATATTCATGAAATCATACAATTATATATATATATATATATATATATATATTTAATAGTAAAACAAAACATAGCCATATATTCGACTTCCTCAGCACTGTCTGGGGGAACAAAACTATGCCCAACCTGCACACACGCCGCGGTCGCCCGAACCTTCCTTAATTTAGGATTGTGTGAATCTATTCTAAATAACGGGTGTCTGCCTTAATTAAAGCTTGCTTCCTTATATTTTTAAGGACTATAGTGCTTAAATAAGGAGTATACTCCTTATTTAAGGAGTGTACTCCTTAATTAAAGCTTGTGAATAAGGACTATAGTCTTTAAAAAGTGGTCATTGCAACTTTTAAAGACTCTTGGGCCGTCTGGGAACGGCTCGTGCCGCAAGGGTGCGGACTGCGACATGGTCCATTCGCTTCCCGCCGCTAGCGGAGCCGCGTTGCCGTCGAACTGGGCGGCCCCGAGTGGCGCCGGTATGGTGAATCCCTTTGCGACGCTCTCCATCCAGATTGGGAGCGCTGGCACGGTTGTTGCGGCGAATCGCCTTCCCGCTTGCGAAGGACTCGTCGCCGAAGTTCGGCTCTGTGGACGAGCTGCCTCACGACTGGTGGCACCTCTGCGAGAACGAAGTCGGAGGTTACCAGTACAGAACAGTCGTGCAGGTCGTGGACGGCATGGTGGAATGCATGCTGGACGGGTGCGCGGGCTCGAACCATCACAGAGGAGCTTCTCTGTGGGGTCCTCAACAGGGCTGCTGCCTTGGGGATCGGCACGGAGGACCGGAGGTTTCCTGCCGTGAAGTCCGAGCGCTGGGTCCACCCGGAGTTCGTCCACGGAATCGCTGCAGGAAAGCCGGTGCCCTTGAAAGGGGCCGTGGTGCTGAGAGTTCGTTTCCTTGAGGGACTCTCCCCGGATAACTGCAGCGAGGGTCCCGAGATCTTCGTGCGCTGCAAGATAGCCGCGAAAGGGACCTCTGATAATTGGCATGGCCTCATCCTCGGAGGCCGTGCCCTGGACTGTTCGGGGCGGCAGGGCTTGGGTTTCAAGCCCCTTCCTGACTGCCACTCCCTGGAGACCCTAGGGATCAAGATCCCCAGGTGCGAAGACTACAGTAGGTCGAGGAAGGACCGGGCCTATGCCTTCGAGTCCAGGCTCTCTAGCCTCGACGGTGCTGTGCTTCGAGCCGGGTACCGGAGGCAGGGGCCTGCTCCGGTACAGCGGAGAAGGCCCGCTGGAACTCCTGGCCGGAGATGGGGTCATCGCGCCTGTGAAGAGGGACGGCAGTGGAGGCCAGGATGGCTCTTTTACGGAGGCCGTCCTCGCCGTCAAATCCTTCAACTGCGAAGCGGTGCCTGGGTTGTGGCCCACATAGGGTTCGATCTTGCTGGTGGCCGAAGAGGACACGACTGTCTCTCCGGGTGCTGTCGTTGGCGAGGTCCGGACCGGGCTCGCGCAGACCACCGCGTGGGAGTGTGGAGGTGTCGAGACTCTCTTCACGGACGCGAGTGGCGACCCGTGTGGGAACTGCGGGGTAGGCACTGTCCAGGACTCTACCTTCCCTAGATGCTTTGCGTGCGGGTCCAGGGCTGCGGCGCGTTCTCGCACAGCAGGGGTTGGCGAAGGGGCCTGAGAGTGGGGGCGGTCTTCGCCCTCGCAGCCGTAAGCACGCCACGGAGTCCGTGGTTACGGATCCGCATGCCGTCTCCTTCCTCACCTCCATCCCTACTGAGGGCCACGAAGGGTGGAATGGCTGGCCTCTGGAGCGGCAGGCCCCAAAAAGGCGATCCGGAGAATCGTACGAGACATGCCTCGTGAAGTCTTCTGGCGGCCCGTGGCGGTTGTGGCAGACCCGGGACCTTAGGCTTTGGCCCGAGTCTGTCGACTGGTCAACCGTGCCCGTCACGTCCGACCTCGCGGTCTTCCGAACGAAGACGGGGCCGCGCTGGGCCGGGTGGGATTCGGGGTCCGCCACGAGGGGTCTCGGAGGAAGCCATGGCCGAGATGTTTCTAGTGGTTCCAGAGTGGACACTAGGAACGAGCCGGTGTACCACATAGTGGAATCGGCCGACATCGAAAGGATGATCGAGGAACCTCCTTCCAACTACTATTACGATAAGCTCCGGGAGGATATGGGTGCGAGGCACAAGAATGCTTGCCCGCACCTTCTCGATCACCTGGTTTCTCTGGAAGCCTTCCTTGACAAGAGCATCCTTTTCGGATTCTCTTTTCGTGTCGCCAAAGCTGAGATCTGCGTGTCGGAAGGGAAGCTTCTCGGGCACCGGATCGGGCGGCACGGGAGTGCGCCCGATGAGGAGCGCTGCCAGGCGGTCGTGGATTTCCCGCCGCTTAAGGAAAAGCTCCACATCCAGCAATTCCTCGGCTGTGCGAACTGGCTTCGAGGCTATCTGCCGGCGGAATACGGCCATGCTGCTAAGGTTTTAGGCCAATGGCAGAAACCGGGAGCGGAGTTTCCGGAGGGTGGCCTGGGGTCAGGCACCACCGAAGGCTGCAAGGCCTTCAAGGCCATCAAGAAGATGATGAGCCACCACATCAGCCTGGCGGCCTTCGATGAGGCGTCAGCTGCTGATGGCTCCTGTCCGCTTGAGCAGATAGCGGATGCCAGCGGTATTGCTGTCGGGGGTTCTGTAGTGCAGATGAGCAGAGATCTCTCGAAGATCAAGGTGCTCATGACGCACTCGAAAAGCCTTACCCCAGCGCAGCAAAATTGGCCTCCTTTGATTCAAGAGGCGTTCGCGCAGCTCGAGGTCAAGCGAGCGACCCGGAAGGTCTTCGGAACTATCCGAACCCTGTGTTGGACGGACCACGCCAATCTTACGAGGGCACAGTCCTCCGATATTGGCTCCGACCAGAAATTGGTTCGATGGGTTGCGGAGATCCTGATGGATGGTTCTGAGATCAGGAGTCTCAGTGGTCGCAGCGCGACGCTGGGAGACTCCTTTTCCAGAAATCCGAAGGGTAGGGACGAGCTCCTGGCTGCTCGGACCAAGGACTTGGTCGGGATGACTGGCCAGCTCAAGGGGTTCGACCTGGACCAGTACCTCGGAGAAGGGACCGAAGGCGACGGTCCTGTTCCTTGGGCGGTAGGGGAAGACGCGGTTCCCGACCCCGCAGGGCAGGTTGCTCCGGCGACCGCGGCTGCGGTGCCGGTTGGAGTCGCGGGTTCTTCCCCCGTCCGCGTTATGATCGTTTTCGATTATGCTCCTTGGAAGGACCAGGAAAAGGCGCTTTCGGAAATCCGTGAGGTCTTCGTTTCGGGAATCCCCGGCCACTCCGTAGCAGTGAGAGGCTGCTGGGGCCCTTTCGAGGACGATGACGGTGTTGCGTCCCACTTGGATGGTATGACCGGTATGCTTACCGGGCCCAAGAAGGTCAAGAAGCTTCGCGTGGATCTGCTTACGTCCTGTGCTAAGGTCCTCCGCGAGGCTGCTGCGTTCTCCCCTACCTTCCTGGTAGGGCTTGGGCAAGGAGGGGTAGTCGCCGCTGCGTTGCGGTGGCCCTTGGTGGTGGAAGTCACCCTCCAGGCGCGGAACCTGCACCGCAAGGAGGCCCGTTCGGCGGGCCTCGCTTGGGCAGGAATCAAAGGCATCTGGAGCCTTAAGCCCAAGGTTTGGAAGGCGCACTCTACCCATGATGAGGTAGCGGAGGCGTGCCCAGAGATGGGGCGTGAGTTCCCTGAGCCCCCTAAACCGGGATACGGAATAGTGGGCAACGCTTCCGGTGAGGTCCTTGCATCCCTGAAGTTGGAAGGGATCTCCAAGGTCGCGGATGTTTCCTTGCGTGGTCTCGTTGACGCGCCCTCGCGGGAGCTTTGGGACCACGAAGGTGTTTGCGCCTGCGGAAAGGGGACCTATCTATTCTCATCGTGCATCCGGCAGGAGGCGGAGGAAACAGCTCTTGAGATTGCGGAGGCTCAGGCCGAGAAGGAGGCCGTAGAGGGTCCGGAGTCTTCGGGCCCGAGCGTGTCACTGGAAGTGAACGCACTCCTGTCCGCTAGCCTAGCAGACGGTTCGGTGGACATTGATACGGACCTTATCCGGGCGTGGGCCAAAGGTTTCCTCCAGAAGCCCGTCGGAGGGCTCCTGCCTACGGTGTACAGTAGGATTAAGGCTAAAGTTTGGACTGAGCTGCCTGTCGAGGCCTCCGAGAAGGACGGCCCTTCCTTATGGAGCTCCTGGGTCGTTAACGCCTCCGGCGAAGTCCTGCAAGGGCACCAGGCCTTCCCTTCGTGCTTGAGCGGGCCGAGCTCGCTCAACTGGGCGGTAGTCAATTCCGAGTGCGAACGCATTTGGAATCTCCAGGAGGGCGAAGTTCGCCTCCGGCAAGTATTTGGGTGCCTCCTTGGCCTTAAGGGAGAGGTTGACCGCGTAGAAGGTTGGAATGATGGGGACGGCGTCCAGTCCCTTGGGCACCGGAAGTCCCTCAGGGCTTCGCCTATCATTGCCGCCTTCCAGTGTTTGGGAGAGGAAGGCCATTGGACGGCCATCCAGCTCTCAAAGAAAATTGAAGTCAAGGAAGGAGGTCTTAGTAGGACCCTGGCCTTTGTGGGGTCTGCTACTAAGTCTCCAAGGGTGGTCGTGGAGCTGTACTCCTCGCACCGTCCCTTCTGTGTCAAGTCCCACTCGGTGCGGACTTGCCGGGTTGAGGTTTCCGCGTCCGGGGGTTCTAATCCCCTCAGCCTCGGTTCGTTCCCTGTGCTGCAGGACAAGGATGACTCGGGGAACCGCAGAGAAGAGCTGGCCTTGGCGGCCAGGGATGGCGCCGGGATCTGCGAATTCGGCGTCACCCCAGCTCTTCGCACGGCTTGGCACGAGGCTCAACGTAGAGATCCGTCTCTTACGGCTTCGGTCAAGAAACCTGAAGCCCCTTTCAAACTCGGCTCGGATGGAGTCTTGGAGAGGGAGGTGACCGCCAAGACGGGCCAGACAATTGTCGTCCCCGTCGTTCCGAACGGAGTCGCTGGGCCCAACGGCGTCACGTGGCGAAAGTCTTGCTACATGACAGTTCATTGTGACCTCTTGGGGGCGCACCGTTCTGCGGAGGTCACGTACCGCCTCCTTGAAAGGGCAGTCTGGTGGCCAGGAATGGAGTCAGACGTTAAACTGTGGGTTTCAAAATGCCTCGCATGTGTTAAGGGCAGGGCTCGAGCTACGAAGGTCGAAGCGAAACCTGTCAAATGTCTCGCGGAAGCGTGTTGGCAGGAAGTTTCCGTCGACTGCGAGGGGCCCAACCGGGAGGACCGCGATGGTTTCCGGTACAGTATTACGTACTTTGATTGCCTTAGCCACGCAGTGCTTCTGGAACCCATGAAAAGCCTCACGCATACGGATGTACGCAGAGCATTTCTGCGGTGCGTGTTAAGGTCGCGCACCTTGCCACGCCTCATCCGATCCGACCGAGGCACTGAGTTCAAGAACGCCATGATGCTGGAGTTGTGCTCCATGCTTGGGACAACTCAGCAGTTCAGTATGGCGCTCAGGCCTTGTGAGATGGGGTCGAACGAGAGGGTTCACCAGGAGGTCCAGAAGGTCCTGGGTAACCTCATCCGGCATATCGGCGGTTCTATGGAAAACTGGAGCGAATGGCTCATGGTCGCCGAGTATGTTCTGGATAATACCCCGGGGGCGCATGGCTACACCCCCAGGGACCTGGAACGGTCCTGGAGCCTCGCGTTGCCTTTGGAAAAGGACGTCCTCCGCGAGGCCCTCCAAATTTGAGCCCATCACGGACTGGGCCCGTTCCCAGTTCAAGCAGTTTTCCGACTTGGCGGCCGCGGTGCGGCGCCATTGGGACGCGAGCAGTGCGGCGCGCGCTCGGCTAGCAAACCGGTCGCGTCGCACGGTTGAGCTCCGCGTAGGGGACAGAGTCGTTTGGAACTCCCCCAAGCCCCGGCCAGAGGGGGCGGGGCGTGTCCCTTGGAAGCCTGGTCTGACCGGCCCTTGGAGGATAGTGGCGGTTAAAGGCCATAGGCTGCAACTGGAGCTTGTTCCTGGTGGCCCTGGTGAGGCGCCAGGCCGGCAATGCGAAGCCCACGCGGAGGATGTAGTGCTCGTACCGGAAGATGCAGAGGTGCCCGAGAAAAGGGACCCCATCGAGTTTTTCGACGAGCCAGAACATCAGCCGCCTTCATTGGGACAGCAAGCTGCCGGAGAAGCTAAACAGGTTGAGTTCACTGTCAAGCGTAGGGGTCGCAACTTTGTGTTGCGCATTGGTGACCATGTTGCGTACCATGGCGCCCGAGTGGGCCCTAAAACCTGTCGCCTAGGGTCACGCAAGTGGACGAAGCTAGGGCGCAGGTGGGAGTCCACCGTTACATCCCCGACGCGTCCGGGCTCAGAGTCCGGTGGCATCTCGCGTTTTTGGACGAAGGCGGTACTCTGACCCGCGAAGGGACGAGACAGGCCATAGAGTCCATTACCGTTAAGGAAATCATTTCCAAGGTGGATCTCAGTAGGGACGGGGTTCTTGCTGCCTCCTCCGCCCGGAAGCTCGACAAGGCTGGCTACTCTTTGCAGGAGTCTGTGCCGGATCGAGTGGGTGTGGCAGCTTCCCCGCTGGATGTCCCTGCCGCGCTGAAGGATCTTCTTGCGGAATCTCCCGCGCCTTCCCTGGTCGTTGGGAAGGGCAGTTCCTGCGCGGCGGTCCGCGGGTGGATCAGAGATCACCTTGAAGGTATGGACGTGGACCTTGTCGAAGTAGCGGTGTCGGAGCACTCGCTTACGCAGGTTAGCAGAGCAGGGGGCTTACGCAGTCCCCCTTCCGCGGTTCAAGGAACCAGCTCCTACGGAGTCCCTTGGACTTCTCTGCTGAGGAGGACCGGCAGGCCCTGAGCCTCTTGGTCGATACCCTCGACCCCAAGTGCCTCGGTAAGGGCATCCCTAAGGAGTTCTTCTCCTTGGTCAGCAGGTGGGGTGCAATGGTGGCCGAGAAAGGGCGCCAGATGCTTGTTACCATCTCGGATCAGGAGGGACTTTGGGAGCCTGGGGAGGCCCAGGGCTGGGCTCCCGTGTTTGGGACGCTTTCGGAACCGAAGTTCCCTTGGGCTTTTGGGCGAGCCGATCGGTGCCAGCTCTTGGGATCAGTTCCTAGGGGTTCCAAGCATTCGGAAGGAGCTCTTATCTGTTTGTCCAACTTCAAGATGGATTCGGTTTGCGTTCGCTGTGCGAAGCCTGACGCTTTGGGCAGGGTAGCCCATCAGCACGCGAAGGCCCGGTCCTCTTCGAAGGTGCTCGCTTCGGCCTTGTGCCGGTGTTTGGCGGATGCTGGTCTGAGGGGCGACCAGCCCCCTTGTTATGACAGTATCTGCTCTGCGAGCGCCCAGCCGCCGGCTGAGCCATCGAAGCCTTCTGCTCCTGAGGTTCCTTTGCCGGACGTCAAGTCTACAAGAGTTTTCCAAGAAGATGGATGCTCACTGGCGGTCGAAGGCAGACGCCAAGGATTGGGATGGTGTCTTCGCGGACTTGGAGGTCTACGCGTTGGCAGGCCAGGCTGTGGCTGCTGATCCCCGCCGCACTCCAGAGTATAAGGCGCAAGTCATTGAAGGGCTTAGGTTAGGGCCTACGGAGAACCGTCCGGGGCTCACCGAAGCTGATCTTGCTGCCATCAAGGAGACGGTGGGCCGGAAGGCCGCTGCCTTTTGGGTCGAAGGTACTGCGCGTACCACGGTCCGGAAGTTTGCGCACGACTGCGTCCCTACGGGCCCGCCGGTCAGCTCTCAGCCCCATGCGCTCCGCGGAGAAGCGGCGCAATGGGTTGACGACCGGCTTGAAGAGGAGGTCCAAAGAGGGCAGCTCGTGCGGGGCCCTTCGGCATGGGGGTCGCCCCCTTTCCCTACCAAGGAAATGCCTTCCCACAAGCGGGCGAGGAAACGCCGCTTGGTGGTGGATTACCGCAGGGTGAACGCCAGAGTCAAGCGATCCACCTATTACTGTCGGCGGAGCACGGATGTGCTCGCTGCAGCGGTAGGTTCGGTCTGGTACAGCTTTGTTGACGCGGTGTCGGGTTTCAACCAGATCCGCAACACGAAGCGTGCCAGGGAGGTCCTCGCTATCGTCGCGCGTAGCGGTAAGTACCTCCCTATTATATTGGGCTCACCTTCGGTCCTGTTAATGGTCCCGACGATTTCACAACTACGTTGTGGACCGCGCGTATGCGCCAGGTCGAAACCGAAGGCTCAGGTTCACCAAGGAATGGGTGGCTTACGTCGACGACCTGACAGTTCGTACAGGTAGGGTCGTCGACGGCCGTTTTCTCACGGATGCGGAGGCCGAGGAGGAAATAAGGACGGCGTGCCGGAAGGGCAGTCGATCCGCTCCTCAGACCGCCGCTTCCGCTCTTGAAGCCTTACGCGCTCGAGGCCCTGACGGCTCGAGCTCCGGTCCGCCTGACGCGGACCGGAAGGTCGCGCCTAAAGCAAAAGCAAAACACGACGAATCCCTAACGGACACTAACCACCCCACCAGAGCCCTGAACCCTAACTCGTTGGTGTTCGTCTTGACCGCTTGTGTCTTGACCGCGGGGTTTAGGTTAGGGGTTTGTGGTCTGGCGTGCCGTGTTGGGAGGGTCCCGGGGGGTGTGCGGGGGGCAGCTCGAACGCCGGCCTTTACGCCTGTGGTTCTCTACCTCTTTTATATGCTACTACTCGTTGCGTGCGTTTTGCAGCAAGGGTGTAGTGAGGTAGGCCAAGGTGTAGGTCGGGCTGTGAGTGAGCTTAAGCCCCGTCCCCTTAGCACTTCCTGTGAACCCCCTGTTTCTCAGGTGATGGCCGCGCAGCGCGGGCTCAAGAGTAGAAGCCCTGTAGCTTGCCTTCGGCTTTCCGTGCCCCTCTGTGTGCGTTGTCACACGTGGGCCGGGAGGTCGCGTGTTCTTCTGCCTTCCTCGTTTCTAGTGGGTCCCCCGTGGACCGGCTGGTCGCGGGGCCACTCCCACCTTTTCCTCCGTGTGCCGGGCCCCTCGTGGGCCAGAGTGCCGCGAGGGGCGCCATGGGAGGAGGCCGCAGTCGCGGAAGTGGAAGAAAGGGGGACCGTGATAATTCACGGTGGCAACCGTGGGCTTGGCTCAGCCAGCCTGCGGTCTGCGAAAGGGCACTGACGCAAGCCCTGCGCCATGGCAAGTTTGGCGTGCAGGGCCACCTGGGTGATGGTGGCTGGATCAGCGTTTCTGATCTGGCGGGCCTTTTGCAAATCACCTCAGCCGCGATCGAGGCAGGTGCGGCCTCAGATCTCGAAAATGCGGCAGGTGGTCGCGAGAAGCAACGTCTGGAGTTGAAGCCGGGCGCTGCAGGGACACGGCCGCGGGTCAGGATTGACCGGATGGCCTCGACGAGGCGGGCCTGAGGGAGCTAGCCCAGGAGTACGGGGGCTCCACCCTGTGCCACGGCACAGAGGTCTTTCATGCCCGCCGGATCGGTCGTGACGGCCTTCTCCGGCGGCGGAAACGGGCCGCGCCTGACTGTGCACTGGGTGATCGGGCCCGGGTACCCAAGGCAGCGAGACAGGACGTCGGGTTTCAGAAAAAAACTCGTCCTGTCTCGTGGTGTCGAACCTGGAGCTCCTGAAGGCGTGCCGGCAGGACCCCCGAGGATGCCCTCCGCCCTGCATAGGTCCAGGACGGTCGACGACAGACCTCCACCAGGGAGAGAGGGCAAGCCGAAGCCCACTCCCAGCCCCGGAGCAGGAGAGCCAGAGCGAGGGAGGTTCGACGGAGAGGCCCTTGTTGCCTCATGGAGGACCCCCGTCCGCGGCCCCGTTCCTAGCTCGGAAGCCCCTTCTGCGAGCTCGGCCTCTACGGGAGGCCCGGAGGGCTCCCGAGAAGGAGGCGCAGGTGGCTCGGAGGAAACCGAAGAAGAAAGGGCCAAGACCGAGGCTATTCTTCGTGGGTTTGATGACTTTATGGAGTCGGTCGAGCGCCGCTCTGCGAGCCTGGAGCGCTCGGCCACAAGGTCACCTGCACGCCACGTGTTCGTTCCTCGAGTTTCGACCCGATTCCCGAGGAGGATGCTCCTGCAAGGGAATTCGTCGATCTTGGAGACACTCCAGACGCGGGTCCCATCCATGGGGTAGGTGTTGCAGGCTGTCCCACAGCTGAAGAAATTGGGAACGGAGACCCTCGAAGGGTTCCTCCTTCCGCGGGACCGGCCACAAATGCGGTATCCGCGGCTGCCGTGCAGAATTTGAGCACGGCTACGAAGCCGCGTACCACCGTGCGGCGGCCACGGAAGGGCCCTTCCTCAAGAAATGGTTCCGCCCCCGTGTGACGATGCTTTCTTCGGAGAAGCAGCGGTGGCCCTGCGGCGCTACCGTCATGGAGAGGCGCGCAGGGACCACAGGGACCGAGTCTGGGTCTTCGAAGCGGACCTCGGCAGGTTCACGCACATCTCCAACCCCGAACGCTTCTGTGATCGCATCGGGGCGGAGCTGCGTGAATTTAGGCGGCTCCCGGATGGGGCGCCTTGTGTCACTGCCGATGGCCTATGGCGGACATATCGCCTGGACCAGAGGCCGGTGCAGCGGGCGAATCCGCCTGTACGCTATCCCAGTACTACTTTGGGGCCGGCGTACGAAGAAACGGACTTCATGATGCCGAACGCTGCAGCTCCGAGTCCTTATCGTCATCTCTTCCGAGACGAGACACCATTGAGTGAAGTCTTGGAAGCTATCAGGGAAGAACAAAGGAGGTCCGGAGAGGCTCCCGAGGACGTGGAGCCGCCTCCTCCGGCTTTCCCTGACGAGCTCCTAGAGCCCCAGGATCCGGACGTCGACGCGCCCCGGCAGGAAACGCCGCGTGAGCACGTCTGTTGGATGAGGGAGTCCTTTGCGAACCTCATGTGGGACTCTCTCCCTGGGCTCAGAGAAGGGAGACTAGCCGCGGGTGTCCTAAACCCTGTAGCTAGGCAAACGGACACTCAACTGGAGATAGATCCCCCTCTTAGGGAAACGGATCTGCTCCCAAGAGAAAAAGGGGGTGTTGGAGCCCCGGATCCTCGTTGGGGCGCAGAGCCCAAGGTGAGCAGTCCGAAGAAAAAGGCTCCACCTGCGATCCGCTCCGAGGACGAGGAAATGGCTCCTGCCTCTGCGGCTGCTCCTGAGGAGGGCCCTTCCTCCTCAGCTGCGCCTGCGGCCGGTGTGAGGTCCGGATCCCCAGCCTCGCGGAGTCCATGAAGGCAGGCTTGGCACGCGAGAGGGCGGCGGCACGCACCAAGGAGGAGTCAGCTGCTCCGGCCGCGGCTGCGGCTCCCGAGGCACGGCGTGATACCCGCCTTCCTCCCGTGACCAAGGAGGAGAAGGAGGCGGCGGAGGCTAAATCCTTCGCCTCGCTCAAACGGGGTGTCGAGGAGAGCAGCGGGAGCTCCGAGCGGCAAGGGCCTGCGGCCAAGCGTGCCACGACCAAGAAGGAGGAAGCGCCGGAGCCCTCGGCACCGTCCGCCCCTGCAGGGGCCGCGGCCGGGACAGGCGCGGCTCCCTGTCTCCAGCGGCGCCGCTTCTTCGTCTGGCACGACAAGCGACGGCCGTCGGAGCCAGAAGGCCCGCCACCTCCTAAGAAGCGTTTCACGACATGGCAAGATACCATGGAAACGCCGGCTCCTCAGCACCGGATCGATTGGCGAGACGTGGACTGGGAAGCAGCTCCACCGCCGGGGCCTGGAAGGCCCGGCCCTCGTGATGTGGACCCCAGGCTCACGGTCCCCCTTGATCTTCAACATGATGAACAGATCAGGGACTTCTTTCGAGGCGATGGCGACCATACGCTGGAACAGCTCCTCGCGCTGGCGCGGCGCCGGAGGCGCGCGTTCGTCTACCAGGCTGCGATTTTATCCAACAGGCCAGTTTTCGAATTCTGGCCTGATTACGATGAAAACGAGCTTGGCCCAACGCCCGAGCGCCTCCCGCTCCTTACGGGCAAGGTCTGGCCATGGGGCTGGTGGGACTGCTTCGAGTGTGGGCGCGCAAACCCACCGGAGCGCAATACCTGCCGGCACCGTGATGCCGACGAGTTCGGAGGTGCCCCTTGTCAAGGGATCTTCGAGGACAGCCTGTACTGGAGCACCCCGGTGGACCTGCGAACGGCGCCGGGTGGTTCATCGAGCAATGGCTCGAGGAACACAAGGAACGTATAAAGGAGTTCCTTTATACGAAGAGGTCGGACGCCATTGCTGCCGCGATGTCCAACGCCTACTGGACCTGCGGGCGAGCATCATGCCAAGAGCGGAATATGTTGTGGCGTAAACTGTGCTTTAAGTGCAGTTCTAGTAAGTCCACAGCATGCTACATAACGCACGGCATGCCGCCCGAGGAAGGCGACGATGATGATGGCTCTTCGTCGGAGGAGTCGGAGGGCACCCGCATGGAACGGATCGAAAGATCCACGCGAGGAAATTCCTCCGCTCTGGCCGAAAGAGGCTCCGTGCCGAAAAGCGCCGGCAGGCAGAGCTCTCCAATGACTCTGCCCGTGCGTGGTGGAGTCATCCTTCCCCTGGGCGCGGTGCACCCAGTGAAGGCCGCAGTTCCGGCAGCAAGGGTGGAAAGGGAGGCTCGAGCAGAGGCGGCCATTGAGGATGGTGGGCCGGAGGTGCCGCCGGGTTGGCGTACCCTTCCAGGCTCGGCGAGCGAATGGGGCAGCCTGCTCTCACGCTCCCACTGCGTGGCCCGGGTGGCCACAGAGTGGCGCCCGATGCTCCTTTCCTGGCTTCCCGCCCCGCGACCGCGTCCGCTCCCTCGAACCAAGGTGGGTTCCTCGGGGCTGTGCGCTCGGTTGGCGCTGCAGTTGCCAGCTGGGCTCTCTCTAGGAGAGCGCGCAATCGCGCTGCCCATGCGACTACGGGCAACATCGGGTGGAAGATGGGTTTGGTGGATGCTGCGCTGGCACCTACCTGAGGTGGCACACGTTAGCCTCACAGCCGTTGCCACTGCGGCGGAGGACCTCATCGAGGAATCTTCTGGAATCCTCGTTCGGGGTGTCCGCGTAGTTGGCTTGACAGCCGTAGTCCTGCTATGGACCTTTGCGGCTGTGGTGCTGTGGTGGGCCGGACGTGTCGCCACTAACCGTCTGATGCACGCCATGAACGGCAACCCTTTTGCGAGTGCTGTTCTGGTGTCGCTCGAGGGCCGAGAGGCCGTCTTTGAGGTCGCGTCGAAGACCAAGGCCGGAGCGCACAGGGTTCTCGTGAAAGTCGGGTCGGGCGCAGACGGCGCAGGCTGCGACTGCAGGGCGTTCCTGAACGAGGGACGTTGTGGTCACATAGAACGTGCCGTTGAAGCTGCGGGGCAACTCGTGGCCATGACTGGCACGAGCTCTGCCCCAACGCTGTCCGCCGCCTCGGCCGCGACTAGACGCGCGCGTGCGATTCTCGGCGCACCCGCTTTGGAACAGGGGTGTTTAGCCGGCATGGTTTCGAAAGCAAAGGCGCTGTCGGAAAGAGCGCGGAATGTCGGCAGCCCGTCGGAGGGCTGCCTTGACGGCATCTCCAAGCTCAGTGGCCGCCAAGGGGTGGCCACAGTGTCGGCGCCCCCGACGGAGACCGTTCCGAAGACGCCTGCCGCTGGGGCTACCCGTCAGGGTGCCTCTGCAGTGTCTCCGGCTCCGACGGCTCCCCTGTGCGCGAAGGGTCTGTAGGAGGGCAGGGTCTGTAGGTCAGTTTTACGGCCTCCGGCCGCCCGCGGAATCCTACGGCTCTATCGTGCTCTCGGCTGAGGGGCGAATGTAACTGTACATAGTCTGCGGGCTGGCTGTGTGTGCTTTACGCATGCTTTGTTAATTCGTATTCATAACATTTTTGGCTCAAGTGAGCACGGCAGTTTGTCGTAGGTAGCTTTTCGTTGCCCGCGACGCAATTGCGCGCAGCGCGTCCTGGGCGGACGTTCGACCTGTCACGGTCGTTGAACTTGCTTGACGGAAAACAAGGGTGCGTGCTGCCCCCTTTGGGTTCCGTTCTTCACATAGTAGTAGTAGTGGTAGTGGTAGTGGTAGTGGTAGTGGTAGTAGTAGTAGTAGTAGTAGTAGTAGTAGTAGTAGTAGTAGTAGTAGTAGTAGTAGTAGTAGTAGTAGTAGTAGTAGTAGTAGTAGTAATAGTAGTAGTAGTAGCAGTAGTAGTAGTAGTAGCAGCAGCAGCAGCAGGAGTAGTAGTAGTAATAGTAGCAGCAGCAGCAGCAGCAGCAGCAGCAGGAGGAGGAGGAGGAGGAGGAGGAGTAGTAGTAGTAGTAGTGGTAGTAGTATCAGTAGTAGTAGTAGTAGTAGTAGTAGTAGTAGTAGTAGTAGTAGTAGTAGTAGTAGTAGTAGTAGGAGCCGCCACAAGTGCTCAAGCGGCCGCGCTGAATGAGAGGCTTCGAACAGGCTTGGGGCGCAACTGCTGTGCTAGAGGTTCCCACCGGGCCCTTTTCTGAACAGTAAAGGTTTGTGCCTCCTTCTACGCCATGGTCCTCTCCCTTTTCTCACAGGAGCTGCTTTGAGCCGCCAGGTCCCAATTCCTGGGCCCAGACTCTGTTTAAAACATTGCAAAACTGGGCAGGCGGTAGGGTTTCCACCTCCGCGCGGTGGAGGGAGTCATTAGGCTTCGGTCTCTTGACGAAAGTAGCGGATGGCGCAATTGCCAGTGCACTCACAAAACTTTGCATCTCTTCGTAAGAATTCGTTCAAGACAGCATGTAGAAGGACAATCCGTAGTGACGGGCCCGTACCATACCGAGGGCAGGTCCTGACACCTACCCTGGTTGACCGTCTGGGGGTACGGCCCCCACCAACTCGAAGAGAGCTTCAGTCACAGACTGCTGACTCCCCTGCATATGGCACAGCCTCCCGCAGGGCAGGCCGGTTGGAAAGGTCCATCCGAGTCATTTCGTGGAACGCAGGACACCTAGGTCAACAGCAATGGGGCGAACTCAAAACGTGGCTAGCAGCTGAAGCCTCCCATCACTGTGACGTCCTCATATTACAGGAAACACACTGGACTGAGACCAGTGAATTCAGCGTTTCTGGGTGGTACTGTATCTCCTCAGCCTCGGAGTCTACCAAACCAAATACCCGGCCTAAACAGGCTGCGAAGCGTAGAACTCGGCAAGAACCGCGAGCTCCATCCACGACTCGAGCTGATGGAGTCATGATCCTATTCTCGCCCAAGTTCGCTCCCAAGAGCTTACGCTGGAAGGAGTGGAGCCCGGGTAGGGTCTTAGAAGCTCGTGCAGACATTGCAGGTACTCGGCTGGTTGTTGTCGCGGTGTATCAACACGCTTGGTCTTCTGCCAAGACCATCCAGTCCAATAAGGACGACCGTGCTAAGGTACTTTCCGTCATGTCCAAGGTGATCAAGCAGGTGCCTAAGAGGGACTCCCTTATTGTAGCGGGTGATTTTAACACTTCCCTGCGTCCGAGCCCTCCATTGGTGGGAACGCACGTGAAGCCGCCCACTGAGGATCGTCCTGACGAATCCAACTTGTTTAACCTGCTGCTCAGGTTGCGTTTGGTTGCCCTTAACACCTGGCAATGTGACCACATAGCCACCTTCTCACAAGGAGGAGTGGAGTCGCAAATTGACTTCATTCTAACCAAAGAATCTACGGCGGGAGGCAAAGCAAAAAGGTCAGCCCCCTGGACGGACTGCCCGTTGGGTAGTTGGAAGAAAGGAGGGCATTATCCGCTTAAAGCTGAGGTACCCCTCCAACACCACTGGCTTCTCCCACCCCACAAACTCAGCACGCGCCGCTACGATTCATTAGCTCTACAGGCATCGGTCAGAGAGGAGGATGAGACGGCAAAGGCACTGCACAGCTGGATAGCTTCCAGAATTGACACCTGCCAGGACCCCAAAGAATGGAATGCGTTGCTTTTGGAAGGTGCAGAACGCTTTTTTCCAAAAATCCCCAAAAGGAGACCGATCCCGTTGGAGTTGGAAACCCGTCGCATGTGGCGGGCCCGTACCCATGACAGGGTTGCGAACACAGCTCCCTCAGCACAGCTGATCGAGTCACCTAAAGCAATGGCACAGCCTCCTAATCAGAACACGCCATGTCCGCCGGACACCGAAGCTGAGCTAGCGCAAGTGGCACATCGCCAGGCTGTGAAACAAGCAAAGAAAGATAGGATCGCGAGTTTCATATCGGAGGTGGACGCGAGTCTGGCCGAAGGCGACCAACATATCTCCTTTCAGACCCTCAAAAAGCTGCAGCCTTGGCAGCCTGCGCGCAGAGCTCAGCTAAAGGACAGCACAGGACATTTGCTCGGTCCAGCGCAGGAGCTAGCAGCCCTCAGGGACTATGCAAATCAGGTATTTGCGGCCCACCCTCCGCTACGGACTCTGCATGGAGCTTTCCCTGATTTGGAGCCGCCCAAACTAGCAGCTCACATTCATTCCATCAAGCCTAATAAGGCTGTTCCTGACGGAGCCGCACCCGCGGCTGTGTGGAGACTGTGTAGCGACATCGTCGCACCGATTCTCTCAAAACACGTAGCATCCAAGCAGGCCGAGGACAGTCTCGAATCAGACCTCGTAGATGCTGATCTCTGCTTAATTCCCAAGCCGGGCAAACCTCCGACAAACCAGCGAACTTGAGACCCTTGGGTATCCTTAGACCTGACGCTAAGGGACTGGCGGGAGCGGCCAGGGAAGCGCTTCAGCCACTGACCCTCTCGTTCCTCAAGCACATGCCACAGTTCGCATATCTACCAGGTCGGGGGCTCTCAGACGCGCTAGAACGCGTAGTGCATCACCTGCGCGAGGCTCGATCCCTGTTAGAACAGGCCCACCCCACGAGACATGCCTTGCAACAAGGCACTCAGGCCCCTGGCTTAGTTGGCGGCCTCACCTTCGCTCTTGACCTAAGCCAAGCGTTTGACACAGTCTCTCGCCAAGAGATCATCGACCTTCTTCAGCGAGAAGGGGCCGATCAGGACACAGTCCACCTCGTTCAAGCTCTGCATGACGGGTCTCGTTATGTCCTTCACGCGCAAGGTGACTCCACCTCTGTCGAAACCACAGCAGGCATAAAACAAGGCTGTAAGCTAGCCCCCACACTTTTCTCGCTCCTCACAGGAGACCTTTTCCGCTCTCTAGTCGACTTATTCGGTGCCGAGCAGGTCTTAAAGTTTCTGACAGGATACGCAGACGACCTTACACTCCATCGGACTATCCGCTCCGAAAAGGACCTCAAGGCCATTCATGCGCTCATCGCAGCGTTACTTGAGGAGGTCCGTAAACACCGTCTCAGAGTCAATATAGGAAAGTGCGTCATCTTGGTAAAGTTGGCGGGTAGAGAAGCACAAAACGTGATGAACAAACACGGCTGCTGGATCACAAACTCCAAAGGCGAGCAGGTTCGCGGATGGCGCATCGGGCCCAACAAATCGTTCCCCGCCTTCCAGTGGGTTTCCTGTAGCAAGTACCTGGGGGTTATGATCTCCTACAACCACTTCGAGCTGCAGACATTGCATTACCGCATAGGGGAGGCCAAGCAAAAGCTGCATCAAGTTCGCCAATTTGTCTACAATCGTAGGTATGCAAGCACTATGTCGCGACTCAAGGTTTGGCAAAGCACAGTCCTGAGCACATTGACGACAGGCCTATCAGACGTAGGACTAAGTGAGGAGTCGGCCAAGCAGTTACGTAGCTGGCATGCTTACAAGGTGCGATCAGTGCTGAACTTGCCGGCACATACCAGCCGAATCACCACTAAGGACCTTTTCCAGCTCTACAGTATTCAGGATCCGGTTCAAGTTATGCAGATCAAGCTAAGGAAGCGACTCCGCAAACTTGAGCGACGCGCAGCTAGAAGCCCAGACATCACAACCGAGCACTCGGTTTTGCAGGTCATCCGGGACAAGCTGTCCTTCCTCTCACAACTCCCCGAAGCAGCAGAACACCCTGTAGCCCTACATGCGTGCACACTCTGCGCAGCCTCCTTCGAGACAGCAAATGGATTACATTTACACAAGTCGCGAGTACATCCAGCCAGCATTGTCAGATTTGTACCCTCAAGCTTCGACCGAAAACTCCACGCGGTGGATGGGATGCCGCAATGCGCCGCTTGCATGCGCAAATTTCATCAATGGAAAGGCCTACGTGACCACTTGTTGTCAGGAGCATGTCCGGAACCCCAGAAGCTTCGATCTCTGAATGAGACAGACAAACTCTCGAGTCACCCTGAGGTAAGGATCCTCTCTCAGTTGCGACAGGACATTGCTCAGCTTCCACAACATCGAGTAGCGGAGCTCTCAAAGACAGCGGAGGCCAGGGTCCTTATTAATCGGTGCCTCACGTGTGACTTCTGGACTTTTGACCACACCAAAGTTAAGTCGCACTTCCGACAGGCGCATCCTAAGGACTGGTCTAGGCTACACAAGCGTGCAGTCTTTATCTGCCAGAGCTTCTCGCCCCACCTTGCCAAGGGACATCCGTGTTCCTTCTGCGGTTACAAAGTTTACGATCGCAGACTGCACCCGGAGCAATGCCCCGTGCTTTATCAAGTTAGCACGCAGTGGTTGCGAGGGCAACCGGAGGCGGAGGAAGCTGTAGTAGCTCCCCCCTCCAAGCCCCAAGAGAAGCCTCTAGCCCACTTCTTTAAGCCACGGTCGAATGGCACAGCCTCCAATTCGTCGAGCACAGCTCGTCAACCGACGACGGACAAGCAGGAGTCCACGTCGCAGACCCCTGGAAACGCGGAAATGCGACCAGCAGGTGTGCATCAGCGCGCTCTGACTAACACGTCAAATTCGTGTTACGCTAGTGCTCTCTTCCAGGCTCTGCATCAGATCTCGAGTTTTGGGTATGATCTAGGTGCTTACCAGTCAGTCCTGTCTCATCTTGGGGACGAGAGAGCCCCCAGACTACTGAACCTGTTCGGCCTGTTTGAATTTCGCCATGCCATTTCAGGCTGGCGACTGGATGGCAGACAGCATGACGTTTCAGAGCTACTTCTACATATGCAGTCCAAGCCTCTAGGCTCCCTCCAACAAACACAGTGGCAGGGTCGAACAGATGGTGAGGTTGAGGATTCAGACGTGGGAGTCAGCCCTCTCTTCCTTCCCCTCCGACATTATCGGCTTGCTTGCGGCTGTGGGAATCCCAGACCTTTAGCCGAGCGCTTGTCTGGTCACCTGAACTCCTAGCGGTTGTGATTTGCCGCTGGCAGGATGGAGTCAAGAACACCCAGCCATGTCTTTGGACAGGCCGTGCCACGGTGCCCGTATGGACCTCAAGCGAAAATAGAACCCAGAGACAATATCAGGTCATAGCAGGCGTTGCCCACTTTGGGGACTCCCTTGCTTCTGGGCACTACCGCGCTTTTTGGCCAGAGGACCCCGCGGACGCAAGCTCTCAGGTTTGGATCTCTGACGACTACAGGCTCCCGGAAAAGGCCTCAGCGGCCTTGAATCTGTCCATCTCCAGGAATGTCTACATGCTTTTCTTGCAACGAATTCGTTAGCATCATCGTTCAGGTGATGCATTCCGGCCCAGCTTCGTCCTCGGGGGCAACGCAGGGCGCCCGTGCGTGAGAAGCCTATAGTCAATTTGAAGTTGACATAGGCCGCCTCACGTCAAGGCCAAGTGTGTCATGAGCGCACGCGGACATGCACATACCGAAATTTCTTTTCCTCTCAATCAGCTCGCCCCTCTCTTTTTGTACAGCTTCCTCTCCGATTACTAAGCCGGCATGACCGCTTCCCCTGTAGCAGTCAAGAGTCCGGAGCACAAACGCTCCCGAAATGGCACGGACTTCGATGACGCTCCGGGGATGGATGTCTCCGAAGAACCTCCTCTCGAGTCTCTCTCGCCTGCAGCCAAGGCCGCTGCCCTGCCGAGGCAACAGGACCAGCCGCGCCGCAAATCCATCCCGAGACAGAAAGGTCCTGGGGCGGTCCAAGTGCCCGGGCAAGGCTCCCAGCCTCGCGCACAATCCGGTGCCATTCAGGCGCTGAGCCCAGAAGAGCTTACCAAAGCGTTCCTGGTGCATGATGACCAAATGAGTTTATTGCAACACCAGCTGTCTTTGGTATACAAACTTCCCCAAGACCACCATCTCTCGAAGGCACTAGTTGCGTCCGTGAAATCCTGGCAGGGAGGATTGAAGAAGTTGCGCCAAGGAGAACCTCACCCAGAGGGATCGTGCTCGAACGCAGTCTCCCTTGTACTTCTCCACGAACTCACCAAGGGCAACCCCCCAGAACACGTGGACAAGACGGAGTACAGCAAGTTACTGAAGGTGGTCGACTCCATGATCAACATCACCACGGACAAGACCAAGCTGGCACAGGACATCGTGCACTGCTCAGCTAAGCCAAACAAGCTCAAAACGCATGTTATCCTTGACTTCAGGGTGGCCATCTACTCAGACCTTATGCCACACCTCTCCCTACTCGCCTCCCTCTTCGACTCCCACGACGGCTTTGAGCGCCTGGGAAGAAAGGCGCCAGGGGGACTGGCCCGCAAGGCTCGAGGCCGACCCTGAGTTTGGCCTAGTTGAAGCACACAGTGCACTAATTCCCTCAGCACAGCTGATGAACTGGTCAGTCTTGCACGTCTGACAATTTCGTACAGGGTGCTTAGCATCACCACGCTGATTCTTTCAACAAAGTTCCAGCTGCGCACAAAACGCAGGGGGCCCTGAGAGTGCAGTTAACTCAGACCTACTCAGCTTCCTGAGCGCGCCAGCCTGGCTCGAGCCCTTAGCATCATGGATCTCACACTTCTTGCGGACCTTCCGGGTCCTGATCAAGTTCCACATTTCCTGAATCTGGTACATCAGCTGGACGAGATTCTCAAGCGTAAGGCCTCGCAGCTATACACAGATCCTGGCTCGGCGTCTTCTACCAGCTCTCAGTCTGCTGAACGAAGCACTCTGCCCTCGGGCAAGGCTCGTCCTCCTACACCGCCAGCTCCCAAACATCGACGCACTGACGAGGATCCGGATCAGGACACTAGGAAAGCACATTCATAGAACTAGGCACTGCCGTTGGAGCCTGCTACCAGAGGGAAAAACTCCTAGTTGCCATGCGATTTCCTGCAATTGCACTCCGATGCTTTGTCACCAGGTCACAGGGCTCAAGCTACCCACCAGTGGCAGGTAGCACACAGTGCAGCACGGATTCGTCACAGACGATATCTCCCAGTTACGCTGGGATGTATCGTGCTCCCTATCTTGATGGAGTGCATGAGGCTCTCGGTCGGAGCCACATGCCTGGACTTCGACGACCGGTCGATCCCCAAGTGACGGCCGCCATCTCGCCAGAGCCTTCAGGCGAGAGCATCGCTACGGGATACGCCAGCGCGGTCTTCAACTCCAGTGCTGCAAACTTTGTGCTCAAGAAAGTAACGCGGCCGCAGGAAGAGTACATGGCCAGACGAGAGTTTAGCAAACTATCGCGCCTCCCGCCGATCAATACCATCATCGAGGCTTTCTGGCAGCAAGGCCCAACACTGTTACTACCTCGACTCTTCCCCGCCCATGTCCCCTCCATGACCACTGACCATGTAGTCAACCTCGTGGCTGACATCCGGGCCGCCCTCAATGCAGCGCACTCCAGCCAATTGGTCCACGCGGACATGCACATGGGCAATATCATGGTTCGCTTTGACCCCCCCACCTATGTCTTGATCGACTTTGGAGGTGCGGCGGGGGAAAGTGTTTATCCTCTCAGCTTGGGCTACGGTGCCCTAGGCCAGGGAGGAGCGCTTCATCGCCCTCCTCACGAGTTCCTGGAGCGCCCCACCAGGACTGTCAGAGGCGACTACTACCGGCTCAGCAAGACGATCTCAGTCGAAGTTGTGGGCAACAAGTGCTGGCGCAACACTGCGTCGGGCTTCCCGATGCCCCCGAAACTCCCCAAACACCTGCGTGTCGAGCTGGCAGAGTGGGAGAATCTCGCTGGCCTCACTCCACCCAAATGGCCAGAATCCGCTTTTCCCGGAGGAAGCTGGTACGAGACTGCCATAGATCCTTCGATCACAGTTCAAGTTGGCTTGTACGAAGAGACCGGCAATATTCGGCTGGCCACTGCCGTTTTCTCCTACCCCCGGCAGCAAAAATCCAACGCATCAGGGCTCTTTGGGCCAGAGGATCCGTCTCGGGCTCCTCTGGACTCCGGCAGCTGGGAGGAATCAGCTGCTTACGCTCGGTTCTTCCTAGCATGCAGGCTCCGGACCATGGGCAGCCACGTCAGGACTATGTACACAGAGGTACTGCCGTACCAAAAGTACAGCAACCAGGATGGCTACCTCATGTTGGAGAATCCCCTCGAGCATTCTCCGCCTCCACCACCTCCACCGGCTGCCAGCGACACCGGCTACTGAGCTGCAGGGCATTTGGGCGGAAATGGACTAGGCTTCAATCGAAGGACACAGTCCACCGTAGCGGCATATGGCACAGCCTCCGCCGTGCGGCTACTGTAACCATTTTGTCGCAGAATAGGACACAGTCCAAAGCTACCTGAGTCACAGACTCCGACCCAATGCCTACTGCGCTGGCCTCAGCCCGGGGAAAAACCTGAACATAAGTTTCGAGTGCAATTGCCAGCATTGTCCAGCTACCGTTTGCAGAGCTCGGCTTAGAATCGGCTACTGGTTCACCGCTTGCGCTAGGGCCAATGGTCGGCGAGGATGACGGCCCAATCCGGGCCATTTCCCTCCCCGCTGCAATCTTCGCAGACTACATGGAGGACTACCTCACGCTCTCGGCGTTAAAGTTGTACTGTGAGGAGGCCCAAGTGTCCCTGCCGTCGGCAGCAGGAACATGGCCCTCCAATGACATCACGGCATGGGCATACAAAGCTCTCCCACCCCTGCAGTGGCAGCGATTCGAGAACTATCTCGATTCAATGACTACCATGAACTGCTCAGAGGCAGAGGAAGGCTGCTTGATCGATCCCATCCCACATGGGGGCTTGCCACACATGGTACCCAAAGCAGAGCAGATAGCAAGAAGCTGTGTCACTTCTCGCTGTCTTTCCATCTGGTCATCGGTCCGTCAGGTTCTGCAGTACCTACCTTTCGAACCCCACGACAGATGGGAGCGCACTCCCCGCGCGGCCGGCTCCTCCGGTGGGCAGCGATTTCGGGTTGGGGCCTTCTGCCGAGTTCTTCCTGGCCTACTAAAGGAGACCGTCTCCCACCCCAACGTCACTCGACTCTTCAACGCCTTCGTGTACTCATGCCGTCCAGAACACCAGTGGACTTCGCTCGAGGTCTTGGTCGATGTGCACTCCCCACCGCATAAAGATGCTAGCAATGCAGCCTCGGGTACATTGCTCATCCCGATTTCCATTTGCGACCAGGGCGGCATCTGGATTGAAGACCCTGAAGGCTGCGACTACCAGGAGATCCCAAACCAGCAGGGGATGATCCGGGGAAGCTGCTTTGACCTCCGTGGCTTCAACCTCTCCTTCCGGGCGGATGTGTTATGGCATGCAACTCTACCATGGGAAACCTTTACTCGAGTCGTTCTGGCGGCCTACACGGTAAGAGGAGCCTCTCGCTTCTCATCAACGCTGCAACAGCGCCTGACTGAGCTGGGTTTTCGCCTCCCGCTAGGCACCACGGATGACTAGTTAGAACGAATGGCACAGCCTCCCGAACTGAGACACAGTCTCCGACCATCTCTGCTCGTATTTTGAGGTTAAAGCAGGTACGCAAGCACGTGTAGTATCTGCACCGCTGAGCCAACATCACTGCACTTCTTCAGTACTTCTTGGCTCTTGTAAGTTAGGCTTTGCCCTCTGTACTCCTGCCTGTACTGATGGAAGACGCCTTCGTTCAGCGAATCTTTCACTTCCTGACGCCGATGCTCCTCAGCCTCGACTTCTACTTGCCGCTGACGGACCTGGACAGAACTGCCATCGATGACTCGAGCAGCCAGTCCAACCTTACAGGACAAGGTCTCACCACCAGGCGGGCCTCCTGAAACTTCTTCAAGAGTGCTTCAACCACTGGCCGGCCCTCTCCATCACCTACAGCCCCCCAACTGCGCAAGACACGCAGGACCCGCAGGACATGCATCTTGTCTATGAGGTCACGCAGCCGCGTCTTATTCAAGTCCGCCGACTTGCCACTGTCAATCGCGTCTGGCATGACCTCATATCCGACATGATATCTGGTCAAGCCCGCATCAATACAGTGGAACTTCTGGTGGCGATGTCACGTTTGAGAAAGTCAGGCTCAGTGTCGGTTCGCGAAGGCCAGGATATCTTCTATCTTCCGGTCTCAATGGCGTTCAGACTGCCGGTAGAGAAAATCACTTCTCCTCTGACTCGCACTGCTCCTGCAGCCGCCTACCGCGCCTCGGGCTTCAACGCCTGGCATGCGCTCCTTTTTGACAGCTACGATGCCCTGCAGAATGAGACCGAGCATCAGGACTAATCGAGCCATTAAGCGGTCTAACTTTTTGCTGCCAGCCACAGTGCTCTCGGCTTGAAAACTGGGCATATTTCGAGTCAAGTCGTAGTTCGTAGGGTGAGTGCTTTGGAACTCATTCACTTCTCTGTACGCCCCTTGCCTGTCAGTTTTCTGTCAGCTGGCTCTAAGAGATTTGCTCACTTCCATGGATGGGCTTTCCCTGCGCCACGCTATGATACACCTTCTACCAGGGGTACTCACCCTTGACTCCTACGACGCCTCGCCCTACCCCAACTCCTACTGGAACGATCTGGACCTGCTGCATGATGAAGCTCGTGCGACTCGTGCGCGGCTACAGGACCTACTCCTACATTGGGCCAGAGCAAGCCCCTTCTCGCAGTACTCCATTGTTGGCGACACACTCAGGATCGACCACAACGGAGTGCATGCTCAGCTAGGCATTGTCAATCTGAATCTGCTACAGGCTATACGGCTCGCGGCGGTCTGCCGTGCGTGGTACTCCGAAATTGCTCGTCTCCTAGACGGCAAACCCTGGGTTGGGGTGTGGAGAGCCTACATCCATCTGCGCAAGCAAGGAGCAGGAGTGTTCATTGAAGTTCTGCCAGATCAAGCTGGCACCCTTTCGAGAGAGGCCATTAGCGTCCACTATGAGCAGGTGAACTTCATTCCGACCTCTGTCTTGCGTAGCCCTCTTTAGGTCAGATGGCACAGCCTCCAGCCACTTGGTCACAGACCATGAGACGTGCAGCCTCTCTCTTCCAAAATGCAAATCCGAGCAGCATTGCAGCTCACCGGTCCGCGCTCAAGGAAGGATTCTCCGCAGTCATTTCTCGGCTAGCTCTCAACCGACCAAACAGAACCATAGCCAATGTCATCCTCTCTCTGCACCGAATCATGTCGCCGCGCTCTCTCCTTCATCATTCCCGGTGCTGTCATTGTGGACTTCTATTCGGACTCTGGTCTGGACAGGGATTTGCTGGAGACTGAAATTGCTGCATATCGACCCCCCAGCACTCTCTTTCCCATCCTGCAGCTCCGGGACGAGATCCAAGAGCAAGCACGCCTCTGGGCCTCTCGCCGCCCCTACGATGGCCTTGCTGTCTTCGTGCAGCGGTACGTTGACATGGACTATGACCGGCAGGGAGCTCATGTCAGACTGGCGACACTGCAACCAGACTTGCTGACGGCCATTTCTATGGCGTCTGTTAGCAGAACCTGGTGCACGGCAGTGCTCCCCTTGGTTCAGCACAACCCCTTTGTAAGTACCTCCCGCACGGCCAGGGCAGCAATGTCTCTTGACATACGCGTCATGGTCCAGTCCTTTGACACGCCCCAGTGGTACCTCGCGTCCGAAGAGCTCACCGTCCACATTCAGCACAGCAAGCACGTTGTGGTGCAGAAGTTCTTAAACCCCTTCAGCCAAGACGGGCAAGCAGCTACAGTCAGCAGGGGCGAAGAAGTTCACAGTGCTCTCTCTGACCATTACTACAGTCTCCTTTGAGAACTTGTGAGCCACAGGAATGTCATCGACTCATGCTAGGAATATGGCACAGCCTCCGCTCAGGTGTGGCACAGCCACTCAACTAGTCACTGTTCGAGATATGTCGCCAACCTGCCCGGAGAAATCGCTTTTGCAGCATGCCTGAACCCAGTTACAGCTGCATTATCGCTGGCTCTATTCTGCAATCTGAGGTCCCAGCTACCACTACATGGCACCAGCAGCCCTTGCTCGCGTGCCCTTTGCTGTTGATGCTTTGTCTCCAGTCGTTCTGCGTCGCCCTGAGCTTTGTGCTTGGCCATGTGACTCCGTAACGCTGTGCATGCATACCGCAGCTGTCAGTCCAAACTGCCGATACAGTAGGCAACAAGCAGAAGCATAGCAGCTTTGCTCTCTAGACATGCCTTGCAGCAGATAGGACTTCAGCAACAATCTGACTCAGCGAAGAGCACAGCTCACCTTTTTGGCCGCGTGTCACAGACTCTGGCCCGTCAGCTCAAGCTGAGACCATGGACACCCCTCCCAGCTTGGGACCTTTTCTGGTGCTCAGCGACAGCACCTTGCAGCACATGCTGCGGGGACATACGTACGGAGTGTTCCCATTGCTGACGGGACAGGTCTTAAGCTGTCCAGGCGCCGCCCTCAATATTTCTGCCAGCAGCGTCCCCTCCATCATGGAGCTCCTCCACTGGCAATTTGGCCTCTTTGGGCCGCACAAATTCAAGGCGGCGGTTCAGAGCCAGCCGGTGGCCTCCATTTTGGAGGGTCACCTTGACGGACAAATCAATGTTCGCTTTATTCCGCTGTCAAGAAGCTTGCGCCCGGAGAAGCAAGTCAACTATGATTACCTGATAGACGGTAGGGTCCAGTATGGTTTTGCGGACAAAAACTTGCCAAATCAGGAAATCATGGATCTGGCACAGATACCTGGAGTAGGAGGGGTAGAATGGCTCTACAACTCCAAAAATCTCCACTTCCGCCCTGACGTTGCGGACATCGTCATCCCGGCACTTGTCACAAGAGCCATCGAGGAAATGCGCAACACCCCAGGACTGCCTGTCCTCGTGGTTGCTGGCTGGAATGCTCGCCAGCAGGACATGCATGTCGAAATGCTGGCAGCCCAGGCTTTGTCACAATGCCGCACTGTCCGAGATCTCTCGGAAGTAGCCATGCAGTACGAACATGGACCCTGGGGTATGCGCTGGGAGTGGGAGGCAGCCCCCGTCCCGGCACTCCTCTTCCAGACCTATGTCCACGACGACAAGCCGGAGCCCGCCCTAGTTGCGGCCAAAATGTTTGCAGGCTTCACCCGCAAATTCTGTGACGATGGGGTTCTTCGAGCTACTCTGCGGCAACTTGCCGGAACGTACGGCTCCAATCTGCTGGACCGCCTCAGTCAACCTGCTCATAGAGCAGATGTGTTTCGCTACGTTTACCACTACCAGCACGGCGGCCTCTATGTGGATATTAAATGTGGTTTTGTGGTACCCTGGGAACAGGTACTGCAGCTCATGGCAGCAGATTGGAGCACAGCTCACGCAACGAAGGCAGGTGAAGTGGGTCACAGACCCTCCCCACCTGGCCAACTCCCAAAGGAGTTCATGGTCATGGCCATCGGAGTCAAAGGAGATCACATCTTTCAAGGCATCATCTATGGCAAGCCCAGGCACCCTCTAATGAGGGAGGCCATACAGCACGCCTTCAGCCGTCAGGTTATGACAGCGAAGGCGAACCTGGAATACATGATCTTCTGCAAATTTCTATGGCAGATCTTGAGCCGGGACCTTGGTCATCCCCCTCAAGCAGGCTGGAATGTTTCCGCCAAGTTTGGCCCCATCTATCTGTTCTTGGAGCGCTGGGACAAGCGCATGAAGAACAAAAAGTATGACAACGACGGCCACTACTTCGTGACAGCCAACAACACTACAGTCGCCTACACCAGGTGCTGGAAGTGGATGAAGGGTTTTCAGGGAGACCCCACCACCAAGGAGCGAACCGATCGCATGCTGCAGAGCCAACTTCCCGACATCTCCCTAGAAATCCAGTCCGATGATCGACCCGAAGAGCACAGCTCACCTCAGCCACTTAGGTCACAGACCACGGCAGCTGCCACATCAGCTCCTCCTCCTCCCACGCAGGAGGACATCGAAACTTATGTGGCAGACAGCATCCAGAACAACTCCTTTGCGGCGCTCATGGCCACAGTCCGCGAGACCCATCATTATAACCAAGATCTTACGGAGCAGGATGTGCTGGAGCTCATCCCTCGCGGTTTGGGACAAATGGAGGTTTCAGGCTCCATGTGGCTGTGCTGCCTACACTGCCGGAAGCATAACCGACAGATCCAGTTCAGCACAGGCTACGGCGTACGGCCTCAAAAACCACTTTGTCACGCAGAAGCATGACCCTGTGTCACAACCTGCGGCGCCAAGCGACATGTCGGCAACCCTAGCACCACATCCTCCCCCTCCTCCAAAGCTTCCACAGGAGATTCCTCTCCCACCCAGCAGTACCCGGACCAAAGGATCAGACAAAGCGGCCGGTTTTGAGCCGCCGCCCTCTCCCCCCTGCCCTTTCACTTCCACGGCGGCCGAGAAGGCGGCTTTCAAGGCAAGCCAGGTGGAGGCACCGAAGGCGGCCCCAGCGCTTCCGGCTAAGGTCTCAGCGTCCACGGTGCCCACCCCGCGCCCCCAGCCTCCCGTAGGTTCCTCTTCCAGCTCCCCCACCGGCTATCCCTGTTTCCCCAATCCCTCCGCACCCCCCCAAGTCTGCCTCTCCCCCTATCCCTGCCACCCAGGCCGCTGCTCCCACACGCCCCCTCCCTCCTGTCCCCCGTCAGCATACGAGCCCCCGGCAACCAATGCGGCACCAGTTGGTTATATTCCACAGCCGGCTCCACAACAGACAGTACGATACACGAGGCAGGAGCTGGCTGAACTGCTAAGTACCCAGTCCCACCAAGACTGGATTCGGGCATTGGCTTCCATCAATATCCTGGTGGCTCCAGTCATTCTCGGAGGCCTCACCAACCACGAGCAGCAGACCCTCTGGTCTACCAGGATGGACGCCCTCCGCGAGGTACCTCCGCTGTTTTCTGCCATCAAGTCGGTAAAGACACAATCAGGCCTCACCTGGGACATCGCCATGTCTGTGAGGCGGGTCCTCACCAGCGATGGAAAGGTAACCATAGCCACAGGTTCGGGAGGAGCCTACCGCGAGTTGGATGCTCCCACAAAGGTGCATGGCCTTATCCATGCGTGCTTCAACAAGATGTGGGACGAGAAGGACTTCCGGCAGCACTTCCCATCGTGGGTAGAGTTCAACATGATCGCCACTACCATCGTGGCGGTCTACAATGAAACAGCCAAATCAGCAGGACTCCCAGCTCGCGTCTTCAGGGTCAAACCCAACAAAGATGCCTATTCCATCATGAAGATGCGGATTCAGCATGACAACGGGCACGAGAAGACAAGCGCATGGCCAAACTGGCTGCTGCTGCCGCGCCTAACAAGCGCCCACAGATGCATGAGGCTGACACAGAGGGCAAGCGTCCGCGCGACGCCCCTTCCTCTTCATCCTCGACCCAGTGGGCCAGGCAGGCACGCTCCTCCCAGGAGGACGACTGGGATTGGTGGCAGCAGTGGTCCTGGCACAGTTACTCCCAATCCTCCCAGCAGTGGCCCAAAGGTCACGACCAGTGAGGGTAGAGATATGTCACAGACTTTCTGATCCCTTATGTCACAGACTCTGGGAATTCGGAACTCTTCCGACGCTTAGCAAATCTCTTCGGAAGCCTGCGAACTGCGAGCTAGTCTTGCTTACAAACAGCACACCACTGCATCAGAGAGTTGCCCACGTCAAACTTGCCAACAGCCTCACTTCATCGGCGATGCATGCAGGTACATGCGGTCACGAGCACATGACCCTTACGGCCTTCTGTCTTCAACATGAGTAATCCGTGTGGGACGCCACGAGACGGATACTCCAGGTGTCGGCTTCGTCTGAGGTACGGCCTAATTGTTGAGACAGGTGCACAGATGGACGCGTCTGTTCACACCAAGGTGTCGGAGGAGGAAGCTTTTGTAGTTGTAGTTTTCATTAGTTTGAGCTGATTAGAGAGGTATGAGCGATGCATGCTAGAAGCAGTTTCACGAGTGCACGAGACCAAAGGCGCCCGCAAAGCGCAGAGCACGCTCGCGCAGCGTTCAATTGATCAATAGTAGTAGTAGTTGTAGTCGTAGTAGTAGTGGTAGTAGTAGTAGTAGTAGTAGTAGGAGTAGTAGCAGTAGTAGCAGTAGTGGCAGTAGTGGCAGTAGTAGCAGTAGTGGCAGTAGTAGCAGTAGTAGCAGTAGTAGCAGTAGTAGCAGTAGTAGCAGTAATAGTAGTAGTACCACACACGCTCTTAGGAGGACTGGTGTTTTCATTCGTTTCGGAGCCAGCTTGCACGGTAGGAGCGGGGTTTTGGGGGCGTGGGGGTGGGATGGAGGGATAATAACGTTCATGTTATTGCCTGTGGCGATCATGCCCAAAACACTGGTATTTATGTCACATTTGTTTTTTTGCTAGTTTGCACGCTAGGCGGTTTTCATGCGTTTCGGAGCCAATTTGCACAATAGGAGGGGGGTGCGGGGGTGGGGGGTGGGGGGGAGGATGCTATCGTTCATGTCACTGCCTTTGGCGACCATGCCCAAAACACTGGTATTTACAGCAGTTTTGCTTCTTTGTACAACATACTGTGCAGGGATGTGGAACAAGACACGTTGTCACAAGCACCCATGCCTTTGGTGACCATGCCCAAAACAGTGGTATTTACGGCGTATTCGCTTTTTTGTACAACATACTGCGCAAGGATGTCCAGAACACTGGCATTTACAGCATGTTTGCTTTTCGTACAACCTACTGTGCAAGTTGTGCTTTCCGTTGTGAAAGACTGCGTAAGACGGCCGTAGCACAAGAAACATACGAAACCTTTAAAAATTACTTCGTCATCTCTGACACCCGCAGCTGCCTAATGTGTGTTTTTGTTGGCCCTGCCAGTACTTTCGGCACTTCATGAGCCTAACGGCACCGTCTTTTGCAGATTCCACTTTTTGTGACAGCCGACAACGCCGTAAGGGTGCTCAAACCTGAAGATTGCGTTCTGGTTGAAACGCATGACAAACACCAGTCCTGCTACGAGCGTGTGTCCTAGTAGTAGTAGTAGTAGTAGTAGTAGTAGTAGTAGCAGCAGTAGTAGTAGTAGTAGTTGAAATAGTAACAGTAGTAGTAGTAGTAGTAGTCGTAGTCGTAGTCGTAGTCGTAGTCGTAGTCGTAGTCGTAGTCGTAGTCGTAGTCGTAGTCGTAGTAGTAGTAGTTGTAGTAGTAGTAGTAGTAGTAGTAGTGGTATTCGTAGTGGTACTAGTAGTGGTGGTAGTAGTGGTAGTAGTAGTAGTAGTAGTAGCGTGGTAGTAGTAGTAGTAGCAGCAGGAGTAGTAGTAGTAGTAGTAGTAGTAGTAGTAGTAGTAGTAGTAGTAGTAGTAGTAGTAGTAGTAGTAGTAGTAGTAGTACTAGTACTCGTACTCGTACTAGTACTAGTACTAGTACTAGTACTAGTACTAGTACTAGTACTAGTACTAGTACTAGTACTAGTACTAGTACTAGTAGCAAGGTAGCAAGAACACTAGTAGCAAGAACAAAAGTTATAATAAAGAACAGCAGTACGAGTTGGGGGTAAGAATGACAGCAACAGATTGTTTGTCAGAATTGCTTCACTGCACATCGAAGCCCTGAATAAATGCAAAGCTCCGTGCCTTGGTTCAGAAGCCCTGTCACCCGAGGTCCTCGGTAAGCTTCGCACCGTAAGCTCCAGAGCGGCGTGTGGGTGGCAGGCATGCGCTCGCCGAGCGCCTCGCCGCGCGGCCGAAGCAGCAGCCCGAAGCCGCAGAAAGCGCGAGGCGACGAGCTTGCAGTTGATTCGGTTCTTGTATGTTCTAGTTACGGTGTCAGAATCTGCTCTTCTGCAAAAAATATCAGATAGCACATTATCATGACCCTGGTGCTTGTACTCATAAAGAGCATGCCAGGAGCAATGCCCGATGTATCGCAGGCACCATGTGCAGAAAGACAGTAGGATGTAGTGAGCAGAATCGTAATGAGAACAATGACAATAATAGTTTCAATAGCAACGGCAAGAGCAAGACGAACAACAGTCAGAAGAACGACCCATTGCAACAACTTGAGCAGGTGGTATATAAATCGAACCTTACCCAGCATGAACCCTGAACGTTCGACTGAATCCTTATGAAACCCCAAACCCTAACTCCTACAACAAACCAAAAGCATCTCGGGCTGTTGGCCGTCGGGGTCCGCAGGTGACACGCGGGATGTCTTCGATCACGAGCACTTGGGCCCGCAGCCGCCGGATATTGGGGTGCGCCCCTGAAGCCAAAGTAGTCTCTGCTACGCCGCGGGCAACGAGTTCCCGAGTTCATCTGAATTCACAGCTGTCCCTCAAGTTCATTCGACTTTTGAGCAGTTGTGTAGGATAGAAGGCTGCGAAGACCTGACATACCCCCTGAAGGCGGATGACGGTGACGAATGGGGAGGCCACGGGATTACAGGGTAGATTTGACAATACAGCCGGTGATGAAGAGTGCAGGGCAACAGCAAAGCCAAGTAACGCAGACAAGTATGTTTGCAAGATGCATACGTATGTGTAAGGCGTACTGTAGCACACATAAGAGGCGCATTTGCATGTTTGGCATGTTATGGTCTCGCCCTGACCTGGTGTGGCTTGGTATGGTGTGGTATGTGGTATATGGAATAGAGTAGAAGAGCAAAGCATTGTCTAGTATATTGTTGTATACTGCAGTATACTAGACAATAGGGGTGTATGTATGTATGTATGTGTATATATATATATACAGAGAGAAAGAGAGTATAGTCTAGTCAGTCACTCATCAAGTATGGTATAGAATAGTATTACGATGTTTTCTCTATTAACCCCAAACCCTCATCCCTAAAAGCTCCACACCCTGAATCCCTAAAGCCTAAAAGAACCCCAGACCCTAAACCCTGAACCCTAAACCCCTATAGAGCCCTTTAGCCGAACCTTTATAGTAAGCTTTAAAGAGGCCCTTCAAGAGCCCCTAAACCCTAAACCCTGTGGTGTGGTACCGGGTGGAATGTGCCCGGGGGGGCGAGAGGTCGGCTCTTGCAGCATCAGCTCTGAGTGGGCTCCCGAAAGCTCCAAAGAGGCCGGGCCCCGGTCCCGTTTCTTAGTTCGCCGTAGTTTGTGGGGTTTAGGGTTTAGGGCTTAGGGGTTCTTTACGGGCTCCTTTCAAGGTTACTGTAAGGGTTCCCTTAAAGGGGTCTTTAGTATGAACCTTCAAATGTATGGTTGGGTAGGAACAGCTTGCAAACGGATTGCTGTTTAGAATCAGTCCTAAGGGGGCTGGTGCTACTACTTGGGGGGCTGGGGATAGATTAAGAATTGGCTGGTGGGCTAGCAAACAACACATAATGGGAAATCCTAGATGATTAAGTATAACATGCAAGCGAACAGAAATCATTGGTTTCACAAATCGGAATGCTTCATTTTTGCACGGCACACATGTTGTTTTCTGATGGCACGAGTCGAAAAGTATGTGCATGTGTTGATGCAACATGTGGTTGTTTCACTGGCAGGGTGAGCGGCTATCGTTGCTCAGTGGCCACTTTACATGTCTTCTTCACGGCTACCGTTTCAGTTTCACATCGACAGATAGCACGAGTCATGTTGCGCCGGCAGCTGAGACGTTGCTTGATCTGGCTCAGGTCATGTGACCACAGCAGAGGGATTGCATATATGCTTGTTGCAGTGTCGTGGGCCAACACTTTAGCAGTGAGTTGCCAGGAGTGTCTCACAGTTTCACGTTCATTGGTTGCGTTGGTACTGGAATCTGTATTTTAATGGTGAGCAGCCATGGCATTATCAAACACGATTGCTTCCAGGCGGCTCAATTCATGGGCTGCTGGTATGAACACTGAGGTCTCCGGCGAGAGGGTCTATGGCAAAGCGGCGCTTCAATCATTGCTTGTTGATATTTTGGTTTCCAAAGGTGAGGCACGACGGCTTGCAAGCAGCAGGGTTGGTGCTAGGCTTGCAGCGGCTTCTCGGCAGCTTAGTATGAGAATGATTCGTGATTCGTGATTGCATGCTGCACATGCTGCATGGATGTCCACATTTGCCTGCAGATCTGTTTCACCGTTTCACAGGCATGCTGCATATGTGATCATGAGTGCATACGAGCAGAAGAGTCCATCACAGTTTCACCAGCATGCTGCATGCACATGCATGATCACGAATAATCACGAGTGCATATGAGTCCATGGCAGTTTCACGCGGCATGCTGCATGCATGATCACGAGTGAAGTTTCACCAGCATGTTGCATGCATGATCACGAGTGCATATGAGTTCATCACCGTTTCACCGGCGCACCATGCATGATCACGAGTCCATTTGAGTTCATGTGTTTCACGACCACGTTTCACTACCGCGGCATCGGTCACTGTCATGCTCGCAACCACAATGTTGTGAGCAGCCTAGGTCGAAACAGTGAGAAGCCGTTTCCTGAAACACAGTGATGTCCAGATTATTCTACAGGGGCTTGGCCTTCCGTTGATTGATTTAGCGCATGGCCAGCCGCCACAGACAATTGAGGAGGATGATCATGAATCTGAACACGCGGTTGTGCCTGTGGAAGTGGTTGATGTAGATGCAGAGCCATCAGGGCCATCAGAATCCACGCAGCAACGATTTGGCGCGCAACTTGTTGCTGCAGATGCGGCTGGGCCTGGTGGCGGTGGTGGTGATGGTCCCGGTGATGGTATACTTTGTCTGGTTGAACGTGCGCCAAAGAACAATTGGGGCCTAGGGCGGCTTCCGCAGAAAGATTTGTGTGTCATGACCGAAGCAGATTTTCGTAACATGACTCACGCACGTGCTGCTGTGGTGGGTGCGCAGGCTTGCAAGAATCTGGCGAGGGCAGTAGCTACTTTGGCCCAAGTGCGCAAGGTCAAGAGACAAGTTGTGGCACAGGCGACCAAGACAAGCAAACAGTTGAAACTTGCGCAGGATTCGCAGTCGCAGCAATCACCGCTTGAGCTGGTAGTGTCTAAATCGGGCAAGCGATTGACATCTGAGTCAATCCTTGCACTTGGTATACGCCGCAATCTGACTCATATTGCAGCAGCAGATGTCGGGGCGATGCTTTTGAGGGACATGAGTGAATCCACAGTTCTGCGAGCGGAAGTGAGAACAGGCGCATCAGTCAATGCTTGCATGAAAGAGTTTGCGAACAATGCTTTAGCTGAGCTGAGAGCACCAGCTGCAGACGGTGACGGTGGCCATGACCATGCAGATCGGGATGATGCGCATGTATCTGACGTTGACCTTGCTGACATATCTTATGGCGGCAAATGGAATCTTGTTTTCATCAGCGTGCGAGCTGACGCAACAAACAGCAATATCTGGAGACGTGAGAAGCTTCACGTTTGTGAAGCTCAGATGGGCTTAGTTTGCAAACCTGTGAAATCATATCCTCTTCATGCTGAAGACTTTCTCCACACCAAGCGCTGCCTGCGTCAGCCTCAGCACCGGTTACGATTACAGCAGGTTACATCTTCAGTTCTTTTTCTTGTCGTTGTTGTGGTTACTCTTTGTGTCAGGTCAGACCTCCAGGTTGTGTCTGGAAGTACAGCCGAGCATTGCGCTGGGATCATGCAAAAGCAGTTGAACTCGATTGGCGTGCCATCGGTTGCTGATCTTCTAGCGGATATGGACACGGAGAAGCCATGACTCTAATTAGTTTGTGTCGCTAAGTCTGTGTAAGTGACTTTATGATTTGTTTGGCAACCTCTGCGTTTTGTTTCCAATCTGAGAGTTCAGGAACTCATGCCTCAAAGGCAGGTCCGTGATTGCCTACTTGGACACCACTGACAGAGGAACTGACCAGACGGCACGCAAGAAGCGGACTGCGTGCAGCGTGGGGTCAGTCGACAACCTGGTGTACATTGCGTCCGATTGTTACCTACACGTTTTCCACTCGGCGGTCCGCAGCGGCTTGGTGTTGACAGACTCACTCATTAGTGAATGTTTCAGCAAGGAGGTGCTGGGTGGCTTCGACAAGTACTACGCGAGCCTAGCCAAGCTTGTGAATGTCTGGAGGGAAAAAGCAAGTCAGGTGATGAAAGCGTGGGATGATCATCACGGCTCCAAAGACGCTGATACACGAGCTCTTGGATCACGGTATCCGCTGAGTGTATCCAGCGGGCGTTGGGGATCGGTGGAAAATGCTGAGGAATTTTTGATCGAGAGAGGGCGTCCATTGCTTGAACCTTGCATTCTTCAAGCGCTATCCAGCGCCATGAAAGCTGATGTTGGTGCACTCGCTGCTGATGCTCCTGCCGATGCCAGTTTCTAGCTTCAATTTTCACAGTTCGACTAGTGGTCTCACCCTTTGACTGAGGTGACCGTGACGGTCCGTCACGGTGTAGGTTTTGTTTTCTTTGGGTCTGTTCAATGGAGCGAGAAGTTGTCTTAGAAACAATGCAGAGTGTGAACAGTGATGTGATGATGACTCTAGTATATCAAGGTGGCCAAGGTGGCGAGGATGCGGCAGACCATGCCATCGTGTTGGACGATGTGAAAGAGCATGAAACGGATGCCTACAGGCTGAAGCTTTCCAAATGGAGCCAGAGCGCAATGAACACTATAACTTCTCCGATTTTCTGGTGCTTGCTCTATTTGTGTCGTGCGCTGCGGAGTCCTTTGCGGCATTTCATGTTGTTCGTCCAGAAGGGCGCAAAGCTTGGCGATTGCATGTTCCGGCTTGTCACCATGAAGCTAGACGAGTTCACTGCAGAGTTCAGTGCATTGTTTCAGAAGCTACCAGAAATTGTTGACAAGGCGCTGCAGTTATCAGGCTGTTTCCACGAAACAAAGGGACTTTCACACGCAGACATTGTCCGCATGAGGTATCTTGCGTTGAGATTGTTGCTGTTGCACTGGGCAGCGTTTCGTCGTCGCATCATCAGACCTTTGCGGCAATACCCCATGAAGCTTTTCTGGTTGATCAAGAGCCATCCCAAAAGGTTTTGCAAACGCAGGCAGCAGGTGGCTGAGGAGTTGATTGGGCTCGATGCACATCAGCTTGATTCAGCTACACGCAAGATCCGAGAGCTTTGTTGTCGTGAGTTGCAGCATTTGCGGATCACTGGCGTGTTTCCCGACGTGAGTTCGCCATCTGGAAGCTTTCTGTACGCATTCTTGAAGGGTCTTGCACGCATGCTACCTGCTGACACACAAGCAATCGAGGGCATAAACAGCTTGATCAAGTTGATGGGTCGGCGTGCGCCGAACATCAGTCTGGAATTGATGTCGTCTAGGCTTGCCATCCGGCGTGCTTTGAGTGAAGATCACAGTATGGCAAGGAAGAAAAAATGGTCGGCTATCAAGAACACGGCGGAAGGGCTAATGAAATCAATTGTTGGCTTCAAGACGGCGTCGCTCGCCATCCTATCGAATGATGGCAGATGGTCTATGCCTCTGCCTGCAAACTGCGGTAGTGGCGTGTTACCGGCAGTGCTTGCAATCACGGACCGCGAAGCAGTGCTTTCTGTGAGGGGGCCAGAAGATCAAACAGGGTCATCAGCAGCTTCATCAGCAGAAGCTGGACGGGGCCAGCCGGGAAACTCATTGCTTGTAGCAGACCTTGCCAAAGCAAAATCAAGCAGTGGCATCTCATGGGCGAAGTCATACAACCTGGCGTGGCGTCGAGCAACTACATCATCCACAAAGAAGAACAAACAACAGGATGCTGGTCACAGAGTGGGTTCAGGTTTGCTGATTGCAGTCGTCGAGACCGACGGCGAGGGCAACGATGGGCTAGTGCAGCAGCAGCAGCCACCATTGTTCTTCGCAGTGGCAGAGAAGTTTTCGGTAAGCGTGATGTTCTCGAAGATTCACTGTGTGCAGATCAATGGTCATCCGTGTCTTCAGTGGGTTTATGAAGAGAACAATTGCGTTGAATCCACTTTGTTCTTCTTGAGTTTCTACGGTGCCTGCTCTGGTCGAGGCTTGCGCTTGCGAGTGGGTTACGTAGTGTTGTCGCCAGACATGTCTCACCTCCTGCTGCCTGGCTGGAGAACAGATGCAGAGGGCGAGGGTGAGATAAGAGTGGCTTCGGTCCTACAATTGGTGAACCATGTGTTTGTCATGACTGCTGAGTCTCACCCGTCTGCGGCCAAGTCGGGGAAACCACAATCTGGAAGGAAGGCCAGAGCAAAGGCAGAGGCAGCAAAGCGCAAACCACAAGCAAAGCAAGCAGGTCGCAAGAGGAAGGATGCGCCTGAAGCGGATGCAAACGAAGCCGACGTGGATCCACCGAATGTTGCGGATTACATTGATGATAATGATAACTTCCTCGACGATGTCGAGGTAGCCACTGATGCTGAGGACTCGGATGATGACAACACAGCACAACACGAGATGCAGGAAATCAATGAAGCCAGCGCGGCTGCTGCCACGGATCCAGCTCGCCTGCCATCGTCGAAGAATGTGTTTGCAGTGGCTGAGGATATACATCGCAATGCCGAGCTGATTCCAGACGCGGCTGTCGAAGAAGAAGCGTTGTTGCTTCTGGTTCGTAGGGCTCGCTCTCAGAAAGCCAAAAACATGGGCGTTGGTTGCAGATCTACAGGATCTACAGGACACGTACTTCCGGGCGAAGACAGCACTCAGCCTCAGCCTCACATGGGCTCACAGCTTCCAGAAGAGTCCGGTGAAGTCATGGGTGAAGCAAGCTTGGCGAGTCAGCGTGAGCCAGTCGACACAGAAGGTGTTTTGGGGGATGCACTCAGCGGTGCTGATGCCTCTGCGTCGGATAATGAGTCTGACATTGAGGCAGAGCTCCCACATGACATCGCTGCTTTGCTCAGATCGAAGGCAATGGTAGATCTTCAGCGTGACGGGCATGTCCTGAAACGATGGGTGATGGCATGTCATCTGATGCTTGAGGCAATGCATGAGTATGCGAAGACCAAGGACGTGCTGTTGGGGACAGATCGCAGCATCAGTTTGGTGTTGCTCAAAAGCATGGGGGTTGCTGCAGCGGGTTGCAAGTGTGTTCGCTGCAAATACACAGATGACTCTCAAGATCTCATATGGGTCCATTGGCTGAACAACGGGAGGTGGCGCAGCTGCAGCCAAGCTAACATGTAGCCGGAGGTGACGGAGTCTACATTGAGGTGAGCAACGCAGGAGTGAGTTGTGTTCATCCGCTTTTCACTGTCTCACCGTCTCACCTGACTGTTTCACATCGCTTCGCAACCTAACAAACTTGACAGAGCAGCTAAGGCATGGCTTGATTGGTCGACAAGGACGTGAAGTGAGATTAGATGACAACGGTAAAGTTTTGTTCTCTGTGGCAGACTGCACGATGTATCGCACTGGCATAAGCAACGGCATCGGCTATCCGGAGCTTTGTTTGGACGATCGCCATGCTCATGTTCTGCTACCGTCTGTTCGAGCAGCAATGCGTAAAGTCAAGCGAACCGACCCCGATCGAGATGCAGTGTCACCGCACTTCCTGCGGCTCCGAGACTTTTGCGAGTACATGCTGACTTCAGTTTCACAAAGCACGAATCCAACCACGGACGATGAGATCCCAGACGAGGACCGGTGATATCGCAGCCACGTGCCACATGCCATGCCATGCGTTGTGCAGTGCATAGTGCATGTCAGCATGTCAGTCTGTGCAGTGTACCGGGTAGCGAGAGGAGCAAGAGCAACATATCATTGAATCATTGAACATGGAAGTTGTTCATGGCGTCATGACTGTTGACCGATAAGTAAGATAGAGTTTGTGAGTGTCAGGACACGCCGTTCGACAGTGGTATTGTTCGCTGCGTGCTGTGCCAAAGGAACGGTGCAACACGATGTCCATTCTGTTGCCTAGGGTTTCACGCTATCTGTGAGCGCAAGCTTCTCACGATCGGCCAATCGACAGGCTTGATGGATGTGCTGGCTAGCGCTGATGCGGGGCTAGTTGAGTCGATTCAGAAGAATAAGGTTCCAATGCCTGTATCGCTTCCCGCCGAGAACGATTGGTGGAGTTTGCTGACCGGCAGCGGTGCAAAAGCAGCAGCAGCGTCATCATCATCGTCAGCAGCAGGTGCAATGCAGCAGGAATCTCAGATCATCAGTTGGACGGTTGGACGTGAGCAGCTGGTGTGTGCAGTCTGTGTGCAGTCAGGGCCATATCAGCCATGTCACTATGTACTATGCACTATGGACTATGCACGGCGTATCAGGGGTATCACTGGGTATCACATTCCGTGGACTGTGGAGCTTGACACAACCAGTGCGTGCAGTCATGTCAGTCTTGCATGTAGCGAGTATGTTGACATGCTCTAAAGTCAAAAGTGAGACACACAGACACATAATTGAGGCGGCCGACCACTTGCGCCTGCGCGCTGTGCTCCGCAACAATCTGCGGCTGAGCCGGGTCCTTGGCGATGAACTCTTGAATCAAGGGGACATGTTGCTGACACGTGGCATGCGAGTGACGTAGCTGCGAGGTGCACATGGCTGTCACAGTCACATGACATGTGATTCCTGAATCGTTGCTGCATTGCTGCATGTTGCACTTCGTTTGTCGACTGCACAACTGCACCGTCTTCCGAAGAGAAAGGCTCAGGGTAGGCTTTGTGCCAGCTGAAAGCAATTCACGTTTCATGGTCCATGAGTCCATGAGTCTCACATGTAGTCATGAAGGATAACACGACATGTGTTCAGGGAAGTTCAGGGCCAAAGGGGCCAACGACTTAACCACTGTGAAACTTGGCTGTAAATCCAGAGTGTAGAAGCTTCCAGAAGCCTTTCGAATTCTCCATCTTTGTTTTGCTGGCCGGCGCCATCATGAGTTTCACGCCACCTCCTCCGCCTCCGGCCGTGCGGCCGCAGAGACGGCCCTTCCATAGGCTTGCGGAGGCACCAGACCAGACAATGAAGGCGGCGCCAGCCAGCCCTTACATGCCGGGGACCCCATTGCCGGTTCATCTTCGATTTGGCGCCACTGGTGCCTGGAATCGCAGCAGCAGCAGCAACGAAGTTGCACCAGATGTTGCTTTTGCAGCAACGCAGGCAAAATCACAGCCACAGCCACCGCCATTCCCACCACCAATGACACCACCGCCCCACCCACCACCACCACCGCCACCACCACCACCACCACCACCGAAAGCCCCATCACCACATGCAGCACCATCACCATCACCACAGCCACCATGGCCCGACCACTCGCAGCCACCTCCGCTGCCGAAGGGGGAACCAGCCAAAAACCGCGACCAGTTGACCCCCGAGCCTCAAGCCCCGCCGCAGCAGAAGGCCATGCCAAAACGTCCGCCATTCCCACCGCCTGGGATGCAGCCCGCGAAGGACAGACCGGTCACGCCGGCCCCACAACCGGCACAGACCCCAATCACGCCGGTCCCACAGCCGGCACCGACCCCAATGACGCCGGTCCCACAGCCGGCACCGATCCCAATGACGCCGGTCCCACAGCCGGCACCGATCCCAATGACGCCGGTCCCACAGCCGGCACCGACCACAACCACGCCAGTCCCATATCAACAAACAGAGCCGGCCGCACCGACCTCAAACGGGGAGCGGGTCTCACCTGTGTCACCGCCCTCCTCACCGCCCTCCTCACCCGACCCGGCTCCAATGGAGACACCAAGGACCATGCGAGTGCATGTTGATCTTGTTGAGTTTTGTGCAGCTGCAGTTCATCAGTGCATGAGTGCATGAGTGCAGTGCATGTGCGTGTGTGTGTGTGTGTGTGTGTGTGTGTGTGAGAGTCGCATGTGTCGTTGTCGTAAACGGTTGCAGTGCTGGCAAGTGCAAACGTTCAGGACGTCGTACAACGATCTCGATCGGCAGCCACAGCTCTATGCCGCGGTGAACATGGGCGGTGGTGAGAGGCTGGATCTTGGAGCTGAGTCTTTATCTGCAATAAACGCATCGAGGCAATGCAAGTTGAGTTTGATGAATCAACAAGTGTTCACGCCCACTATCCAAGGACCTCCGGGAGGCAAAGGCCAATGCTGAGGCAGCCGAGGCAAGGTATAGAGCCCAGCAGGCTACTTTGGTGGCCGAAGCAGAAGCGGCTCAACTGGCAGCTGCCAGGCGGGCAGACGAGGAAGCAGCGCATGCCGAGGCTGTTCGGAGAGCCCAGGCTACTTTGAGGGCCGAATCAGAGGCGGCTCAACTGGCAGCTATGAGGCGAGCAGACGAGGAAGCTGCGCTGGCTGCTGCGGAGACGTCCTTGCGTCTGAGCAGGGAGCGGCAGCAAGCTGAGGAGGCCGCAGCAGCTGCCGCGGAGAAGAGGGCGGCCATGGCGAAGGCGCAGCAGAAGGTGTGGGAGCTGGCCCAGGCAAGAGCAGCCAGGATGAAGGCTGAGGCTGAAAATGCTGCGGCTGCAGAGGCAGCAGCAGCCAAGAAGGCACCGAAACAGCCGAAAGAGGCTGCGGCTAAGGCGGCTACGGCGAAGGCGGCCAGAGGCGGACGACGCAAGGATGCCCAGGGCGTCGGGGCCGAATATGCCGGCAAGGTCAAGGCTGCCGAGAACAGGGGCCGCGACAAGAGGAAGAGGCAGGAGTCGCTGAGCCCACTGCGGGAGGATGAGATCGAGTTGCTCAGGACGCACAACCTCCTGGAGTCACCGGAGTCGTCTTCGGCATCTTCCAGCTCCTCGTCGAGATCTTCGTCGTCGAAGTCTTCGAGGTCTGGGAATTCGGGCAGCAAGGTACCGCAGCTGCATGGTTCGTGTGTGGAGCAGAGTGAGTCAGTTTGCAGTGACCAGTGACCTGGATATGTTTGTCATGTCAGCATCAGTTTTGTCAGCCAAGACAATCGAGCGACACGCCACCAAGGCCGCGCCAAGGAAGTCCAACCTGGCAAAGAAGGCTCCGTCGGCTCCGTCCAACCGGGCAAAGAAGGCTCCGCCAGCCAAGGCAGCGAATCAGAGCGCAGCAAAGACACAACATGCAATCCATGCATAAACCATGGTAGGGAACACAGCTGGAGGCACCGAGGACGGCGCCCAATAAGGCAGAGCCGTCGCAGCCGAGCAAGGCATCGTCTGTGAGCGCAGTGACGTCATAGCATGCACTCAAAGTCCTTTTTGCATGGGACACGACTCCAATTCATGATCAGGTGCGGGATGAGAAAAGGGCAGCGGCATCGACATCGCCAACCGCACCTCGGCAAGATGTGCACATGGTCCTCTGCGCATGTGATGCATGTGACAGCCCGACACCAATTCATGATCAGCTCCACCGGTGGAGGTGGATGAGGCAATGCCATCGACAGCCGCACCTCGGCAGCATGCGCGCGCGGCACATGCACGGCAGCTTGTGATTGTGGACGCTGTGGGCTGCGTTGTGTTGAACACATGACATGGTGACATGGAGATAACGTGTAACTCAGGAGCCGTCTGGATCCAGGACACGCCGGCCACCTGAGCCTGAATCTTGGTTGCAGTGCAGCAATCCGCGTTCGACAGTGCCAGTGTCACATCGCATGACGTTTTGTGTTTCACCGTTTCACCGCTGTGTTGAATACCCAGGACACAGACAAGAAGCACAAGCGGAAGGCGGCCAGGAGTAGGACTCCTGCACGGGGTGGTCGCCGTGACAAGGCGTGAAGGACCACTGGCCATCGGCGAAAAAAGCATGTGCCACTGCATCACTACCTGTGTGCGGAATGCATCCGAAGCAAGTCGCCACGCACATGCTGAAGCAGTTGTCAGTGTAGAGCTCGAGCCAGTTTCAATGATCGCTTGCGCTTGCCCAGGTCGTGATGATGATGATGTTCCAGGCGGACCCGTCAGTTTTCATGTCATGTGTGTTTGTGTGACTCTGGCATGTGGCTGCGTTGAGTGCACGAGGTCTCACAGTCTCACAATTACATGACATGCTGACATGATCAAATGCGTGGCTAGGCAGACGCTTGCATCACATGCCGTGTTTGATGTGATCTCCGGCGCTTGGTAACTAGCTCATGCATTCACTCAGTACACTTGCTGGCAGCGCATCCGTTTCACAAAAGCATCAACTGAATCAACAAATAACAAATCAACACAGACACAGATACAAACAACCAGATTAGCAATCATCACAAATGTACAGACATGTAACAGCAACCAAACAAACAATTAACCAACAACAACAGCACAACATGGCACAACACCGTAGTTCAACAACAACTCACACCAACAAAAGCACAAACACAACAACAATTTATAAATGAAGACCACAAAGAACAATAACAAATGTAATTCAACAGCAGCACAACAAAACAAACAAAATCAGCAACAACTACCACACACAACTGAATCACTTGAAGTTCACCTCTGCCTCTTAGAACTACAATCCTGAGGGCGTTGGGTTCCCCTTAGAACTTCAATCCTCAGGGTGGCCGGGGTCCCTTAGAACTCCAATCCTGAGGGTGGCCGGGGTCCCTTAGAACTCCAATCCTGAGGGTGGCCGGGGTCCCTTCGAACTCCAGTCCTGAGGGTGGCCGGGTCCCTTAGAACTCCAATCCTGAGGGTGGCCGGGGTCCCTTAGAACTCCAATCCTTAGAACTCCAATCCTGAGGGTGGCCGGGGGTCCCTTAGAACTCCAATCCTGAGGGTGGCCGGGTCCCTTAGAACTCCAATCCTGAGGGTGGCCGGGGTCCCTTAGAACTCCAATCCTGAGGGTGGCCGGGGTCCCTTAGAACTCCAATCCTGAGGGTGGCCGGTGTCCCTTAGAACTCCAATCCTGAGGGTGGGCGGGGTCCCTTAGAACTCCAATCCTGAGGGTGGCGGGGGTCCCTTAGAACTCCAATCCTGAGGGTGGCCGGTGTCCCTTAGAACTCCAATCCTGAGGGTGGCCGGGGTCCCTTAGAACTCCAGTCCTGAGTGTGGCCGGGTCCCTTAGAACTCCAATCCTGAGGGTGGCCGGGGTCCCTTAGAACTCCAATCCTGAGGGTGGCCGGGGTCCCTTCGAACTCCAGTCCTGAGGGTGGCCGGGTCCCTTAGAACTCCAATCCTGAGGGTGGCCGGGGTCCCTCAGAACTCCAATCCTGAGGTGGCCGGGGCCCTCTTAGAACTCCAATCCTGAATGTGATCCCTTACAACTACACCCCTAGCGAGTGCATACGCGCCCACACGTAACAACCACATAACAAAATATAAAACAAACATAAATCACATGAAAACATCAACTCAAACCTGTGAATATATTAACATAATCATATAGATTAACATCATAAACACCATCACAATATGAAAAAAAATCTTAAACCAACAGAAATTCATTATCAACAACAACAGGAACAACAACAGCAGCAACAACAACAACACCACCAGCATCGACAACAACACCAACAACAACAACGTATGATCAGCACAACAACAAGGGTCAAACCAACAGCAACACAGCAACACAAGCACAATTCACCAACAAGACAACACACGACATGATCATACATACTTCATCAACACCACCAATTATATCATGACTCAGTGCACAGAGTGTTCACGAATACGATCTGATCAGGACCAATCAGTGACTTCGATGCTCACTTCGGCCGGCTCAAGTATGCAAAGGCAAAGGCATGCAGCCAATCTGTTTGTTAGATTCATTTGCTTATGTTTGGTGCCGCTTGGTTTCACACCTGCCACGTGCATTCATGTTATGTCTTCTAGCGTTCAGTGGCTGACAGCTGCATTACATTGCCATGACATATTCTTGGTGCTTGTTTAGTACACATGCATTCATGCCACGTTTTGCAGTGCTGACAGATGCATGACTTTGACCTTGACATGCTATGTTACTGCTATGTTATTATGTTCTCGGTGCCTTTTCACTGGCTCATGCTTAGAGCGGGACAATTGCTGGCAGCGCATCATGTTAATGTCTTTTTCTCACCTGCTGAATCACAGTCGGTATCAAAGTATGTTTGCATTTGCATATTGCATGCATGTTGAGTCACAGTGTAGTGATAGTAGTGATAGGAGGCCAGCACGTTTCACCTTGCACACACAAGCTCCTGGATTTGGTGTTACTGGGATGCCGCCGAAGGGAAGGACACCAAAGGCCACAGCGGTGAAAGCTGCGCCCGCCAAAAAGAGACCAGCTTCTTCGCCGGCCAAACGAAGCCCATCCAGAAGAGCGGCCAGTGCCAGTGCCAAAACCCCAAAGACCGATACACGCATGACTGCGCCTACTCGCGAAGGAATGTCTAAATTCCTGGCCAACTGTCGACGTCCTGGGCCTGTGACAATGGTGACACCGGCAACTTCGGATGATACCGACGACATAGCCCCGCATGTGAATGTGTCAGAAACTTTGTCCGTAACAGCACCGACTGCCTTTGCCAGTACTTCGGAAGCAATCACTCCTACTCACACTCCTCATGAGGATGATCCAGAAGTTGTTTCAGTGACACCGGCTGCTACCTCTACCAATTCTTCGGACACAGTCATGCCTACTCACGCTCCTCATGCGGATGAGCCAGAAGTTGTTTCCGTGACACCGGCTGCTACCTTGATCACTGCTTCGGCTACTTTGGATGCAGTCACTCATGCACACACTACTTGTGCGGATGAGCCAGAAGTTGTTTCTGTGCCGCCGGCAATCTCCGCTTCGCCAGCAACGCCTCCTGAGCCTGAGCCTCATGTACCAGAAGCTTCATCAGCATCCGCAAGACAGATTACTTCTACTGATGTACCCGAAGGTGAAACACCATCCGTCGTACCCGTACCACAGTTTGCGACTACTTCATTGACTACTTCTCCTTCCGACTCAGTCGCTCCGTGGCTGAAAGACCGAACGGAGAAGCTCATCAAGCTCCGCGATACGCTCTTCGGGTGGCCGCGGGAGCTACTTCAGAAGTTGGCGGCTGTGTCATCTGATGACGACCACGAGTATGCTGAGTATATGCTAACGGTGTTCAACTCCATGTCCATGAGTACATCGTTCTCCGGGGTGGACTCGCCATCAACTGCGCTTGCCATGATGGGTGCGGCGGCTCTCACGCTGCAGGGGCGCGAGGTCACCAAGGATTCCGTGCCGAAGACATGCAACAAGTTTGGCATCGAATGGCTGTCGCAGTCTCAGCATGAGCTCTCTCGACATCCGTATGGCCCTAGCTGCATCTTCAGCGACATCAACGACTTCTGGCTTCCTACACTTGCAGACAAACTGGACACCATTAGTCGTGAGCGCTTGGTCATGACAGTGCTCAGAGACCTAGTGAAGTCGTCGGTATGCACCGGCAGGGTAGCGTACTGTAAGAAGTGCAACCGTAACTGCAAGGTTAGCGAGGCAGACCTTCACATTGGAGGCACACCGTGCGTGGACTTCAGTGCACGCGGACAACAAAGTCAGTTGGACGGCCCGACCACAACAGCATTGCTGGCGTTCGTTGCCATGAGAAGGGATCTGCAAGAGCCGTTTTTTATTCAAGAAAACGTGCAATCGTTTCCTGATGAATTTCTTTGGTCCATGCTATCGGATATCTATGAGCTGCAGTCGTGCGTGATAGATCCAGAAACCACATTCGGGTGGCCGGTAGCAAGACGTCGCAAGTTTGTAGTGGGGCGGCACAAAAAAAAGCAGTGCCGTGGAACATGCGACTGGACGAGTTCATCCGTGCGATCAGCTGTGGAGCTAAGTGCGCTGCTGATGGCATGCTTCCACCGTGGGATATCTTCTTTGTGGCTTCAGGTGATGAACTGTGCTCGGAGCTGCTTTGGGCTGGCGGCCGTCCTACGTCACATCATCATCATCATGTCAGCGGAGATGATGTCGGAAATGATGGTGATATGTTCAGAAACCGTTTGACAATCATGGAGAGAAGGTTTCTCGAAGGCTACGAGACTCTTTGTCGTGGTCGTTGTTACAGCTTGTCTCAGGATCCGCGTGACTTTGCCAATTACTCAACATGGACCTGTATGCGTACACTCATCAAGCATGCTGGTATCCTGTATAGCGATTGGCACAGGAGGTGGGTGACTCCAAATGAATCATTCCTGATGCAAGGCTTCCCAATCTACACGGCACTGTCGCACGGTGTTCCAATGGCATCCTTTGCACTTGATGATCATGATGACGACAAAGACAAACCTCATCAGACCAGCCGCACAGCTAAGATCGGCATGTCCGGCAACGCCATGCACATGCAGTGCATTGCAGCTGTGATCCTGTACGTCGTGACACATGGTGGCATGTCGTTGAAGCAACTGAAATGTCACGGGGTTGACCAGGCCCTTTGCCGGAAGTTTGTTCCTTCGCAGTACTTGTCAAGGCGCTTGACCGCATTTGCATGCCTAGTTGCTGGTCCGGGCCAAAGGCCCCGAACCATGTGAATGTGAAACTGTGAAACCCATAGTCCGGAGCCCACTGTATCTTTTCAGGGAGTGCATCCTGTCGTGTGTGTAGAGTGTAACATTCTGCATGCATGGTGCAGCGATGTTGGTTGCGAAGCTACGACTGGTATGATGTGACGTAGCTGAGCTTGGCGTAGCTGAAGCGTTGTTGTTTTGCAGCCCAGTATTGCCAGTAGTGTGTTTCGTTTTGTATGATTGTGACCTGGTGCGGTGTCTCACTCAGCTGCGTTGAACCAGTGTAACAGCAACCCACAATTCGTCGGGAATCTGCGACGCAGCTCGACGCGACTGGCTGAAGCGGGGCGACATCAGGCTACATGCTGTCTCAAAGTCTCAACAATGTCCTTGTAGATTGCATTGCAGCATTCTCAAACATGAACTCGTCTGAAGCTGACCACAGCGCAGGCGATGCAGAGTTACTTTGGATTGTGAGGGCCCTCTGAGGGCGTTGTCCGGGCCATAATTGTCACATCCGAAATTGCGACTGTGACGCTTCATCAAGAGAATCAAGAGCTGTGCTGAGGGCTGAGGGCTGTGCTGTGGCTGCGCATGTGTGAAACAATGCTAGCAGCTCTTGTTAGTTAGTTGTTTTGGTCCTTGGAGTCCTTGGTTGTTGTTGGTCCTTGGTCCTTGGTCCTTGGTCGTCGGTCTCACCAGTCATCCCATGCATCAATGCATGTGCAGCTGCTATGAGTTGATTGCTCCAAAGAGCCATTTTGGTTTCTTACAGTGATTGCTGTCGTAGTCGTAGTCTGCTGTGCCGCTCGGCAGAGTGTCGAGCCCAACCCTGCTTGCGACACCTGCGAGACTGCCATGATACCGAGCCAGTGTCTGTGCTTAATGTAGATCAAATGTAGATCACGCCTTTTGACCTTGCTTGCTGACTTGCCTTGCCTGAGTAGCTGGCACATTTGCTTGTGATGATGCTGCGACGAGTGTGATGAGCCAGCGTGTCACATCAATTGTCACTGTCACTGGCATTATACATGCATTCGTCAGTCATCCGTCGTTGTCTGCGCTACATGGCTGAGACTGAAGGAAGTCCAGATCAGGGTCCTTCGGTGAGACGGCAGAGAACACCATGACAGAGGCTGAAAAACAGCTGTCAAAAGAAGCATCGTATCGGCCTCAGGACAAGACTACGTGACCACATGATGCACAGACCATGTGTAGAACACGCCACATGCAGCATGCCTCCCTGGACTTAAGGTACAAGAAAGCACATGAGGTGCTGTTCGGGCAATCCATGGAGATTGCGGAACGCTTCAACTCCGAACAGGGCATATGTTTGCTCAGTAAGATCTTCGAGGTCTACCAGGACGTTCACGCTGTTGCAGTCACATGGTCACATGTTGTTGTGTGTCTGTGTCTGCAGTCGTTGCTACAGTTTCACGAACTCACCGGTGAACCACAAGGACGGGCCACGCCGCACCATCAAGTGGTACAAAGAAGACGGCAAAACGCCAGCGATTCAGAGACATCCCTTGAACCAACGCCGGACCGGTTCCGCGATGCGTGGGTACGTCAAACGAATCTTCGAATCGGGTATCATACAGTCAGTCCGTGGAGAACCATGGATGACGTACGATGAACACACCGGGACTTACTACGCGTTGTCCTGCGGAACATTGTTGCTTGGCTCACAACAAGACATGGTAGCTTAGGCTTAGCATGCTGTATTGATTCACTCTGAATGTTCATCATGTTCATGCTGTCGCTCCACGTGGAGGTGCGAGGCACTGTATGTCGCGCATGCAGAGCAGCCCAAGAATGCCCGTGTCATGGCTACTATTGAGAACGGCCTTCCTGATTGCCGAGTCTTCAACAAACGTATGCCCAATGACGTTGCTTCGTGCGGAGCCCAGTGCTAGTGCAGGAAATGTGTGCGTTGATGGTTACATGTCTCGTCAGTCTCGTCTCACAACTAATTACACGCCGGCACACGGTCTCATTCCTCCCGTGTGCGAGTTATCTGCGCGACCTGCACAATTGCTTCCACGGCGGCTTGGCTCCCACGTGGCTGGAATCCATACTCGGATCAAAAGATGTGGAGGAGGCGGTCTTGTCTCACCGTAGGCACAGGCTACTGACGGCTACTGACATGTGACCTGTGACATGTGTATGGCATGTGTCAGTGCAGGCATGGAAGCGGCATGCAAGTCGACAGGGCATCACGACGGCCAGTGGGTCGTCGTACCAGAAGACTTACTCTGATTGGGTGACTGAGAATTTCTCACAGAGATTCAAAACCTTTCAGATCTTTGACCTTGCCAAGAGGGTTATGCATTACCTGAACGATCTGGACTGCGTGAACAGATTCAGTGAAGCTCTGGGAGACCATTGTGACTTTCAGCATGAGAACTTGTCGACGCTCGCAACAATGCAGAACTTGCACGTGTTTGGCAAGCTGGTTGTATCTTTGTCGGCCACCTACAGCCTTGAGCTCCTGTCGGAGGTTTTCATTGTGGGGAGTCGATACTTGGCAGTGAGCTCAGCTGATGCTGTGTGCCGGTACCATGTTGTTTTGTTGCGTTCGTGTGAGCAGGCCGCTTAACTTGACTAAGTTGTCACTTGTCACTGAGTAGATGCTAAAACTGTGTAGAGGTGCCCATCATACGGGACCGACCGAGTGGCTCGGGCGGAGACTATGACATGCCAATGCCTGAATGGACATTTACCAAACACATGCCTGCCATCATCGATCGTCTCAAGACAGAGGTGGGCGGTGCGTCCTTTGTGACCAAGATATTCAAGCCTGCTGCCAGTGCCCGTGCTCAAGCAAATTCGGATGGAGCCACGCTCGACGTGAATGAATTGCTCGCGCCCAAGAAGCGGAAGCGAGCCACCTCAAAGCCAAAAGCAAAAGGCAAAGCGGCAAGGAATCGTGCCACTGATGACGACCGCGAGGATGCGGATCAAGTGTTGGCAGATGTGGAGGAGGGCTGCGGATGTAGCAGGAAACGATGGTGGATTGACGACTTGCTGTCTGCGCTGATCCATGCAGCAGGCTCTCGTGTGACATGTGTGAGACGTCTCACCAACTGACGTTGCGAGTTGTTGAACTTTGTCAATTTGTCGTTGCAGCTGGTGCAGTTGTGCTTCATATTTGTGCATCGCTTTAGCTGAGTGGCGGCTAGGTTAACAGTTTCACATCAGTTTCACATGTTGAACAGTTTAACACTGTAACACCGTGCATTTCAGGAGACGTTGAGACACTCATGGACCCCAGCAACCGCAGGGCCTTGCTGCAAGCACTTGGGCTGGGCATCGAGTTCGCTTTCCATGGGAAGGTCATTGTGAACACGAAGCCAAAGAAGGTATGGTCTCAAGTCCGGCCGCTTCTACAGGACATCATCCACAAGGGATTGGCCAAAAGCCGAGCATCACTGCCCAGCTCGATGGACTCTGGACTTGAGAGATTGACGGAGAATCTATCCAGGGATGCCCTGACAGCTGGATCAATGTCACCGGGCGAGAAGAGCATCCTCTTGTGGATGACAGAACCGTCCGCCTCATGTGTGCGGAAATGGTTGACCACCAACCACGCAGTCAATGCCTGTGACCATGCCGCTTTCTGTGCAGCTAGGAGCAAGCTTGTCAGCCGAATGTGCAAATGCAAGCGGGACCCCACATCATGTCCAGTGCACGCGGATGCATCGGTTAGCCTATCAGATTTGGTTTGGTGGGCGTCGGATGCTATATTCGAGCACATACCATGTGCCGTCCCTACATTCTCACTTGCATTAACCGTGAAATTTTCTGACAAAGCATCGCTTGCAGCTTCAAACCAATGTGTGCCACCGTATTCTCACTTCCTGTGCAAGGAAGAGAGCGTTGCGGGGGAGCCCTTTTGGGTACCGAACAGTGGAGTGCTGGAGGTGTTGATCCGCATGCGGGCGGTCTACCTACTCAGGATGTTGCAGGGTGCTTTGCAGACAGTGGCTCGTGGTGGAGCTGGCAACAAGGAACCATGCAAGTTCACAGACTTCGTAGCTGCCAAGCTGGATAAGGTGTGCCACACATTGCTGGCAGCAATTGAAGCCACGGATTCCGGAAACTCCGCTACCGGCAGCACGGACATCCCGACATCTGCCAAGCTTGAGGTACTTTTGACAACAGTCGTGGCAGATGAAAGCGAATGGGCAACAGGATGGACCAAGCATCTGACCAAATGCTTATCTCTCATCGAGCTGGGGTCGGCGTCTGAGGATGAGATCCGGGACAAGATGCACGCTATCCAGCTACAGGAGCTCGGCTTGGACGTGCCCAGCAAGTTTCGCTATTTGCTAGGAGACAGCGTGAAGTCGGAGGTGGCGAGCCCGGCTGCCAGGAAGGCAAGTGCTGGGTTGCAAGGCAACGCGTCAGCCAGCGTCGACGGTGGCTCGGTGACCGGGGTGACTGAGGACTTGTCTGTGAGCTCGGTGTATGTGTTTCACGAGACAAAGGAAGCGAAGTGGAACGTGCTTGACGTGATGAGTCTTCAGATGCAGATTTCGGCTCACTTGCTTGCGAAAGCGTGCAGCGCTTAGATCGGATATGGGATACGGGGATACGTGATACGTGTGATGCGGTGTGACAGCTATAGTGTACGAATCACACACACTGACACACTGCCAAATTGCCCAAACTTGAACTGGTCTCAGGCTATCTGCCGTGGAACGGACAAGCATGGAGTGTCTCTACATCAACTATGCACAGGGCGCCAAGAATGCAGTGACGGTTGACATCAGCCAGATGGATGAGACCTTCAGCGTTGCAATGTTCGGTCAAGTGGTTTTGGACGCAGGTCCAAAGCACTCGCACCTCTTGGCGTCTCGCACACGCAAAGTTTGAGAGACTTAAGACTTAAGACTTAAGACTCTGGTTACTGAGTCGTCATGATATGTGTGCTTCGCATGACGTTTCACTGTTTCACTTCACGGCCTATCCAGGACATGGTGCTTGTGTGCTGCATGACTGCATGGCTGCTTCATTGATAGCTCCTTGCTGCTTGACATTGAGTGTGTGTAGGGCTTCTTGCGAGGTGGCGTCCGCTAATCTATCAGGGCAAGAGATTCTGTTTTACCTGAGCTCCGCAAGCTTCGACAAGCCAAGCTCTGCTGCTCCGTGCGTGGGATGGATGATTAAAAGTCTTCCTGATGATTCAAAGACGCCACCTTTGCTGGTGGCATCTGTCACGTCAGAGATGGTGAAATTCCACGCCGCGTGCATTTGCTGCATGTTGGTCAATGTTGGTCGGTAACTTCACTTGCAATTGTTTCACTCGCTTCAATATGTGGATGCAAGAGTATAATGGAATAGGAAGCCATGAGCTGAACCACATGAGCCATGAACTCAGCAATTAAAGATATGCAGGAGTGGATCGGAGGTTGACGTCAACATGCAGTATCCATCTCTCAAAGCGGACCGGTCGAACTTGGAACGTATTCAGGCATCGGCATGTGTGGTAGTTTGTCCATGGTAGTGTTGTGCTCTTTGTTGCTTGGTTAGATTGCTTGTTTATCTGTGTGCCTGTGTGCTTGCAGTGCATACTCCATAGTCTACAGTCTACATTCACGGCATGACATTCGCCTCTGCATGTAGGAGGCTCTCAAAAATCAGAAGGAAGAGAACTACGCTGGTACTCGGTTGACATTGACAAGATCGCTATTCGATGAAGAGAAAGCAGCCATTGCACTTGCAAAAAGCAAAAGCAGAGCCCCCTCCACATCGGGGCCGTCGTTAGGCGGTGCAGCTGTTGCTCAAGCGGTGGCGAATCAGAAGCAGGGCAAATCAAAAGAAGAATCGGCGGCAAGCATCCTCGGCGACATCTTCAGCAAATCAACCAAAGAGTGCAAGGACGTTGCATTTTTGTTGAAGTGACGCATGGGGCACGTCATCCAGCCAATCGCTCGCGGGTCTTTCTAACACAGTACATCTGCATATGGTTTGGTCGTGCGGTCAGGCAGTCTAGCGGTGCAGCAGTCTATGCAGCGAGTCAACTAGGCTTCAGTTCATGACTCCATGACATGCTCCTTGCAAGTCACGATGTGGTGTTATGTGTAGCAGCAACGAATCGAAGATTCGTGTTGCGATTTGCTTGGCTCCGAAAACTGGACCATAGCCAGTAGTAGATTATTAGGTCTTTAGGCCTTTAGGTCCCGTGTAGGTGCATCACGCAGTTGCATTTCGACAACATCTCCAGCTAACGGCAGTTAGTAACTTGCAGATTGCATCCATCAATAGTCAACACAGACTCAAAATCATTTAACATTGCAATGCAGTGCAGTGCAGCAAAGCAACGTCTAACGTCAACCAACAAACCTACACCAACTACAACTAACACCACCACCGCCACAAGAAAAACAACACCAACAACAACAACATTATCACCAAGAGCAACAACACCATCAGCAGCAGCGGAAGCAGTAGCAGCGGCAACCACCACCACCACTACCGCCGCCGCGACCACAACAACAGCAACAACGACGCCACGACAACGACGATAACAACGACAAGGACAACACCAGCAGCAACAACGGCTGCAGCAGCACATCGACACAGGAAGAACATATCACACAGTCATCACCACCCACCACCAACAGTTCAACTATCATAAATCAGATCAACAAACCAACAACATAATCAACAATCGCCGCCACACAGTGAAACAGCAATCAACAAGAGCACAACAGCAAGCAACAGCACCAACAACAACTACTACTGCAAGGAAGGAGCGTGACAACGTAAGTATAGTGACAATGACCACGTCATGACAATGACAATAGTAGACGACCGCAGCAGCAACAAAGCCAACCAATCACCTCATCGATCGCAGCAACAGCAACAACAACATCAACGGCAGCAGCAATCAACAATCAACACAACTCATCACTAAACTCAGCAACACAGACACACCGACTTCAATCAATATGGAACAGACAATGTGAACCATAAGCCGTGCACCACGAATCACAAAACACACGCATCCGTCACGCATCCACATCCATGCCTGCAGTTAGCGAACAACAACAATGAAAACAAGAACAGCCCTAAGCCACAGAATCATAGTGATTCAGCGGCGACAGCAGCAGCAACAACATGCGGCAGTAGTGTCAGATTACTCATCACCACCAGTGTCACAGCTGCGCCAAGAAGAGCGACCACAACATCATAACAAAAACAACACCAGCAACAACAACAACAACAGCAACAGCAACAGCAACAGCAACAGCAACAACATCAACCACAATCGACAAACCACAACAATATCAACATCAACAGCAGCTTCACCATCTACAACAACAAGAACAAAACCAATAACGCGAATAATCACACGACAACCACACACAATCACAACAACAACATCAGCAGCAGCTGGATCAACAAAACAACAATGCCACAATAGCACTCGTAGTCACCACCGGCGGTAGCTGCCTGCTGGTATGTTGTGGAGGTGTTTCCTCGTCGCTGCCACAAGAGCTTTGGGGGCTTCATGTCTCACGTGGCGACGTTGGGCTGCAAGCACAGCACCGAACACGCACCAGTGAGAGAGTGAGAGTGAAAAAAGATCAAGTGAGTTTGAGCTTTGCTGTTGCCATCGCTTTGCATTGCGTTCGAGTACGAAGCATGTCGTTGATTGTTATGAAGTTGTCACGCTGAGCCATGCTGTCATGAATCACGAAACATGCTGGCACGTGTCACACGGGCAGTCTCGGTAACGAATGCTTGCATAGCTGCATAACTGGAACGAATGTTGCTTTGCATGGTGGTTGCATCGCAGGGAAAACGTTTCACCGTTTCACCAAGCTTACACGTTTCATTGTCTCATGCAGTCATGCACGTCATTGACTTTACAGTCAGCTAGTTGTCGTTTTGACCCGTGCTCTGTCGTCCTGCAGCTGACAAGCTTCGGCGGCAGTTGTTCATGCAACATGATTGATCATGAATGCGTGCATCTCAGGCTTCACGGCTTCATGCTGACATGACATGTGACATGCACTGAACATGAGACTCGTGCTTTCCCATGCATGCTAACAGGTGAAACGGTGAGGTGAAACGGTGAAACGATGAAACGGTGAAACAAATTGAAGTCTGAAGAGTCTGAAGAGTGAATGTCAGAGTGTGAAACAGTGAAACAGTGAAACAATGAAACCGTGAAACAGTGAAACAGTGAAACAATGAAACCGTGAAACAGTGAAACAGTGAAACAATGCAATGCATGGATAGCTATGCGCTGCGCCGCAAAAGTGTAGAATCCACTCGATACAGAGGTGAAACCAACTTACTCTTCGGCCCGTCGGCATGTATTTGCAGTTTTCCAGCAGCACAAACAAAGTGTTTTTATCATTCGCTCGGTTCAGTCATTATGTGATCCGGAGAGCCCTATAATTGGAACATATACTTGGTCCTTACCGAGTCCTTACCACAAGCAGTACCCTTAGAACTGGTTTCCCGGGTGAATCCGTTTGCAAGCCAAACCTGGCCTACCTATGAACTGAGGGTTCATAGGTCTTTAGGGGTTTAGAGTTTAGGGTTTGGAGTTTTGGGTACTTTTGAGGGTCTAGGAACTTCAGGGTGTTTAGGCTGTAGGGTTTGGGGTTTAGGGCCCCTTAGTTCGTAGTACCGCGCTTCCGGCGGTTTCCGAAAGTTTGGCCTCTGAGTGGCGAAGCTTCGGAAACCTCCGTCTGGCCTTCGCTTGCGGCCAGAGCAGAGTGAAAGATCAAGATCAGAAGGAAAGGCTGCAATCTTGGCAGGTGTAATATACTATAGGGGCCTAAATAATTGCCTATACTATTTGGAGGGGTTCCTTATTACAAAAATAGTATAATGGCCCCCAAAACCCTATTCTAATCACGAGCTCCACAGCCTGGCATGTACAGCTCTTGAAGGCCCCCTTGGAAGTTGCAAGGCCGCTGAACATGGCTGGCACGACTCGCCTTGGCAACCTCGGGTGACATGGTCAAGTCGTGTTTGCAGGTGTTCATCGACCTCCCACTCAGAGGATCATAGGACTTAGTAACTGGGGGTATAATTAGGGTAACTATACTTTTGACCCCAATTAAGGTACTCCTATCCTTACTTACTAAGTCCCATGATCCTCGAAGCAGCCCCATGTCTCACTCCACGACGATGGCCAGAATGCGCTCAGGGCAAACGTTTTTTCGCGTCAGTGGATCTACATGACGTTTGCCCCCTGGTTGACAGCCTGACATCCGCTGCCCCTGCTGACACAAGTACAGCTCACATTCGCCTGGCCGGTTGCAATTTGAGCTCAGATTCGTGTAGGAACATGGAAGGCATTCAACCAACTGCGCAGCGCAATCGCAGCATGATATCGCCACCGACAGCCGAGCATCATGCATCGTCACAAGAACGTACACAGCAATAAGTTGGCATGCCAATCAGATAGGCGCTCCAGCGCCGCCAAGGCCTTGGCCGTACTGTGCCTTTTATCACTTTGCCTTGGCATGGTGTAGATTTCCTTTCTCCCAAAATGCTTGGGATGATGTGATAAAGTTGCAAAGGAGTTGTCGTAAACTCTTTTGGTATCGCATGAAGATTGCTGCCTTCAAGATCCTAAGCCAGGCATCGTTATGAGTTGAAACCTGCACAATATGAGTAGTCCAGAAGCTTTTTCAGTCATTGATCATTGCTTCGTAAGGGTCAGAGCGACAGCAACGGACGTAGGCCTCCTCAAACTCGCGAGCGCACGTTGGAAAACCACAAAGCTTTGCGAACTCCGGAGCACTCGGAGCACTGGAGCACAGAAGGGCACCCCTGAACCCAGAGAGACGCCCGCCGCCCTGTTTCGGCTATCAGGCGATGGACGGGGAGCCGGCTGAAGCCGAAGCTGCGCCTGCGCCGGAAGCCGAAGCGGCCCCGGCTGAAGAGGCAGCCCCTGCTGAAGCCACGCCTGCAGCAGAAGCGGCCGAGGCTAAGGGGCTCAGATGCACTAGCACCGCCACCTTTTAGCAGTAGAAGTAAACACAGAATAGCTGTGGTGCTAGTGATAGTGGTAAGTGGTAAGTGGTACGTCAGGACTAGGACCGGAGTAGGAGTAGGAGCATCAGTAATCAGCACGAATAGCAGCAGGATCGGAAGTAGGTTCTTGCTGGTGTTGAAGTTTGTGGTCGTGTTGCGACGTTTTCGCGCGGCATAAGTCGGCAGCTCTCAGCTAGTATTTAGCACTTGGTAGTCCTAGTCTAGTCAGTTCATGATGCTATGTCGTGTTGCTCGTGGCGGCGAGGTAGAGCGGTTTGATGATGAGCGTGAGGTTGAAAGTGACTCTGCGTGCGTCGTGCCAGGCACCGGCTGATGCGGCAGAAGCTCCGGCCGAGGCCCGGGGTTTCTTTAAAGGGACTATGAGGGTACATGAGGGTACTAATAAGGGGTTTATCATTCTATAATATAATTTAATAAAGACTTTTCTACTCCCTCTGCGGTAGACCGTCATTCAGGAAGCTTAGAGTCTTAGAGGTGGACCCTAGCAGATGTCAATATAGTGATCCGAACATGTGACCGGCCATTTCAAGCTATGACTCTGAACCTGCCCTCCCCTCTGACCATGCCTTGCAGTCTCCCGCAGCAGGCTCTAGATGCTGCGCCGGCAGAAGCTGACATCCAGGTTGGCTGGCTGGTTCTTAAAGCTTCTGGCCTTTGGAATATAAGGCGTCCTACTCATATTCTGATTGGGGAGGCGACTGCGAGGACGACGACGACGACAGAAGCTAATACGCTACCACAGCAACAACTACCGCCACCACCACACTACCACCACCCTACTTGCCACTAACACCACGTACCACTACCCCCAGCACTACCACTAGCATTGCCACTTCCACTTTGACTACCGCTACCGCTACTGCTACTACTGCCACCACTACCACCACTACCACCACTACCACCACTACCACCACTACCACCACTACCACTACTACCACCACTACCACCACCACTACCACCACTACCACCGCCACTACCACCACTACCACCACTACCACCACTACCGCGACTACCACCAGTACCACCGCTACCACCGCTACCACCACTACCACCGCTACCACCACTACCACCACTACCACCACTATCACCACTCCCATCACGACCACCACTACCAATCACTGGCACTGCTACCACGACTACCACGGCTACCACGACTACCACGACTACCACGACTACCACGACTACCACGACTACCACGACTACCACGACTACCACGACTACCACGACTACCACGACTACCACTACTACACCACTACTACTACCACTACTACCACTACTACCACTACTACCACTCCTACCACTACCTGCCACCACTATCACTACTGCCACCACTAACGAATGCTACCACTTCCGCTACCACTACTCCCACTACTCCCACTACTACCGCTACTCCGCTACCACTAGTACCACTAGTATTACCGCTGCTACCACCACTGCCACTACTACCAGACTCCCACTACTACCACTGGCACTACTACTACTGCTACTACTACTACTACTACAACAACTACTACTACCACCGCTACCACTAGCACTTCTACGACGACTGCGACGACGACGGCTGCTACTGCTACTGCGTCTGCGACTGCTACTGCTACTACTGCTGCCGCTGCTACTACTACTACTACTGCTACTAGTAGTAGTAGTAGTAGTAGTAGTAGTAGTAGTAGTAGTAGTAGTAGTAGTAGTAGTAGTAGTAGTAGTAGCTACCACTACTACTACTACTACTACCACTACTACTAGTACCAGTACTAGTACTAGTACTAGTACTAGTACTAGTACTAGTACTAGTACTATGACTAGTACTACTAGTACTAGTACTACTACAACTACTACAACTACAACAACAACAACTACTACTACTACGACTACTACTACTACTACTACTACTACTACTACTACTGCCCACCTGCCACGGCGATCGCAGACGAGTCAGTCGTAAAAGCCCTGAAGCCACCACTCAAGGTCGCAAGTGTTCCGACTGTTCTTGTTGCATGACTTTCAGACCGAGTCGTGAGCTTTCAAGGAGCCAGCAGGAGATGCGGACGGTGAGGCCCTGGACTTGCTCAATTGCAAAAAGCAGCTTCAAGTATGTGTCCGTAGTAACACTCAAGACTAGAGACGCTACTACGGCTCACTACGGTTTGTGTGCTCAGGTGAGGAATCTTTTTCATTATTTTCTTGCCACTGAGACTGGGGAGCGCAGATGGAAGGATTCCGGGGTTCCAGCTGTAAGAAGCAAAGCGGTACAGCTGCCTCTCTTTTGCGGGTAGCTGCTCGGATACCTGGGCTAACTTCACAGTTAGACGAGACCCAGCATGCGCAGGCAACGCTTTCAGCCAGGGGAACATGTTTGCAAGACAGGTCTAGTGGGAAACAGCCCTTGTGAAGTGTGCTGACCAGGCATCACCGACGTCCCGCTTTGGAGGGGCCGCGACTACCGAGGTGGGCAGAGTTCAATGCCTACAAATCTGTATTCGGCGCCTGAGCTGTAGCCTTCCGCAGGGCGGTGATGAGACCAACACGGAAGGCTGGAGACTTGAATTATTGTGTTCGTTAAAGTCAAGTGTCACTACAATGGGGTCTGTCCGGTTTGCAGGGAGGTGTCTCCTGTGGATATGTGAGGTAGAATTTGAACTTGCAGCGTTCGACATAACATGTACAAGTCGAAGTGTTGCTCGTTTGCAAGCTGGAACGATCGTATCTGTCGCGAGTTTTGAGATGTGACCGTCATCCACACCAGCCACGAGTGACTGCTCCAACTCCGGTTTAGTTTGCTTCCCGAATTTTGATTTGCGCTTTGCATGCGGTCCGAGGTGATGACAGCCCTTCCGACAAGGCAGGAGATGTTGTCCCGAAGAAGCTGCGCTTCCGGGCTTGAAGCTCGCAGTTGTTAAGACCAGCGTCTTCCAGAAAATGATGGAAGGTAGTGAGGAGACAGATGGTGCACAGGCCGAGCTTTGCGTGTCATGCTTTTCTTGCCGCCGCGGTTGCCATGCTCGTCTGTCCACATTGTGGTCTCGACTCATACTCCGTGATTGTGACTGGGTTTCGGGCTTTCGTCCAACGGAGGCAAGCTTCCAAGGAGATCATTGAAGGTATCCGAAGGAAGCGAAGCACATCGCGCGAGGCTTAGTTAGCTTTCGCTTCGCTCGACCATGACCTGTCGACTCTGATCCCGGAAAACGGCTGCACATAGACGATTTGTAAGGAGTTTTGGCTATTTCCCAATCATCATGCCTTCTCATGCCTTGCTTGCAATGTCAGGATCCAGTCATCAACTCACGACGATGACGCGCAGGACAAAATCGACGCAGAAGAAGCCAGGCGGGACGAATCAGGATGACTTCATGTCAGTTTGGCCACGTCGCTACGCCATACTTTATTATACCATACCATCCTATACTGTACTATACGATATTTTGCTATACTGTACTGTACTGTGCTACAGTATGCTATACTATACTAAAACAGCTCGTGAGCTCCAGGTGGCGGATTCCCGCCAGCTTCTTCTACGACCCGAGCTCTCCAGAGCTCAACCCGCCTTTGGAGGACTCAGGGCTGAGGGTTTTGGATAAAGGGTTAAAGGGGGCTCCTACTTGGAGGATCATGGGACTGAGTAAGTAAGGTTATAAGTACCTTAATTGGGGTTATAAGTATAGTTACCCTAATCAAAATCCTAGTTACTAAGTCCCATGATCCTTTTAAGTACTGGTAGGATCTGTAAGAACCCCACAGCCCGACAGTCGGCTGAAATCGGCTTATGCAATCCGGAGGACTCGGTGTGAAAGCGACTATACGTCACTCTGCTCTACTGGGCGCTCGAACCATATGAGTGGTTGTGAAAATAGGGTCCCTTTTTGGGTCCCTAAAAAAATACGGCACCTAATAATTAGGGTACCCACTACCCATATTGTGCTACGCTAGAGTATAGTAAAGTTTCGGTATTATTATACTATAACTAATCACTAAAGCCGTCGTCCCCCTCTTCAGCTTCCCTGTAAAGGATCGAGAGTTGCCGCGGCAAGGGACGCGAGCAGCTCGCTTCATGGGCGAGAGCCTAAGCGCTTTGAAGCATCCTGCCATGAGCAAAACAAGGGTCCAGGTTGAGTCAAAAGCTGTGCTTGAGGCTTTGACTTCAGCCGGATCAACAACGCAGTCTGGACCTCAAACGAGGACTGCAGTCCGCTGCTGAAAGGTCTCCACGCCTTGATGTGCTGTTGGCTCCTGCTGCAGGAGTTTGCGTACATCACCGGCCACGTGGTTTGCTTCATGAACATACGCAACGCGGCCGCATGCTGCTCACAGGCACCTGCCTTCACATGCAAAGATCATCGGCCGTGCTGAGATACTCGCCAGCGACGTTTCCTCCATGGTCGTGATAATGGCGGCATTGGCGCTGTGGCGGTGCAATCCCCGGAAGGGAGAAGGGTGCGAATCAGCTGAGCATTGAATACAGGTGGCTGCAAGCACAGGACATAGGATAAACCAATCAATCTTGCATGATGAGTGACTTGAAGTCTGAGATGCTTTATCCTTGTGTCCCTGCCAGATGTCTCCTGACATGACGTATTTCGCGGTGGCTGAGAGAAGTATCACTTCGCAGCCAAATGCCACAAGCTCAGCTGCAGCTAGGCCACTTACAGTAGTGTTACGGAACAGAAATACATCGTGTTCTTGGGTCTCCATTTTGCTTGAACTTCTTTCCGTCTCTTTCGCCGGTGCCTGATGTGAACAGAGCCAGGGCTCCGTCATTGCATCTCGATTCTTCGTCTTTGCGGAAGCATGTTTCGAGTTCGAGGTTTACATCTACTCCTTCAAAACGATGAGGCCGGGGCAGCACGATTCGTTCTGCGAAAGCAGGGGCACGGGAAGCAAGGTAAGCAACCACTGCTGGTGCCACATGTCCACTCGTGCTGCAGCCACAGACAAACATATGCAATCATTGGCCAAAGCTCATTAATTCAGCCATGGCTTGTCAAGTCGGACAAACACAGCGCCATCCCTGTTTAATCTCGACTAGAGAGCTGCGCGTGCGCAAGAAGCGCGTCGCGGCAAGCGTCGCCATGGAGCCGACAGCGGCAGCCCCGTGCCGCCCGTGCCCGTGCGCGCTGCCAGCTGCCGCAGCTGCCTCGCCATGGACGGGGAAAACGACACCCTCGGCAACGAGACCTTCTTGGAAGTCCAGGAGGAGATCGTGGAGGAGATAGTCAGCGAAGGCTGGAGTCAGAATGTGTTTCTAAGATTTGGAGCTTCGTCCACCTTTCACTTCTTCCCGGCAAGAAGCGTGCCAGACACCTAGATTTCCTGCCTTCTCCCGCGAAGCCCGAAGCCTGTCTCGCCAGACCTTTGTTCTGCCCTGGGAATCTACGCCATCCACCGCTGCTCTGCACCGCGCGCTGGCCGGACGTGTGCTAAGGCGCTTTGGGGGTGCACAGGTAACCAAGCTTGCAAGCCTCACATCGCTGCGAGGAAACGCGCACAGGGTTTTAAGCATTCTTGACTAGATGTTGTTTTGGCATGGCAAACCAAGGCAGCAACAAAAACAGTCGTCTCCCCAGGGATTCGATTTGAATGGGTAAGGACAGCGAGTAACCCGTGCCGAAAGCATCAGCATCTGCGAGGTGGTGAAGTTTTGACGCTTCCGGCACAGACAAACACATCTTGCGTCCACGCAGGTGTTCACGACGAGTTCTTTTTTGTAGTGTGTTTTCCTGCACTGATGTATATTTCCTCTAACAAACATCCACACTGGTCTGATCTGTATGTCAGTGCCGCAATATGTGCTAAACCCTTTCGTAGTACGCAGAGCCTCCGTACGAATTGTTGGACGAACAGGTGTCTAATGGATGATCCAGAGCGGTCTTGTTGTTAGCGCATCGCTTTGTTGCAGCACCGTTTCATGGGCACTCGGCACCTTTCGGCAAGCCTGCACACGGGGATGTTTTGTGTAGTATATTAAGTTGGGCTTTTGGCTTTTGAGTCATGGCGAGTCCGTGGTCTAGTTGTATTGACAGAGCTCGCAGGCATATCTGCCGCCTTCTGCCGGGCAGACGCGCTGCAGATGGAACGACAGGCATCGCAGTTGGGAGTCAATTGTCTCGAGGGAGAGGTTTCTGACTGCTGCAATCCTTCCCACAGGCAGGGTGCAAAGCAGACTTCAGACAGGCTTAGGGTTTCAGACCTTGTACTTCAGCCGTGCTCCCCTCAGCATCTTAGTTTGCTGGTTTCAGTCGCGTGGAAACGTGAAAGAGGTGCATGCGCTGCCTTCCGCCCCCGTTGTACTTGAACGACACAGGCCAAGAGCTCACTGTGCTTGCTTTCCGTGCTAACGGCGAGTCGTGTAGAATCTGTGGAGTCCGTTTCGGAGCAGCTCCAGAAAGGCTTCACTAAATCGTTCTGTTGGACCGGTAGTTTGCCCGGGCCCCGTGTTGTTGGTCCGTCTTTGCTGGTCTGCGTGTGTTCGAGACTGTCGGTTATCCGACTGGGCCCTTGCTGACACTGCTTTGTCGCAGTGTGGTGAAGCTTCGTCTGTTTGGGGGCCTATTTGGGGGCCCCACAAGGTTTTCAGTGAGCAGAGCTTTCAGGACGAGAGCTTGAGCGATGAACAGTGAAGTCGCAGGCTGCAACGTCGACGGCGTCTTCTTCCGGGCGGATGGCAATTGCCCCTACCCGGTGCAAGGCCCTGCATCTCTAGATGTCTCTAGCTTCCAGCGATTTCCAGCGTGTTGGGAAGTGTTCGGGATACGCTGTGGGCCTACCAATATAGGGGCTTTAAAAATAAAACAGGGTTTTGGGGTTCATTATACGATGATTATGATTATAATAGGAATCCCAAAATAGTATTGGGTTTTGTTTACGCCCCTATATTGGTTGGACGGCCCTTTGTGCGTGGCTCGGGCAGGCGATGTCTGCAACGTATGCGAGGAGATCTACCTGCAAGAGGCATGAGCTGACATATCCTCTCCAATGCCTCAAGCATCTACTGACTACCCCGTAACAGACGCGGATTGAGCATTTATGTTCACTGCGAATGCCCGGGGCAGATTCACCAGTGAGCATGCCACGAGGCTTCGCCCGCATGGCAAACGTAGATGAGGAAGCCAGGTCTTCTGTCACTGTCACGTCTCGTGTGTTGAAGTCGAAGGCTTGGCTGAAGGATGCTCCTTGCCCTGGCATAGTACAACATACTATTACATACTACTTGTATGACTTTATCATACTGTAACATACTGTAACATAGTTTAATAATTTCTAATACACGTTACTACACCACAATGTACTACAGCACACTCTGCGCACATCGTTCAGGTCTGCCTGGGGTTGTGCTCCGATCTCTGCATTTGGACGATGCTTGGCTGGGTCTCGAACGCTTGCTGGCAGACTTTGGTCTTCCATGACGTCGGGCTCGCAGATTAGACTAGATTCTAGTATGTTATAGAAGATTACGTAGAATTGTATATAGTATGTTCTGGTATAGTATAGTATCTTATACTCTTTTATAGTATGCTATTGTGGATTAAAGCACGTCTCCTTTCTTGTGGCATCCGCTGTTCACAAGACTTTGTCGGTGCACATGGAGATTGACAGGCCTGTTTAGCGGCCTGAGGCAGTTCGGATGATAATGCGTAGTTCAATTCGCTACAGCCCCATCAAAGCGCACGTAGCTATGCTGACACAGGCAATACCACCAATGACCATAAACAAGGAGGAGTATTACAGTGGTGTCTATTTTGGTTCGCACGGTTTCTGTTTTCAGCGACTATTTCTCAAAACCTCTGGCATGTATATTTAGGAGTGTGTATGCCCCTGCCTATATCTTAGATGGGGCCCCGGCCCACTAGTAGTTCAACAATACGTTTATTATCAAACAGACAAGCCAAAAGTAGCACAAGGAAATCTGATCTCATTCGGTTTTCCAGGGCCCGGCAATGTTTTGAATCCAAATAAGTTTTGGCATAGTTTGGCGATTAGGGCTGCGAGACGGGGTCGGACCGGCGAAGAGGTTGGGAGGAGCTATCTGCAACTTACCAGCGAAGAGGTTTGGAACCACGGTTTCATTACCATCGCAACCTGGGCCCGGAGACCTTCTTTCAGACGGCCTGGACGCGGGGACTGGACCGGCCCGGCCGCCAGAGAGACAGAGCAAAACTAGCACCAGAAAAGCACAAATAAAAACCACAATCGGATAGTTCCGAGCACCAGAAAAGCACAACAGACAGAGACAATTTTGCACCAGAACTGCCGCGCGCCAATGTGTTTTTGAAATCATGAAGCACAAAAAAAGCACAAACATGCAAACACATTTGGTTTTTGGAGCACAAGAAAAGCACCAAAAGAAACACAATCGGACCGCGTTGAGCACAAGAAAAGCACAACAGCCGGATCGTTTCGAGCACAAGAAAAGCACAAGACAAAAACACAAACATACAAACACGTTTGGTTTTTGGAGCACAAGACAAGAAAAAAAAACACAATCGCACCGCTTCGAACACAAGAAAAGCACCACAGCCGGATCGTTTCGAGCACAAGAAAAGCACAAGAAAAAAGCACAAACATACGAACACGTTTGGTTTTTGGAGCACAAGAAAAGCACAAAGAAAAAGCACAATCGGATCGTTTCGAGCACAAGAAAAGCCCAAAGAAAAAGCACAAACATGCAAACACGTTTTCGGAGGCGAGCCCCCAAGCCTGCGTAGATTGCAGAAGGAGTACAGGCAGAGCACAAAAAAAAGCACAACAGCCGGATCGTTTCGAGCACAAGAAAAGCACAAGAAAAAACACAAACACACAAACACGTTTGGTTTTTGGAGCACAAGAAAAGCGCAACAAAAAAACACAATTGGACCGCTTCGAGCACAAGAAAAGCACAACAGAAAAGAGGTCTCTGTGATCGAAATGTCGCGCCCGGGTACGCCTCTCAGTACTAAACTTGGTCGAAGAGGCCAGACCCCGGCCCGGCCCCAGCCCGCCCCCCAGCCCATTCAGTCCGTTCAGCGTTCCAGCCCAGCCCCTTCAGCCCCCCCCAGCACCCCCAACCCCCCCCCCCCCTAGTCGCGCAGAGGCATTGCAGCTCCTGATGTTTGCTCAAGATCGAATCCGAGAAAACAACGGGGGTGCGACTGTGTTTGCAACTCATGGGGTGGCAGTTTACTTGTTGTCTCAGTCTTGCGTTTTCCATTCATGCGAGCATGATCACAACCGAGTCAACATTTCATCATTTCCCTGGTGCTTCATCTTGTGCTTCTGTTTCTGCCCACTATTAGTGAGGCGGGGCCGCACACAACCTACATCTATATCTGTGTGTATGGTGTGTCTACCTCTGACTCAATCTCTCCTGCTGCCTCTCGTTCTACCTCTGGTCTAATAACTGTATAAGTGTGTTTTCCATACGTGATGCTGGTGCGAAGACACATCCAACAGTTGGAGAGCAGGCCAGACAGTAATTGCCCAAAAGGATTTGAACCTTGGTGCCCGATAGGGACCCGAACTGACGATGTCTCAGTTCAGTCGGAAGCCGCCGCGAGTTGAAACCTCCGAATCTTGAAGCTACACCGGGGCATGCCCTGCTTGCTTGGCCAAGGAATGTTTCCCGCTTTCGCGGCGTCTTCTGCACGTTGCGTGATCCCCCGCCGCCGCCGGATCAAACGATGTTGCTGAGGTGGGCCGCAGCTGCAAATAGGAAGGAGGGTACAGCCTCGGCGTGACTTCTTCTCCTTGTTGCAGGATGGTCAGCTCTGTCAGGCTTACAACTACGGATGAAGCGGAGCTGTAATGCTAGCCGGAAGCCCCATTCCCAGGATACTGATGATTGGTGGGGGGGTGATCGGCTTTTTCGTCCTCGTGTACGCTTGTCGAGCGCCCCGGCATGACGGTGCTGAGACTCCGTCGATAGTCTCAGTCTGGGATATTCTTGTTGAGGCTTTTGCTGCGGCCACCGAGCAGTCCGGCAGGGGTAGCCCTCTTCTCCGGTGCTGACAGCAGGATTCGGAGTTGAAGTGTAACAGATCATTTCACAGTTTCTTGCCCTGTCCCGGTGAAGGTGCTCTGCCGGGGTGTTCTGGCAGCAAGGGAGAAGGCCAAGCAGCAGAGGTTGAAGGCGCCGAGCATGAATGTTCATGGTGAGGGATGAGTGCACCTGGTACTTATACACAAAGTCACTGCAGTTGACCCGAAGTTGACCCACGGACAGCTGGCAGAACCAGTGGTACCGAAGAGTGTGCACTTCAAAGATCCTCCGCAAGAAGCCGACCGTGCAGCCCCTAGATGGTTGTGACCTCAATGCTCATCCGACAGAAGCAACAGCCCCGAGCGGCGAAAGAACGCGGAGAGGATCACCGGAGCGGTCCGCGCGAACTACTGCTAGCTAGCCTTTGCCAGAAGCGAGAGATAGCCGACAGCTCGTCTTGGAAACCCTCAACCCTCAAACCCGCTAAACCCCCTAAAGCCGTTGAACCCTCTAATCCTCGAAACCCTCGACCCTAAAACCTCCTAAACCCTTTAATCCTTGTAGCTCCAAAAAACCATCAACCCTCAAACCCGCCAAACCCCAAAACAAGCCCTCAAACCCTCGGGCTCTCTCTTAGCCCCTCTTAGCTCTCCTGTGTAGGAGCTGCAGAGCCGGGCCAAGAAAGGGAAGCTGGGCGCGGGAGCCCAGCAGAGCCTGGAGGACTTTTTGCTTTTCTTTGGAAGGGGAGGGGGGGGGGTTGGGAAGGGGAGGGGGTGTCAATCGCTGTTGCTGGGCCATGAAGGTACAAGACGAAAGTTTGCTAACGGCACAAGATGTTTCGAGTTCTTGTTGAGTGTTTTTGAACGATTAGGAGAGGATCCGAGCCAGGCTTCCCAGAGGTTGGTACCCAGGCCCGATGGCCCACTGTACACGAACGAGCAACCTTCCAGATGATGGTGGCCAGATGTTTATGGATCTTGCTTCCTCGGATGCCGCCGCAACAAGCTAATACTCCACTTGGCACGGTACGTGGTTCAGGGTTTCGGGGTTTGAGGGTTATGGAGTGAGAGGGTTTAGGGTTCATTTAGAGCTCAGGGTTTAGGGTCTGCTTTGAGAGTGGGCGGTTAACTTATTTGGAAATCCTCAGCGACAGGGTTTGCATGAATCTGCCTTCCGTCCCTTCTCTCTGACAATTCTTAACGACAGCATGTGTCCCCCAATCAGGATTGGTGTCATCGTTGCATCTTCCACAGGCGCTGTTTTGAAGTCGAGAATGTTTTGCTGAAACAAGCTTTAGTCTTCTTGCACTGAGGTGCTGCAAAGTCTATGACCACAACAAGACGGGTAGCTACAAGGAGACAGACTTGTTACATGGTACATGTTGAGCAGACACCTCCGAAGTCATTCCGTGGTTTCGGCCAGAGGTGAACATTCGAGGCGTGAGCTGCCAAGGGATCGGCACGCTGCCTGAACAACCCCATGATATACTATAATACACGGTAATATACTTTGACATAATATCATAAACTATAATATACCATAATGTACTTTCATATACTAGAACGGAGAATACAAAGCACACAAAAAGACGAGCTGGTGCTTCGCCGTCCAGCAAAACAGGGGCGATCAGGGATTTTGCTCCATCCGACCAAATGACCGTGGCGGTCCGTGGTGCACCCTGCTTGCTCCTGCTTTGTCGAAGGAGCGAAACGGCCTTGGACATGCAGGCTGCCGAAGGACCCGGAAGCAGAGAGAGAGCCCAAGTGCAGCGATTACAGTCGAGAGGATTTCCGATCCGTCTGTTTCTGGGGTTTGGAGTTTTGTGACGGAAGTCGTTCACTTATCTAGCAAAGTGGAAAGCGAGCCTGCAAAATCGGCATTGTGTGATGCAGAGCCAAATTCCTAACCGTTAATCTGGTCCTCATTGCTGACTCCGAGAGCTTTCGGCGCTTTCAGTTGCAGATCGGATGAAATTGATGTAAAAGTTCATTGCTGATATGAGTACAAGTACAGTCATCAAGGTAGCCAAGCTATCATTTTTATCATTGATCAGTGTTTTTTAGCCATTATCTTGGCACATATTGATGCTGATGCTGATGAGGTTGCCGCTATGCCTTGTTGTATGACAATAATGGCGGCAGCGGGGCATGCCGCACGGCGAAGATGTACTGCGAAGGTAAGATTTAGGTGTTTCTTTTGCAGCGACACCTCTTCTGTACGCCAAGTCAGACCCTGGGCAGAGCTTTCAACTGACGAATGACGGTCACTGAAGCTGGAGGGACCTTGCCTTGTGCCTCACCCTGCAGAGCCATGATAAGAAAGAGCATGGGCAGAGGAGGTGGTGATGCTGAGGGTTATCATCAGTCATCACGAGAACGGCCATAGTGAATGATGATTATGCCGGTGACCGTCGCTGACTATCACTCTTGTTGACAGTCGTATTGCAGTTGCTACTTTAAGTTTGACCTCAATCATGACCCCCTTTCCGTTTCAGGGCTTCCTTTCAGGGGGGTTGGTCTGGGTCCAGGATCTAGGATTTAGTGACTAGCGTGCGCTATCGTGCGCTTGTTTCCAGGAGCTGCCTCTGCAACAGGCAGGACCTCAATGTCCTTGCACTCCGCCGGCTCGATGGCTTCGCTTGAAAGCAGGCCATGGTTTGGGGTTTCCCCATTAGAGAACAGGAGTTTCAGCGAGTTGAACATGATGTTCATCATCATCCTGAGGACGGCCATTTTTTCGAAATGCAGTCAACAGAAAACCCGTTACTGATGATTCCCGTGTGGTGCCACCAGTGCTCCGGTGGTATTGGTTGTTGTCGTCGTTGTTGGCATCGCCGCCCTCGTCGTGAGGCTGCAGGATGGAGTCGCTTCAGCCCAAGTAGCTCGCAGGGAGCTGCAAGCTAGCTCCATCAGGAACAATGAGCACGACAACGGTGGTGAGAGTTGCGATGCATGGGATGGTGATGCTTGTGATGATGCTTATACTGTAGGTGATGCTGATGCTGATGAGGCTGCTGATGATCTTGATGAACATCGTGGGGTGTTAACACGCAGAATGAACATCACCAACACAAGGTGTATGTAGTAGCAACTAGGTAGCGCCTCACTGCTTCTCATCGCGGGCCATCTTTATGTCGAAAGCACATCGTAGGGGTCATGATATCCCCTCACAGTCCCCCAAAAAGCGACTTTAGAAGACGAGTCTACAGGTCCAAGAAACCCTTTCAAAATTACTTCGACCCCTGTACTGTACTGCACATCTTCAAAGAGCTCTTAAAACCGTCTAAGGTCCCATGAAGCCCCCTTCTAAACTCCTCATGGCCCAGAAATCCCCAAACCCCTAAACCCTACACCCTAAACCCCTAAACCCCTTGTGAAATTTCCCTGTCTTGAAGCGCCGTGTTGACATGTCCTCATGCGAGCGTAGTTTTTGTGTTAGTTCTGAACGCACCCTGTACGACAGACGTCTTGGGCTCAGACCAAAAAGTGTGCTCGTTTGTGTGGTTGGACACTCACTAATCCAGTTCCTGCTTCAAACTGGTAGCGGAGCTGTGAGGACAACCACTAGTGTTTCACCCCCGTTGAGCCTGTGGTCCGGGGTCCGTTGGGTAGAGTAGTGATAGTCGCGGCGCAAAGGCCCCTTCTATCCTCGAAGCCATGAGCGTGGCAGGTTTGCGTTACCAGCCCAATCTCTGGTCACAGAACCTGAGCCCTGCAGAAACCAAAAGCGGATCGTACATATACGACGGTACGGCTGCTGGCTTCCATGATTGGTGCTTCCGGACACAGATCCGTGTGCTGCAGCATAAGGAGAAGCAGCGGCGCGAAGCTCTTAAGGACCTGCGTTTTGCCGAGTCGGCAAGGGCCAAGAGCGAGTCACCAAGGAAGTGGCGTGGCAGGGCAAGTCAGGGGACCAGCGCATCGCCCACAGATGGTGATGGAAGCAGCGGTATACCCGCCAGTCCGTCCAGCGCAAAACGGACTAAGCCCGCGTCCGAGGCAGAAGATGAGGATGCGGAGTCGCTACCGTCGCACCCCAGCCAAGTGGCGGGCGACGATGAACAAGAGCCGGACACAGATCCGGCGGTGTACACCTTGCAAGACGTCAAGGACGAGTCGCTCGACATGAGCGAATGCGTTAGCAAGATCCTAGAGGGTCTCCGAGGAGATGCCTTTTGCATCGCTCGCGACGTCGGCCTGGAACGTCTGCTTCGCCATGACGGCGTCGACTACCTGATAGAAGAAATCAGGAGGCAAGCCTTCCCTCTTCAATCCGAAGAGGCGTCCGAACTTTTCCGTCAGGGACAGCTCCTGACGGGCCCACTTGCAAAGCAACCTGGCGAGCCTATGTTGTCTTACATAGCCCGCCGAAAGCGGTGGTGGTCGACCTTGCGTGAGCTGGATCCTGATATCCGCCTTTCTGAAGCAATGAGGGCTAATCTCCTTGTTGAGCTTTCAGGGTTGGAAAGGTCCGAGCAGCTAATGGTCAAGACCGCCGCCCGCGTACACAGCGTGGATGAGTACGCACGCGTCCTTGTTCAGCATCACTCAGTGGTGCACATGAAGGAACGTCTTCTTACCCAGAAGGACCCTAGTGGCCCAGGTAAGACTTGGAGACGTTTCGACGCTAAGCCCCAATACCCTAAGTTCGGCTATATGGGGTATGATGGTAGTGCCGCAGAGTATGGTTACCAGGAACAGCAGGAATCCGCGGAAGGCTACGGTGACGGCTACGGCGAAGAAGCATACCAGGCCACAGCGTCTGGGGGAGATGATGCGGATGAATGGATTGATGATGAGGATCTAGCATTGCAACTCAACGCCTATACGGCAGTGGCATATGAAGCTGAGATTGACGATTTGGATGATTCCTATGCCGAGTCAGTTCAGCTTGCGTACGCGGCACAGACCGCCTTTGCCCAGGCGAAAGGAAAAGGAAAGGGGAAGAACAAGGGCAAGTCCCCCGGAAAATCCGGAGGGAAGGTCGTGCGTAGCAATTTGACCATTGCTGACCGTAAGGCCAAGTTAGCAGAGCTTAAGGCAAAGAGTAGGTGCCTGAAGTGCGGTGTGATCGGCCATTGGGCCGGAGATGCTGCCTGCAAGTTTAGCGGTAAGGGCAATGGCTCCAAGGGCACCGCAACCCCAGCACAGTCTGGGGGAACTGCCAATGCAGCCGCAAAGTCGGCGGCGCCGAAGCCTCAGGCGTATTTCGCCGCAGTGGAGGAGGATGACACAGAGTGTGTCCATCTGTCGAATGCGAGCGCTGGTAGGCTCGAGGGTTACCCAGCCAACCTTGAGCTGACTCCCTCAAAGACCAATACCGGCAAAGGCCGCGGCAATGAAACCCTCTTCTCACCACAGCTTCGGCGCACAGCCGCCGCTGGGATCATGCGTGACAGCCCGCCTGAGGGTTCCGATCGCGTTTTCTCCTTTGGTCAGCATAAGGGTCTGACTTATGAGCGTGTCTTGTATACGTTTCCTGGGTATGTTCTTTGGGGACGCACGCAGAAGTGCCCATCCATAAATTTGGCCGATTTCTTGGATTGGGTCACGGAGTACTTTGATGTGCGTGATGATAACCCCATTAGCATCACGAGAAGGGATGTCCCTCTCAGCCAGGAACCCCCGCCTGAACCCTTCCAGCCCGAGGTTCGCCTCGCCGCGTCAGCTGCTTCGTCCAGCGAAGGCCCCCGGAAATGCCGGGGAGGTTGCAAGGAGTTCAACAAGTCGGGGAGTAACGCATACATAGACATGCGGACCTGTAAGAAATGCGGCACTGTCACCAAGACGAAGAAAGAGAAGCCTGTCATAGATCAGGCCACATGCCCCCACACCTCCACCGAGAGGTCGGGTAGCAGTAGGAAGACCTCCCGCATTAAGTGCAAGCTTTGTGGGATGCTTCTAGATGAGCAGCCGCAGACCGAGCGAAAGGCTAGGGATGACGCAGCCACAGTGCTGCGGGAGTCCAACACCCTGGACTTCGATCTTCTGCGCAGCATAGTCGGCAGCACGGTTCGTAACCGAGCCCGTGATATCCCGCGGTGACCTTCTCGCATACCTGCAAGAGGCCTTAGACGATCACTCTGCGCCATCGACCAACAACAGTTGGGAAGTGGCGTCGGCGAGATCGCGCTCCTCGAGGGCCTCCGCGACGAGGCACGCCTTCGTGGCTTTCACTGAGGGGGTCACAGATATCCATCCGGCTTTGGTTGATTTGCCCGTAGTAAATATCTACGAGGATAAGCACGTATACGCCGTGTTGGATGAGGGCTGTAACTCGACTGTTCACGGTAGCGATTGGATAGCAAACGCGGCGGGGAAACTTGCGAACTTCGGTTACAGCACGAGGTTTAAACCTGAGGGCAATCGTACCTTCAAGGGTCTTAGCGGCGCTACCGAGACCTTGGGTAGCAGGACCATACCTTTCTCTATAATGGGATTGGAGCAGGACTTGAGAGTTCCGGGCGTCCTTGATTCGCATGAGATTAAGGGTACAGCCCCTCTCCTTTTGTCCCTTTACGCGCAGGCCCAGCTTGGTATAACCAAAGATCTTCGGTTTGGTGAGTGTGGTGTTAGACTTCCTTCAGAGGATAGCATCATTAGGATCAAGCTGTGTCGGACACATGACTCAGGGCTGTTATGCATAAACATAACAGAAGGCTTGACCCAGGTGAAACAACCCCGTCTCATAAAGAGCTTCCAAATTCCCTCGCCGCCAGTTCCTATATTTAGGTCTGCCGCCGCCGCCGCCTTAGCTCACTCAGAGTCCGTGAGCGGATCACCCCGAGATGCAACAGCGGCAGATGACGCAGTGGCAACAAGTCGCAGTCACAGTACTGTAGATGCAGGCCATGGTCATAGCACTGTAGGCGTAGGCCACGGTCACAGCTTTACAACGACAGCTGAGAATATCGCAACAACACCAAGCGACGCATAAGCGTAGCGTTTCCGAACCATTGCATGGTAGGCACGTCCGTAGGAGACACGGAGCCCGCCGCGATGGCCGCAGCAGAGGGGCAGCTGCCTAAGAAGGCGCCCCCAACGGCAAAGGCTGCACCGAAGGTTCTTGCAGCGCCGGACCCTGGCCACAGTGCCATGGCGAAGTCACCAGCGGTCGGCCACAGTGCCGCACCGGCAGGAGGCACTTTCTCCGCGCCTGCGCCTAAGGCGCCGCCTGGAAGTGGACTGCCCAAGAAGGCGCCTCCCACGGAGAAGGCCAGGCCTGGGGATAGCCCAGGAATCCCGCCAGCAGCTCGTGCCACAGTGCACCCGAAGGAGATTGCAAGAGGGCACCGCGAGCTGGCCGAGTTTGATGCGGTTGTGAAGAAGGACCCGCATGGCAGGCCCCTGGTTATAATGGCAGGTGGAGGACCCCACGGTCCGGAGCTCGACGCGCCTCTCCCAGCATCCGTGTATAATCCGGATTTGGCCTTGCAGCCGTATTATGCGGGGGACACAGCGAACCCGGACATCATTATTGATGTTTTTACCTGGGGCTATGAGCACCATGCCTGGCTGCAACGCGTCAGAGGGAAGTGGACAGCAGCCGAGCTCTTCGCGCAGCACGAAGAGATGGAAACGCATGCGACCACGACGTATGCATCTGCCACCAGCTATATGCTGGTGATGTTGGACATGGTGTGGCTAAAGGACGATCGCAAAGACGATCTGACGCCTGCCGAAGCCCAGCAGCGCAACGATGAACAGCGCGACCGCACAAAGCATGTTGGGTCAAACCCCGATATAATTCGGGAGCACGCAGACCATCCCAATTTGATTGCCCACGTCAGGCACATCTTGGCGAACGTCCTCGACGCCAAGGATGCTGGGATTCGGTCCATAGCCGTGCATGTTGTTTGCAAGGCCAACAGACATAGATCTGTTGCGGCGGGTATCCTTACCCATGCGACGCTTTTGGAGCTTGTGCCGGATTGCTCCGTCAGCCTCACTCACATGAGTGCAGCGAACAGTTGGCCGTTCATGGGCAGCAAAGCGTGCAAAGGGCAGTGCCCCAAGTGTTTGCACCGCGCCCCTGGCATAGCCCAGGAGGTTGAGGAACTTACGAGGTCCTTCGTCGACGCCGTCCGCATAGACGGACCGGAGGACAATGAGTGCATCCTTGTCGTGGAGCCGCAGTGTGCACGCCCTGATGATCAGTCTACATATGCTGAGCGGTTTCATGAACGCCTGCTTGCAGAGGGCCGCATACAGGCACCGGTGACGGGGGTAGGTCCCCTTGATAGGCCTCCCCTGGCAGGCGAAACCGCGTACCAGGCTGCAACCCGCATGGGGCTGGTCGGCAAGACACATACATCGTATGTGGCCAAGTTCGACCCCAACTCGCTCACTGCGGCGATGAATCGCGCACAGGGCACAGCCCCTGGAGGACGCTTGCCTTCGGTTACCTTTAGCTCGGGTCCTAACCCTGCTAGTTCTAGCGTAGGTGCGTCAGCCAAGGGCGGAGCGGCCCCCATAGTGGGACCGAAGGACACACCGACACCGCCGCCGGCAAAGTCCGGTGGGGCACAGGACCGCGCAGCGACGCCGACAGGGTCGTCGGCTCGGATTCGCAGGCTCGAGGCCGAGGTCCACGACCTCACCGATGCGAATCGCTGCCAAGAAAGCACTATAAGTGACTTGAGAGAGGCCCTCAGCAATGTGAAGCGGCAGCGCGATAATGCGTATGATCGGCTGCAGGACATGCGCGAGAGGGCAGAAGACGCGGAACGCCGGGCCGATAGGGCCGAGGTGGAGCTTAAGTTCGACGCGGCCACGGTGCCCCATCAGATCGAGGACACAGATGCCTTGAGTGCCGTGTATATCCCGGGCACAGACCCGCGGGCGTCGCGCATTGCCACCTCTGCCGGCCCGGGCACAGTCCCGGAGGGTGACGTTTCACCCATGGAGGAGGACGGAGCAGAGCGCGATGCAGCATACATGGCCGTCTGCAGTGGGGAGTGGGTAGGACAAGCCAGCCAGATTTCTTTTCCAAGTCCTGATCCTCTCGAAGACCTGCCCCACAGTAGCAGCGCAGCCTCTGGGCCCTCAGCTGCTAGCCTAAAGAAGCTTAGCAAGGCCCAGTCCAAGTACCTCACCTCAAGCCTTACCGAAATGGTAGCGGGAGACGAAGTCTTAAAGGCAATCGTGTACAACGCTGCCATGCGAGAAGCTGATCACCTGATTAGATTGCATGAACCCTCGGCACAGGTCCTCGCGAGCGTGATCAACGAGAGGCAGAACGGGCCACCGGGCCTCGTGGTTGCCAGGTTTGAGACTTCCACAGAGGAGTTGTGTTTGGAACTTGAGTGTGTAGCCGATACCCTCAACATTCCGATCATATTGGTTACCCCGAACGGCTATCCAATGCTTGAGGACACTGTTACCTTGAGGGGAGACATGCATATCTCAGGCATAGGCCCAGAGATTGGAAAGGCTTTGGACCTCTTCCAAGCATGGTCAGAGTCTTACGGGTATATACCCCGTAGCTATGTTGATACGGATAGTACTGACTTTTGGAACCTTTGTCGTACCATTTCTGAGGAGTACTATATCAACGCATTTAGCCTAACTTGCTTTGTCGGCGACGCCCAGGACACAGATCCTGAGGACATCAGCGAAGCAGAGCTGGTGCCCGACGCCGAGATGCCTCAGCGAGGTGTCCCCGATGGGGTGGACGATGCCGGCGGCGCACTGACGCCCGAGGAGAGAGAACGCCTCATTTTGGAACAGTTCCCGTTCCCCGGAACTCCGAACACAGAGGCAGAACGCCGAGCGGCGTGGAGATCGTTACCGCAACGAGTCCGGGTAGCTATAAGGCGCCTGCACCGATCGTTTGGCCATCTGCCAAACGCAGTCCTGATACAGGTTCTGAAGCAGGCCCGGGCGAGCAAAGATTTCATCGCCGCTGCCGGACTTTACAAGTGTAAGGTCTGCCTGGACACAGCTCCAGTGCCTAGGCACCACCCTGTCGCAGGTGATAGCGTGTTTCCAAAGGAATTCAACCATACGATAGGAATGGATGCGCTAGAGGTCAAGGACTTCTACGGAAATCGCTATACTGCTGTCAATATAGTTGACATGGGAACCAGTTTCCAGCAAGTTGTGCTCGTGAAATCTGGGGGTGGTAACCCAAGTGCCCGCCAGTGTGTGAAATGCCTGATTGACAGGTGGATCAGCTGGGCTGGACATCCCAAAGTCATAACCACTGACAGAGGGACGCACTTCAGGGGAGAATTTTCAGAGTATTTGGCACAGCATGGTATAATCCATAAGAACGCTCCTCTCGAGAGTCCGCAGACTATTGGAAAGGTCGAACGCCATGGTGGACTTGCTAAGGCCATCATTAGAAAAGTCGCGCAGGAGACTCAGCCCTCGAATATCGAGGAGATGGAGGCGGTCGTTACCGAGAGCGTTACTACTAAGAACGAGCTTAGTAGGCACCAAGGGTTTAGCCCAGCACAACACGTGTTGGGAAAGCAGCCTCGAACACCGGGTTCCGTGCTAGATGAATCCGAAAGCCTTGGTACATTGTTCACCAAGTATGATGAGACGAGTGTATACTACATTCGGCACAGAGCACGGCAAGAAGCCAAAAAGGCCTTTGTTCATTTAGAGACTTCCCGCAAAGTGGCCAAAGCGTTACAGCGTAACGCAGCCCCTCTAGACACTGATTATAAGGTTGGTGATTTAGTTATCTACCGTCGGGACAACGTCCCTGGCAGCCCAGGAGTCGTATGGTCCACGGTTAGCTGCGTCATAGGACGTGAGGCAGAGAATGCGTACTGGGTATTACACGAGAATATCCCTGTACTTGTGAACGCTAGGAAGATGCGCCCAGCTGATGAAATCGAAGTTGCAGCGCACCGCGTTTTGGCAGGTGAACCAGTGCTTCCGGAAGCCATCGTACATGGGCCGGAACAAAGGTTCCAGGATGAGCGCGTAGCGGATCCGGTCACAGCACCAGCGACGCCACGTCCAGTGGCTGCAGCTGCCCCGCTTACACCGGCAGTCGCGCACGATGTGCCTATGCCAGCACCATCGACGCCAGCGATGATGCCCGGCACACCGATGCCAGCGCCATCTACCCCTGCAAGGTTTCGCGCCAAAGATAAGACGGGCGAAACCGCCCGGTCGCGATCGCCAGTAGGAGGCCGTGATGACGCACTAGTTGCGGAAGAGCTTGATCAAGTTGAGATCATGGCAAAAGGCCTGATAGATGCTCAGGGTTTTTCTCCAGATGAGTGTCTGGCCCTCCTTCGCGCTTATGACCGCGACCGACGCGAGGCGTACACGCGCCCGCTCCTAGACGATGGAGATCCCGGGAGCATAGCCCTCGCGGTGGGAGTATATCGGCACGGTGGTCTTGTTGGTGTCTCTGGACCAACGCGCGAGAGACCGTCGTTCGCCATGTACCTCAACCACTACCTCTTGCATCACAGTATGCAAGCCGGCCACCACCTTCCACAGTGGAGTAGCGTTCAGCTTACCAACAGAGGCGCAGAGGCCCATAGAGACCTAGCGAACACTCCTGGCTCGTATAACTACACTATAGGTGTGGGCGAGTATCGTGGAGGCGGCCTATGGGTGGAAGAAGCCACGGGTACAACTCCCGTGCGTATTCAAAACACGACAATGTATGGCACCGTCCATGATACTAAGAACAAGGTTCTTAAGTTTCGCCCGAAGGACGTGCATATGGTCGCACCGTTTGTAGGAGAAAGATACAGTCTCTCCGCATACACGGTGAGTGACCTCGGTAAGTTGTCTAAGGATGACATACAGCTTTTGTCGGATCTAGGCTACCCCATATATAGGGATGCGCCCAACACCTTTGGCAGGAAAGGCGATGGGATATACACCATGGGTCACTCTGATCTTCCTATCGAGACGTTCCTAGAGCGCATCCACGAGTACGGGATTAAGGAAATCGTAGATTGCAGAAGCCACCCGTACAGCGTTCGGCATCCACAATACAATTGTGATGAGCTTTCTGCCACATGCTTTGCAAAAGGGGTTGTGTACAGTCACGCCCCCGAGTTAGGCAACAGGAATCGGGGCGGGATTGAAGCCAACCTGCAAACAGACCAAGGGCTCTGTACGATCGCTAGAATAGTTAGCGAGGCTCACGATGACTTTCACCGAATACTTCTGTTGTGTTCGGAGGCCAGTTGGCGGCGATGCCATCGGCGAAATATCGCCCAGCACATATGGCTCGAGCATTCGAAACTTGCGGAGCACATACGTGCTAACGGACTGCCAGAAGCCCATCCGTGTCACTACATTCCTGAGGAAGACGACGGACTGGCAGCAGCATCGCACACAGCTGCGATTGGCACGACAGTGCCAGCAGTTGAGCCCTCGGATAGTCGAGAGGCGGAATCCAAGGCCTTTGCTCTCACCCCTGATGGGGAAGACGCCTTCGGCTCTAATGTCGATGTTGGCTACATGGCCTCGCTCCTGGATTACCATAAGGCCCCTGTAGAAGTACAGCTGGGGCTGGATGCTGCCATGAAGACTGAATGGCAGAAGTACACTGAATTCAACGCAGTGGTCCCTTGCACAGACAAGGAGTTTAAGGAGCTTACAAAGGCTGGCCACGTGTGTATCCCCACCAAATGGGTTCTTACCGATAAGAATGAACACCTAAAGGGGACAGCAGCATACACTCCCAAGTGGAAAGCACGCTTGGTCGCATGTGGAAACTTCGAGCATATCTCGAATGAGGAGGATATCAGGGCAGACAGCCCCACGGCCGAGCCGGAAGGTATAGCCCTTCTGTGTTCATGGGCGGTTTCGTTGGCCCTGCGGCTCAAAGCAGCCGATATAACGAACGCATACTTCCAAGGGAAACCCCTTGAGCGCCTCCTCATTCTTCGGGTTCCCAAACACCCTAAGGGTGTGCCCGATGCAGAGATTCAGCGAGCCGGGTATATGATTGCCCGAGTACCCGTGTACGGCACCACCGACGCGGGTCGGAACCTTTACCTCCGTATAAAGGAGAGTTGCCGAGAATTTGGCTTAAATGCCTCGCAAATTCTGTCAGCCCTGTACTATATTACAGGAGAAGGTGGTCGTTTGTGCGCTTGCTTGTGCACCCACGTGGATGATTTCCTGTGGGCTGCTACCGCCGAAGGCGAGCCGGCTATCCAGAATCTGCTGGATAAGTTTAAGATCGGTCGCATAGAGACTGAGAAGTTCCGTTTCTGCGGACGCGAGTATGTGCAAAGCGCCGATGGGACCATCAGTATAAACTGTAGGGACAACACGCGTGCAATTCGCCCGATCGATATACATAAATCTGAAAAGGGCACGACTCCAGTCTCGAATGGCCAGCGCACAGCGCTGAGATCCGTCATAGGATCGCTGGCTTGGGTGGCCCGCGCCACGAGACCTGATCTTGCCTATAGGGTGAATGCCCTGCAGCAGCGTGTTACGACAGCCACGGTGGATACGCTCCGTGAAGCAAACCGCGTAGTAGCACTGGCGTTAGGAGATGCGGATAGGCCGATCACGTACAGCGCTAAGTTACCCTGGAATACAGGGGAGCTGGCGGTCGTCACGTTTTGCGACGCCTCCTTTGCAGGAGAGGCGAACCATAAGTCGCAGAGAGGCCGTTTCCACTATCTCACTTCCGCACAGTCGGCGGTGGACAAGAACGCGCCAACGCATGAGATGCACCTCATTTCGTTCTCCTCGTCCACCATGAAACGGGTTTGTCGCGCCACACTGCAGTGTGAGGCTTACTCGTTGCAACATGCCATAGAGCATGGAGACCGCATTCGAGCAGCAGTACTCGAAGTACTCGGCAAACTGCCCCGGTCACAGAACTGGGAAGAAGTCGCCAAGAGATCGATGTTCCACCTGCAGTATACGGACTGCAGGTCCCTTTCGGATCACTTGACAGCGTCGATTCCAAAGTCCTGCGAGGATAAACGCCTTGCCATTGAGATGTCTGGACTCCGCCAAGGACTTTGGGAAGAGGACGAGCTAACGCACGTCCTATACCATCCCTGTGGCGATGAGTTGAGATGGATACCGACGCATTTACAACTTGCGGATTGTCTCACTAAGAGTATGAAACCGCTTTTGATCAATCACAGCATTGATCGCAATCTCGTTCAGGTACTCGATGTGCCCGCGCAAGCCGCACAGAATACCGAGAGTACCGAAAGCACTCCGCTTCGCGATTGAAGAACTCAGCCTAGAGCCTTGAGTCGCCGCACTCGGCTCGGTTGACTGCGCAAGCTCCCGGTATAATCCGGTGAAGTAGGTTTGATCCAAAGCGATCAAATTCGAGCATGATTCGGACGTCACACTACAGATAAGACGGGTGTGAAATTTCCCTGTCTTGAAGCGCCGTGTTGACATGTCCTCATGCGAGCGTAGTTTTTGTGTTAGTTCTGAACGCACCCTGTACGACAGACGTCTTGGGCTCAGACCAAAAAGTGTGCTCGTTTGTGTGGTTGGACACTCACTAATCCAGTTCCTGCTTCAAACCCCTAAACCCCTAAACTCCTCATGGCCCAGAAATCCCCAAACCCCTAAACCCTAAACCCCTAAACTCCTCATGGCCCAGAAATCCGCGAGGCAAGACGAGGCGGGCGACGCCCAGCGAGGGAAGCGCGCCTCGGTGTCCTCTGCGGCCTCGGTGGCCCGGCAGGGGACTTTGGGTTTTTAGGGTTTTCAGGGTTTTAGGCGTTTTGGGGTTTTTAGGGTTTTAGGCGTTTTTGGGGTTTTAGGGTTTTTAGGCTTTTAGGGTTTTTAGGGTTTTAGGGTTTTAGGCGTTTTGGGGGTTTTAGGCGTTTTTGAGGTTTTAGGCGTTTTTGAGGTTTTAGGCTTTTAGGGTTTTAGGCTTTTAGGGTTTTAGGCTTTTAGGGTTTTAGGGTTTAGGGTTTAGAAGAGGGTTTGAGGTTTAGGGTTTCTGTGGGGTGTAAGGGTTTCTATAATGGTTTTACTGTAGGGGTTTGTTTGGGTTAAGGGGTTTCTGTAAGGGATGAAGATGTGCAGAAGAAGGTGGAAGTAAATCGAGGAAGCTGGCAGCATCAAAGCAGGAGTCGGAGCAATATGAAGAAGGAACTTGGGACAAGTCCGTGCATGAAGGGCAGAAGCGACAGAGATGTTGGGAGGAGTAGGTGGGGCAGGAAGAATGTATTACACCAAGCAAACAAAGAAGAAAGTACGAAGAGTCGCGGATGAAAAACAAAGGCATCTTTCCAGCAGTAGCCTGTCGAAGCTACTGCTACTGGGGCCTCAGGGCAAGGGCATCCAAACTTCACCTGACTTGCTCTGCGGCTTCAGCTGCTGCGCAAGTGTCGCAGAGAGGCCTTAGCTCTCTAGCAGAGCATGTGGTTGTAGCTAGGAAGAGGAAGAGCTCAAAATGATGAAAACGTGCTTGCGTGGCATTGAACGGACTGATGCACTGTGCTCCACTTCGGAAGCTCAGGATGCTGAAAGTGCCGACAAAGCCGACTCACTGGACGACGGCTGAGAGCAAAATTTTGCGCCTATGCGATTCGGCGCGAGTTGGGGGTTGCAGGCTGCTTCCTTTTCCAGTCCGCATGCTTTCTGCTCGGCAGGCTGTACCGCATTTTGCGAAAGGGCACGATGCGGGGCTACGCCTCAGTGGCGTTCTCCCCTCACAACAAGGCAGGGTGTTGGTCAGTGCTTCTGTTGCCGTCAAGATCGGCTTGAGTCACGGAGCGATCCAACTTGCCGGTTCGTGGTCCGCCTCTGCGGAGACATGGCACAGCACAGTCACACAAGCAATCTCCTGACGATGGCCAGAACCACTTGGCAGCGCTTGGCCTGGCCCTCACTTTGCAGATAGCTTGACTCGCATGGTGGTGCTCGACGTCCACTCTTTGTAAAGCCTAGCTTTATCTAGCTTTCCTGCGCAGTGTGTTGCCTGTATCTTGACCGCGCCTCGAGTCTCGACGGTTTCCGAAGACCAACAGTTACAAGCCCTGTGACACTTGCTTGAAGCCCTGTCCACGTGGGTTGCTGCAACGAAGAGCAAGCACCACTTTGTCGGTTCATCGCCGGGACGGCCAGACCAGATCCGACAAACGGTCAAAAGAACACCTTTCCAAGGATGCGCCCCAGACTACTTGCTCTCCGTATGGGACTGGCGCAACGAACGGCTCCTCCTCAAGTGCAAGGCCTATGGTCAGGACCGGATGCTGCAGCTGTTGTCAAGCTTGTCAGGCCATTGGGAAGGATAGTTGCTTTTGAATCATTGGCCTGTCCTCATGCGGGCAGGATGTGTTTAGCATCCGCTGGGGTCAGTTCCCTGGCATGCTGACCTCGGTGGGCGTCGGCCACATCCGGTTGGGGCCACAGCTGCCAACGACCAGCACCTGTCACTGCCAGATCGCGTCCATCCATCTCCTGTGATTTATAGAATTAACTGACTCGCTGATCATGACGACTGTGTACAGTCTTCTGCTGGCGGCGACCATTCTGTTAATGTTGTTGTTGCTGCTGCCGATGGTGTTGATGGTGTTGGTGTGGTGCAAATGACAATGATAATGGGGTGACTGTCAACGCTGATGGTGGTGGGTGTCACGTCATGATTGTGATGCTCACATGTGATAGTGGGTAGTCGTCGTCGTAGTCGTCCTCCTCTTCTGCCAAATTACCCGCCGGCCCCGACGTGCCTGGCGGTGAGGATGAGGCGAACTGACTAGCTACGTTACGGGTCTCAGTGGTGCGACAGTCTGCTCTTGCGGCCGAGGTTCTGGAAGATGGCGACAACTTTCACGGGCTTGAAGCTACAGGGAGCACTGGGAAAGGCGTGACGATGCATGCGGATAATGCAACAACGATATTGCTCCGTAGAGCACCTATTGCAGCAGCAGTAGCTTCAGTGAAGATGGCTCTCTGCTTCAAGCCGCAGTTCGGCGCGAGCGAGCTCTCCGACATCAGTGGTTTCGTCGAGCTGCCTGATGGCAAAGTCGTGTCGGGCACAGAGTGCCCCCCTCAGCTTGCATCCGAGCGTGAACCCCTCTCTCTCGTTGAGCCGTCGCCGCAAGTAGGGTGGACATAGACTTTCCGACATGTGACACCTGATGAAAGGGTCCCATCCTAAGGCGGCATGTGATGTATTGGAGCTGTGGGGAAGCTTCGCATAGCTTCGCTATGTATGACACAGGTATGGAAAGCTGCTGGTCTGGGAAGGGGTCTTTGTCAAGGCCCGACCCACTTGGAGCAGGACGGTAGTTAGTTTTCCATGGTATTACTACTTTATTACATTTTGTATCATAGTAGTGCATTAGTATGTTAGTATGTAAGTTCATCATCATAGTGTACTATGTGTTATCATATTATCATACTATTATATAATCATACTCTTGCCATGTTGTATTGCTATACCATACTGTTATATTCTTATGTTCTCATATCATTATGTTCTTAGTTATGTTAACTTCTTATGATGAACCTGCTTCTGATGTTGATTGCCTACTGGCAGTGATGATACCAGCAAGCCTAAGCCCTGAACCAACGCTCACATAGGCGGATGGAAGGTAGGGGACCGAACCGTAAAGCAAAGCCTGTAACAGCGAGAAGATCTTGTTTGGCGCAGATAGGCTTTGGGGGCGTCATACAGGTCCAAGAGCAAAACATAAACCTAAATCCTTTCCGCAGTACTGCTGTCGTTTTGGTCGGGCCCTGGAACTGCCTCTGACCCAATCGATTGCTTGAGGAGGCCTGCAAGCCTTAACGGTAGGAAGGCCTGTTGTGACTTCGGCATTTGCGTGTAGATCACTTCAGACGTCTCGTTGCGGGTCAGTTGTCCTATGACCCGAAATCAAGACTTCACCATCGCAGAAGTCACAAGTCACTTTGGGGTCCCTGGAAACAAGCCTCTCTTCGGCAGGTAGAGCTGATGCGGGCCAAAGAGGGAACTTCGGCGCAGGAGGCTGCCACAAGCCTTGCCGGAAGCTGGCGCCCCGAGAGGTATCGGTGTGAATTCCGAGGGCAGGTAGGTTGTTGAGGTTCAGGCGTGCAGTTGGAAGGTTGCGGTGGGGGAGAATTAAGGGAGGAGGTAAGTCCTGGAGGTTCAAGCAGGCACCAAGGTCGAGGGACGTTGATGGCCTTGACAGTGCAGCGCTGTGCCCATGCTGATTTTCCTTCCGGAGTCGCATGCAGGTCCGTGCGAGGGCTTCATGTGTTGCGGATGGTATGTGGCTACACATGTCGACAGCGAGACACACTCTCTGAATTCAGGTCCTCATGCAGGCGCCATCGACGTCATCCTCAGCGACAAGGAAAACGGCCTAGTGATCTCCGGTGGCGACGACGGTGGGCCACCCAGCGTCCCCACGGCAGAGTTCAAGGGTTTGGGTTTTTCGCAACACGTCCGAGGCTTCCTCCGTTGGTGGCCCATCGACGAGATCGACAGCGCCGAGGCGGACTACGACAATGGCATCCTGGAGCCTCGGTCCTCAGATCCTCAGCCTCGGGCCTTTCTGGAAGCGTGGGAGCAGTGCCGGGCAGTGCTGGGCCATCGCCAAGGTACGGAATTCGCATGCGCAAGGAAGTGCGCATTCCGCCGTTCTCAACTCAGCCGCAAGACTTGGGATGAAGTTGCCACACACTGCATTGCCAATGAGAGGGGACCGTGACACATTGCACCCGCTCGTCTCCAACCGCAACAGGAGATGAATTGTGCTTAAGGAGCAGCGAGCAGCATATCTACCCTGCCCACATCCAGCATGTGGCTATCTGCGTGGAGCCCAGCAGCGGAACGAGCCGCAACAGAAGCGAGACGTCCCAAGCTCTTGCAGAACTTGAAGCTTCTTGTCTGTGCTGCCTGAGCCTGCAGGCCCAGATGGGGAGACTTGGTTGGTGCAGGACGCCGGTGCATATAGCAGAACAGGCATGACAGCACGAAGTTTAACATAAGCCATCAGGCATCATCGGAGTGCCCAGACTTCGCCGATTCAATTGGCACTGATTATTAGCATTGATAGCTAGCAGATGCTAGCAGCTAGCAGTTATACAATCACGAAGAGAAAGGATGGATGCTGCGGCTAGCTGGGCATTGTCAGCCCTTGGATGCCTCCGTGCAGGATTCGCGCAACGGCATGGTGTGGTTGTACGACATCACAAGCACAAATTGCCAGATGGTCTTCACCTGTCACAGCAAGCAGGCCATTGGTTTCAATGCCAGCTCTCATCGTAGCAAAGTTTTCTCGCACAGTTCGTGATTGGCAGTAAAGTTTCAAAGACCTTGCAATTGTTGGAGCTCTATCATGCACTAGAATCTGAAATTGCGTCCAGTGCTGGCCATGCAAAGGCGATTTGTTGCTGCTCGAAGCGCTGCAAAGGTGACGGGAACGGTTGTCTCCTCCAGCTACAGTGGGCTGATGATGTCATGTGGCCAAGCCCTCGGTGTCACTGTTCGCTGCGGCATGCAATTGGTGACCACGGTGACTCCACTGTGGTGTTTCGAAGCGCTTGACCAGCAAAGGCATTTCCTCTGACTGAGCTAAGGCATGGATGGCACGGTTCGTGCATTCAACGTCTCACAGGCATGGGACAACGAGCTGCTCTCACCTGAGAGTGGATCGAGCCCGGCTTGGCAGCGCATTGCGAGTCATATGACCGATCCTCCATCAGTTTCAATTCTCGTTGCAAGGGCTCCTAAACCCGAAACCCTCCTTGCGGACTGAGGTTTCGAGATGCTCGGCCCTTGGCCAATGCGGGAGTCGGTGCCACCTGCACCTTGGCTCATGGGAATTTCACGGGTTCTGTGTGGGGAATGGTCGGTACATGTATGTACATATGTGATTGCGGCAGATGATATTCACGGTTCGTGTGCTTGAACATGCACAACATATACACCAACATAAACATCAATGTATGTAGGTAGCTGTGTGTGTGCACAATATATACGCAGTTTTACAGACAGAGAAAACATAGGTATTTTAAGCACAAAATCAAGATTTAAGTAAGCAGGCAACAGGCAAACACATAGATGGCCTCACAAGTATGTTTGAGTATGCTCATAAACTAACAACTCAGTAGATAGATGAGCACGCACATATATATGTATATACACACATATATACACATTAATATAAAACTTGCATTTAATAGAATAAGATGAGTATATGTATGTGTTTATGCATATGAATACACATATGTTCAGATGCATGTACCTATGCATCTACCCTTATGCACATGACAGAGCAACTGTGCCAATTCACGCGAAGGCGCAGTCAAAGGAACACTCAAAGAGACAACCAACTAGCTGACTGACTGACCTACTGCCTGGCTGGTTGGCTGGTGAATGAATGAAAGAACTAATGCATGGGTGAATAGCCAAATACGTGTGTATACAATATGTATGTGTATATATATATATATATATATATGTATATATATATATATTTATATATATATATAATATGTATATACACAGACGCATGTACATACTTTTAATATACTTATCTGTAGACATATACCTACATATGTCATGCCTGTATACATACTTATAGACAGACATACATACAAGCAGACAATATGTGTATATATGCATGGATGCATGCACGGACCGGCGGAGGGATGGATGGATGTGTGTATGTACATGTCGGTCTAGATAGGTAGGTAGGCAGGCAGATAGGCAGATAGGTAGATAGGTAGATGGATAGATACACACCCAGTGGCACGTGAACAGTTATTTATACAAATCCTGACCTCGAAAAGGCATCGATGCGACCCCAGAGCTTGCGGGGAGCCCAGTTTTGGCCACTTCTATTCTAACAATTTCTAACATCCACGAAGTAAGAACCACAGCGGTCATGCGCAAAGAGCTCTGGGGGGCACGAAGGTCGACCCATCCAAGCGGACCGTTTGCGTCGGCTACACCGTTGGGCTCTTGGATCTCCTGGTTGGCACGCAAAGCTGTCATCCCTTGCTCTGATGTTGAACCTTCTTTTGAACACCAAATGAGGAGCCACCCAGAAGGGGGGTTTGCAGCCGCCAAGGAAACGGTATCACAGCCCACCCCGTAAGAAAGCCTTCGAGGATGGCACCATCCGCGCCTTTACCGCCTGCGCTGACGGCTTCCTGCAACTCCAGGCGCATTGAAAACTTCTCGGAGCGACCAAGCATTTCGGGGTGTTCACAGGATGTGGTTAGGGGAGATTGCCGTAGGCTGTTCGGGTCTAAGTTTTTCTTGGAGGAGGGCTTGGTTCTTGGTCGGTTGGGTTCGGTCGGGGTGTGCGGGTGCTCAGGTTTAGGGTTCAATTGTCTTCTCCGGGGGATTGAAAAGTTCAGGGCCAGGGTTAAAGCGGATCTCGGGACGATAGGGAGATGATGTGGCCCGCAGGCATTGAAACCGCACAAGTGCATGGTGAAGCAGCTCAAGTGCGCGACCTGAAGGAGCCTGTGCAGAGCCGCCTTTTATGCTTGGAGTGTCAGTTCCACGGTAACCGGTATCAGTAGAACCGGCTGAAGCCTACGCTGTCATTGGGTGAGATGTCTGAGATGTCTTCCCCAGCGTTGTAAACAGCGAGTACAGCAGAGACATGTTGAAGGTTTCCGATGCCAAGATTGTTTTTCCGTAGCTTTGCCCGTGATCCTGACAGATTTCAGAACGCTCCTACCAGGTACAGTGGGGAAGACGCGGGCTTGATGGCAACACTTGGAGAGGCCCAGTCGCCTGAAATCGCGTGTGTCTAACCCATACATGCGCATGCAGCAATCAAACGGAAACGCAGCAGACGGACGACCAAATGCCATGCAGTAGCAAGACAGCTGGATTCGGATAGCACAATACCGGCGGTGCTTGCGGCGGGCTGAACCCCCGTTCCGGAGCTTTTGCAGCCCAGGACAACTCGGTGTTCTTCTTCCAGGTGCAGATGCTCTCGGAGCATGTGGCGACCTTGGGCCCGGCTAGGTTTCAGTGTTTGGGTCTTGGCGTCAGGTGTTTAGGGTTTTAGGGCTGTTGAACAGTGTCTATGACGGGGTTTGGGGTTAGAGAGGGATGGCGCTGCAAGTTGGGTATGTAAGCTGGGAGTGGATCCTGCCACTACAGAATCGCACACCCATTGAGCACACGTAGAACCCATCGGTGATTCGTGTTCATGTCAGTCACGATGTCATGTTGCCTCCCAGCAGAGCCTGAGGAACTTCAAGCCTTCAACTCAGGCCATCCCGGTGGGATTTGTGTCGATCCCGGCTACAGTGAACTTCTTCGCCTGGGATGACACCTCAGGCCGGGGGAGGTCGACTTTAGTGCTCCGGCTTGGAGATGGATCTTTTTTCACAACTTGTGCTTGCCGCTGGAGTTCAACTTGTGGAGTAGCTGTCTCCGGCTCATCTCTGTCTCGCTGGCATGGAGAGGCAATGTCTTGCTTAGCTTGGGGGACGGCCTGGAGCTTGGTCAAACCTCGCAGATGGTTATTTCTTCAGATGGCACAATTTTCAGAGTCCCGACATTCCCTTGATTCTGCTGTGCCTGCACCCTGCAACGTACTGACGTACATGCCTCTCTGCAGCATGTCTACGTTGATTCTTGTTCGCCAGCCATGCACCCGGACACAGGGGGCTTGGGCTGTGAGCCTTCAAGGCAAACTTCAGCCCAACCTCAGTCATAAACTTTGCGGATGTGCAAACTTTGGAGCCAGAAGCCCTCCAAAGGATCTCTGCTGGTCCTCAAGAGTCCGATACCCGAGTCGGTCGACAACACGGAGTCGTGCGACATCTACTGGAGGGCGATTTCTGCTGGGAAGATGCTAGACTTGAGGTTCTGTGTGGATCGGATGTAAGTTTTACAACCTACAGTGCAAGATTCGGATTCTAACTACAGCCTCAAGGACCACGGTGCGACCTTGTGCACGAGGTACGACATTTCGGTGAACTACATCTCCGTCATGCCAGATGTCCCTGAGATCGAAGAGTTCAGCGCTCAGACCAAGCCTTTTAGTTCGGTTCAACTTTGGAATGCTCCGAGGGTCCCGGGATCAGGAACACAGGGGGCTGCGAGAGAAAGCACGAATGGTGAACCTTCGTGCCCCACATCTGCTAACTCTCAGTGAGCAGAAACCCGACTACGCCCAGCTCCAAAAGCATAGACGCTCTCATGCGAGCAGCGTCAATCTCAGAGTATGTGGCCGGGCGCTGTGTGTGAAAGCTCAACTTGGCTGAGTTCTGACGACGAAGAGGACGAGGCTCCTCCCACATGTCACATGGTTCGCTGGTACTGTGCGGGAAGCTTTTTCAGAAACCGACATTGGCTGTTGCTGTCGAGGGTCAGTTGCTTTGGGCTTCCGTCGTCCCAGCTGTGTAGGTAGGCGCACGAGGCCCCACAATGTCGCGAGCAACGTTTCCCCAAAGCGATGAACAACGCAAGACATCTCAATAGAGCCTTATTCCCCAAGCCCAAATGCCCAGGGCCTAAACCAAAACCTCTTAATCCCAAAGCTCTCCGCCCCCCGGCCCCAGGCCCCCAGATCCCAAAAACACCAGGAGGAGGCTGAAGAGGCTGTCGAAGGCGAAGGGGACGGCGAAGCCTCGCCCACAGCGGCGGAGGCCTGGTTCCCGGGGTTTAGGGATGAGTCGGGGTTTCGAGACTTGGGGTTTAGGTTTAGGTTTAGGGTTGAGCGATTCAGGGGTTTAGGGTTAGCAGCTTATAGGGTTTAGGGATTTGCCGGTTGGAGTTTTGGGCACGGCATTTCAGTTGGAATTGGTTTTCGTATTATGCAGCTTCTGAACTTGATGGATCATGGTATGAGTCGGTATGAGCTCATGGAAGTCCTCAACGAACCTCAGCAGCATTCTGCACCTTGCGAAGTTGGTCTAGTCATCCCGACTGTCTTGCTTGATCTTGCGCCGTCTTGCGCAACCATGTAGGATCTGTTGACATTGTGGTAAATCAGACATGTATACATGACATGTATGTATCCTACTAGTACTGTTATATAGCAACGGACCAATGTGGCTCAGGGCTTCGGAAGGTTTCCGGGTTCCCGAGGCTGCGGTCAAAGGGCTGAGCTACGGTCTAAGGGCTTTGGGTGAAGATAATTATGCTAGTTCTGCAGTTGTCGCTATTGCTGCAACAGCAACAGCTGCCACTGTTGATGACCGCTCCTACAGTTGCTGATGCGCGAGCTGTTCAGTTAGTGACAACTGTGATGATGATGATGATGATGATGGTGATGACGGTAATCTGATGATAACTCCAACTGCCAAGTCGTTGAAGGAGCAGCCAGCAGAGACGGAGGGTGAGGCTGGTTTGTGCCTTATCGCATCTTCGTGGATGTTTGAACCTGCTGGGATGCGAGGAGTTCCTTGAATTGTTGGCATTGGATGGGGGAGATCCTACTGCAAGCAGCAGAGTTTTCCAGCGGACGTGCTGTCAAGAGGGTTTTGTCAATGCCAGTCTTTGTGAAATTCTTGCACGCTTCGCCAGGCAGATCTGGACGAGGAGGGCAGGAAAAAGAAGAAGAAAAAGAAGAAGGTCCGAGCTGTGTTTTAAGGATTTAGGAGCCGGGGTCGGGACTTGAGTTGCGAAGTAGGGAGTGGGCACTCCGAAAGTGCCATGCTTCGTTGCTCCCGCGAAGTTCCTGAGTCTGACCGGCTTCTTGTTAGAGTTAGAGTCTCCGAAGTGTTCATACTTGGAGGTTCATGGATAGTTATAACTGGGGAAAAAAGTCCCCTAATCTGGGTTTTCATTATGGCTACCCTACTTATATCCCCACTTAGAACTACCGATGAACCTCGGAAGGAGAAGGAGCAGAAGGCAAAAGATGACGACGAGGACGGCGAGGGGCAGAAGGAGGCAACCGCGACCGTGAAGCTGGAGTTGGGCCTTTGCGCTTTCTGCTCCCAAGCCAGATCTGAACTCCCCGGTGGTGGCTTGTCACTTTTGCTGTGTGCTGCAGACCGTTGCAGGTCATCGTGACATCTGTCTCGCGAGCGATTTACATTCCGGGCGAGGGTGCGAGCCCGAGCCACATTGCCAGCTCGGCCGGTTGGATATACTCAGGGGCTTTACTTGATTCACATGTGTGCTGGCTGGCTCTACAATGCTTGACTGTGACGATTCTCTTGCTTGGGGCTTGATGGTTCAGCGTGTCTGGACTAGACGATAGACCCGTTCTGATCGGGCTACACGAGGGTCCTGCATGCTAAGGGGATGACTCGGAGCGGCGGATTATCTTCACCGGCACCGGGAAGTATTCCGGCGGTCTCTGGGAGTGTTCCCTCTTCGGTATCCAGGAGTGCCCACGGCCAAGAAAATGACGTCCTGTATTTTGTCTCTCAGCGCTAATTTGACGAGTGCACTGACAGTACTTGTGTTCACAATAGTATGATAACGGACTACGATCACGTTTTTTTTCTCATCATTGTTGTTGAGTCGGTGATTGTTCCAGGCTTCAATTAGCTGCATTAGCTATTGCCGTCTACTTTTGCTGCTGCTGGTGCATGTATTGTATCTTGCATACTCGTCCGTAGTGGATCTCTGTGTAGAGCTTGGTACGAAGTGTCCCTTACAACCCTAAACCCTAAACCTTAAACTCTAGATCCCAAGCCCTAAACCCTAAATTTTACGTTCCAAGACCCTAAGCCCTAAACCCTGGTGCACCCAGCCCTTGCAGGAGACCATGGCTGCCGAGGTTGGAGGGGCTCATCGAAGTTGCTGATGTAGGGGTCGAAGAAATGGCGAGGCTATCCTTTATGGTCTCCTGTATATGTTTATACCATAATGGAATTTCTCCAAGAACCCAATTCTGTTTCTTCAGGCCCCCATGCTGGCCTGTAGGCCAGTTTTGACCATGGTACAGGGGTCGCTTAGCCAACTTTTTTTCGGGTCGCTTAGCACGCTCCAGTTTTGGTCGCTTGGCACGCTCATTTTCACAGGTGTTGGAAGCCCAACAAAGGTTATGTACTAGATGCACATGCATTGCATATCGATGATGCTGGCCCCCTAGGCATTTTGCTTCGGAAACCATGGGCTTAGGACTGCATGCGAGGGTCCTGGATTTTTCCCTGGACCCTAAACCCTAAACCCTAAAAGGAAACCCTAAACCCTGAACCCTAAACCTTAAACCCTGAAAGGAAACCCTAAACCCTAAACCCTCAACCCTTCACAACCCCACCCTCCGAGCCCTCATTCCAGCCCTGGGCCACTCCACCTTTGCCTATGCCGAACGTACGTTCCCAGGGGGGAAGAGTTTAGGGTTTCTGCTTCGGGACTTGGGGTTTCGGTTTAAGGCGGAAGGTCGGCGGGCTTGGGCCAGCCTCGGGACGGCCCTAAACCCTAAACCCAAAACCCTGAACCCTACACCCTAAACCCTAAACCCTGAAAGGAAATCCTAAACCCTAAACCCTGGACCCTAAACCCTAGACCCTAAAAGGAAACCCTAAACTTGAACCCTAAACCTTAAACCGTCAAAGGAAACCCTAAACCCTAAACCCTCAACCCTAAACCCTAAAAGGAAAGCATAAGCCCGAAACCCTGAACCCGAAACCCTAAACCCTAAAACCTAAAACCCTAAACCCTAAACCCTAAACCCTACACCCTAAACCCTAAAAGGAAACCCTAAACCCTAAGCCCTCAACCCTAAACCCTGAAGCCTAAACCCTAAAAGGAAACCCCACACCCTTAACCCTAAACCGTAAACCCTAAACCCTAAAACCTGCTCTGCTCTGCCCTGCCCTGCCCTGCCCTGCCTGCCCTGCCCTGCCCTGCCCCGCCCTGCCTCTGCCCTGCTTGCCATGATTTTGGGCCACCGCCAGACCAAGCCACAAACCTTGAAAAAAACCTTAAACCCGACAAAGGTCATAGACTGGGTGGGCGGGTAGGGCGAGAGCGTTGAACCTTGGCGCACACCACAACACACGTCTCGCGTGGTGGTGTGCGCGGAGCATCGACACACCCTAAACCCTAAACCCTAAACCCAAAACCCAAAACCCTAAACCCTAAACCATAAACCCGAAACCCGAAACCCTAAACCCTAAAACCCTAAAAGGAAAACCCTAAGCCCTCAACCCTAAACCCTAAACCCTAGACCCTAAACCCTAAACCTTAAAGCCTAAACCCTAAACCCTAAACACTAAACCCTAAACCCTAAAAACTAAACCCTCAACCCTACACCCTAAACCCTAAACCCTAAACCCAAAACCCTAAAACCCTAAACCCAAAACCATAAACCCGAAACCCGAAACCCTAAACCCTAAAACCACTCGAAAAGGAAACCATAAACCCGCAACCCTAAACCCTAAACCCTAGGGTTGGCTAAGTGACCGCACGGGGTTTGCTAAGTGACCTGAAACATGATACGGTGTCCGATTGACCAAGTGACCGTGTTCGGGGTTGGCTAAGTGACCCTGGCACCGTTTTGACGATGGAGTGGTCTTAGGTGCACAGAGCGACTTGCATGCTCCCTGCAAGGCGCCGCTGTCCGAGCGGATATCCACTCAGCTGTCCTGCATGCTGCGGTCAAAGCTGCCCAAGAACATAAATGCGACACATCTGCAAAGAGGTCTCGCAGGCGGTTCGTGCATTTGGTTCTGAAGTTTGGATGCTCAGCTGTTCTAATGACTGCAAGTGTGCAAAAGACCACGTGCAAGATCCGTCGTGTCCGAATGCTAGAGCACTAGTTGCCTGTGCAATCCTGCAAACTGCCCAAAGTCTTAGAGAGTGTCTGCGACCATCGCAGAAGAAAGCTCACGGCAGGGGTTCGTAGAAGTATTTGTGAAGGCCTTGTCTTGTGCACGGCTGAAGGTGACGCACCTGTCTCTTTCGCCAGCTGGCAACTGGATCATCGTGGGTTTTGCTGATGGGTCCCGCTCTTGGCCTGTGCTTGTGCGGTTGGAAGTGAGTTTCGGCCGTCACAATATTCCTCGCCCTAGCTCTGCGCTACTGAACCCACCTGTGGACGGCTAATGGTGACTACTTGGAGGTTCATGGGTAGTTGTAAGTGGGGTTACTAGTACCCTAATATGGGTTCTAGTTATGGTTACCCTAATTATAGCTCCACTTATAACTACCCATGAACCTCCAAGCAGTACCTACAATTCCCAACAACTGAGGTGGCCGCTTCTCGAAGGCGTCTCAAACACGAGAGGAGACCGATGAAGCGTGTAACGAAATCACTATTTAGCGATCGTTCTGTATCTGACCGGAGGAACCAAAACCCTAAACCCTAAAACGAGCAGGTTTGATTGTCTGGGGCCCTTTCGACGGCCCGAGCTTCGAAGCGTGTTGGGCGTTCCACCTCCTCTATTCAGTAGCTTGAGCTCTGTTGGCTGAGCTGTGTGTTTTAAGAACAATGTCCCGCGTCTTTCGACATCTGCAGCAAAAGACACCACAAGCCTTACAATTCTTCTTAGTTCTTGGTCTGCTGCTTCGAATCCTCCTCCTTGTTCTTGTTCAACACCCTGCTGGAAACTTGTTTACTTAAGGGGAAACTTGTTTACTTAAGGCGTTTCGTGTCCTTATAGAAGCTTGTAGTACCGTCTAGAATCCCGTTAAGAAACGTTGAGCTTAGCCGAGGCGCGTCTGGCTGGTGCCACGCATGTCTGGCTGCTTCCTCTGCGCCAACGTCTCGGACGGCATCAGCGGTGCAGTGACGCTGGCGTGGTTTTGAGTTCGGGGTTCAGTGTTTCAGGGCGTTGTGGCAACTTTGGGGTTTCGGGTGCAGGGCGTAGGGTTCGGGTTTGCGGGTTTAGCGTCCAGGTTCAGGCTTTAGTGTTTGGGGTGGCAGGTGTGCTGTGCATGCCTCATGAGCTTATCTACAAGGGTGCAGGCCAATTTTTAGCTTCGCCGCGCTTGACTGGGGAGATGTCTCTCGAGGACTTGTGCGATCTTTGGCGTGGGGCTTGCGGCATTGATCTCGAATCTCCAGGTCCCTCTACTTCTGACTTTGTATCCATGAAGAAGAAGACGACAATGGCAGAGCGACGACTAATTTACTGCTTTCTTTGGTTGGCGATATCATGTGCCAGGTGAATTCGGTTCAGATGAATGACGACGAGTCCATGCGCACACCTCGGATATGGCTCCGGCTGGGTAAAGCAAAGTCCGCCCCCACGCCTGGCTGCAAAGTCTGAGATTTCAAACTGTGGAAGTCAAGCCGGCAGGTCCTAAGCAGCTTGTTCTGTGTGCCGTCGCATCAGCAGTTTCAACCCCAATCTGCACGAAGCCCCCAATCCAACCCAGGATGGTCGTGGCAGCTGGGGATGGCTCCCTGGTGACGCTTCTTGGCCCAGCTTAGAAAAACCAACGTGCGCAGAGAGCTTTCAGACTCGTCTCCAACCTGCGTTGGCTGAGGCTGCTGGTCAGCGAGGAGCTTCTCAACGTGGCGCACCTCAAAGCAGAAGGAGCTGAGGCCGCTTGCGGTCACCCTCTGCGCATGGGGTAGTTGCCGCCTTTTGCAGCTCCCGATAGGCTTTGAGCTTCCGGCGAAAGATGTGAATCGATGCACAAGAAGCAGAATCTCTGAAATCTTCCGTCGTCTAGCGTCAGCAGAACAGTCTCCACTTTCCAAGCCGTAAGATCCAAGGCCTCAGCCTGCGACCTTCACCTGCCCAACTGCCGACCCCGAGCCAGGTGAACATGGAGGAAGCAGGCAGGAGGCCCAGCAGGTCTTGCAGATGGTCCAGGGACTCTGTGAAGCGCGTGTTTTCTCTCGCTTTACAGCTCTCAGCATTGTCAGGTTGCTGTCCTATCTCGTAAAGGTTGAGGAAAGGTGCGATGACAATGATCAGTATACCGATTTCTGAATATTTCAGGGGTTTCGGTTGGTGGTATGTGGTTGGATGGCTGATTGCTGGTGTTTTGATTGATGAACATTACCACATTCTCAGTACCACTGCCACTACCAGTCCTCCTTGTGCTCCTCCACTACCGCTGCGAACAGCCAAAGGCGACCAACTCCAGCAGTCCATTCCAGAGCTGCCCGAGACCTCCATGGAAGGCCCAGCATGGTGTCTTGTGGGGTTTGGGGTTGAGGGGCATTGCTACATTACCAGTAGTAGGACTGGGAGGAATGGCTGTGGGTGGACCTAAGACGGCTCTTTGCTGCAGTCACGCGGCATCGCTTAGTGTTCTAGTCTAAGAACGGAGGCTCAGCTGTCGAACTCCAACCTCTGAATATCCAGATCAGATTCGCAAGCTTCCGAAGCCAACTGCCAGGCTGGAGCCTGCCACCGAAGGAAGCTCCAGGCGGTCGCCTCTGGTCCCGTTGTACGAGCAAGACTTTCAGCAGTGACAAGAGAGGGAGGAACGCAGTCACAAGCTAACTTCGGGGTGACAGTTGCCATTCGTCGTGGTTGACGATGGCTACTACTGGAACTGCTACTGCTCCTCCTACTACTGCTGCTGTAAGCTGCTCTTACCACTACTACGACGACGACTACTACGAGGAGCCAGGTCATTTTCGTACTCAGGCTTTCGAAGTTTGGGCAACAACATGCAAAGACTGCGACGGCTTCATCAAAAAGGTCCCAATCTTGGTAGCAGAAGGTGTGGTGGCCATCAACCCGGACATCACGGATCCAGAGCAGTACTCCATCCAGGAGTGCAGACTGCGTCTGCGAAATGAGCACTTCTTGTTGACGAATGAAGCGTAGCAATAGCGGAGCAATCAAACTCAACTGCGATGACCATGTGCTCCGTGCCAGCGCGCTGGTGACCATTTCCATTCAAGGGTTTGGAATGATGATGCCACTTGGAGGTTCATGGGTAGTTACAAGTGGGGTTATAATTAGGGTAACCATACTAATAACCTATATTAGGGGACTTTAAACCCCACTTCTCACTATACATAAACCTCCAGGCAGAGCTGGCGCAAACTCAGCAACGCCACGTGGGTAGTTGTCAAAATTATGGCCCCTTTTGGGGTACCCTAAATAATAGGTGCCGTACTATAATAGGGACCCCAAAAGGGACCCTAATTTTGACAACCACCCAAGTCTAAGCTCGTGCGGTAAGCTTGTTGTCGACTTGTCTTCCGTGTCTCGAAGCGAGCATCTCCCAACCTCAATGTAATGAACCCCAAACCCTATCATAATACAGTACTAGTCTATTATAGTATATTATTTTAGTAAGATCAGATTATTATTATTTTTAATTTATTGTTATTGTCATCATTATTTTTAATATTAATATTGTCAATATTATTTTTAAAATTATTACCAGTAATATTATTTTAATATTATTACTTTTACTATTATTGATATCATTATTATTATTTTGTGAGTCCAGAAGCCCCAAGCCAAAGCCAGGACGCCAAGCTGAAGGCCGAGGAGGATAGCGCCAAGGCCGCCGCGGAGCTGAAGAAGCTTCGTCCGGAACCCCAGAAAGCCGCGAAAGAACTCGAAGTCTCAATTAGAGTTTAGGGTTTTAGGGTTTCAGGGTTTAGGGTTAGGGGGTTTAGGGTTTGGAGGTTTAGGGTTACGAGGTTTAGGGTTTAGAGGTTTAGGGTTTAGGGTTTATGGTTAAGAGGTTAAACCAGACAAGGAACCAGGGAACTTCAGTGGAGGCTGCAGTGATAGGGCTTAGGGCTTACTTGGAGGTTCATGGGTGGTTATAAGTGGGGTTATAATTCCCCCGATGAGGGTTATAAGTACAGTTGCCTTACTTATACCCCCACTTCTAACTACCCATGCACCCCATAGCTCACACTCCCAAGGCTTCCTGCGAGGATTGCGCTAGAGCTTGCTTCAAGGCTCCTTTATACGGGTTAGCCTATGGGGTCTTTCTGGGAGGGTCCTGGAAGTTTCCGGCCTCCTGACATGGAGGGTCTCGGCTTAAGACAACCATGGTGTCTGACCCTTCATTCGTGTTATCTGCGGGATTTGAATGCTCAGGCGTGCGCGAGCGCATCAGCGAGATCCGAGAGGAGCTTGTTGATCTTCAGGCCCGGCTTTACGATGCCTAGCGAACTGAGCAGATTGCTGTCGAGAAAGTTCTTGGCTTTCATGGATCACGCATGCGGCTCTTTTTAGTTAGAGCTGTTTACATTGAAAGGTGACCCTCATCTAGAGCAGCCCGCTTGCACACCTGTCACGGGTGACCTGGGCGGGTTTCCGGCTAAGCTCCATATACGACCCGCCCACACCGAAGAAAAATCAAGCCTCTGCACGGTCATCATGCAGGTCAAAAACAGCCAGCTGGTGGAAGCCCAGCTGGTTGGCAGCGACATGGTGGTCGATCAAGAGTGCGCCACCCACACCCACACCCACACGCCTGCTCGTGGATATTCACAACCACACATATATGTGTGTGTTTACACACATTTACACACGCATACCAGCACAAAGACACATACTCACAAGCATGGACAGAAACGCACACACGCACACACACCCACATGCGTCCGTACATACATTTTTTCATACATACAGCAGGCACACACATACATGCATTCTGTCTCTCTGTCTGTGTTGTGTCTGTGTGTCTGTGTGTCTGTGTCTCTGTGTCTCTGTCTCTGTGTCTCTGTGTCGTTGTTTCTCTGCGTCTCTGTCTCTGTCGCTGTCTTTCTCTCTGTCTTTCTTTATGACTTTATTAAAGTATGTATGTACGTATGTGTTTATGAACATGCACATGTGTGCAACTGTGAGTGTGTTCGTGTATGTAACTATGTATGTATGCATGTACGTACGTAGGTATGTATGTATGTATGTAGGTATGCATGTATTGTTGCATACATGCACTCACTCATGTGTCGGCTGAGGTACATCAACCACTTGAGGGAGGACATGGAAAATCAGATTGAACAGGCATGAGACCGCAATCTGCTTGCCTGCGTGTGTGGCTCCTGATTGCAAGTCAGATATCTTCGGTTCCCTGTTGTGTCAGGTGCGCTTTGAGCTCGCCTGGTCGGTGGAGTTCCATGTCCCGGCCTCGGCAGCAGTCGCTCTGACAGCTGACATCGACAGATAGAATCAAATGTAGAGTCGACTAGAATAGAATATGGCATAATAGAAGATGTTTTGACATGAATATCTATACTGAAATTATGATATCCCAACAGCTGAGCCGAGTCCTACTGCTGTGCTTGGAACCAAGGAGCGGGGGCTGCAGAAGCTCAAGGACTACTATCTGAAGAGGGTGGACTTTGAGCGAGTGGAGGCAGGAGAACCTTAAACCTGAAACCCCTTAACCCCCCAAACCTCTAAACCCTAAACCCTAACCCCGAAACCCTAAACCCTAAACCCTACTGCTGGAGACCACCCTGCAGCAACCAGAATCTCCTGTGCTCTAGGCTCTTTTGGCCAAGGCCACGAGTGTTTCCTTCATGGTTTTGGAGTTTCTGGAGCGCGACCAACATCCTCCAGCACTCTCCAAATACAGCACTCTCCAAGTGGACTCCTTGGAGTTGCCACGGGCGCACACTTCCAGCGCTCTACTCTTGCCCGTCATCGCAGAGAACTTAGAGGAGTGTCGTAGAAGTAGAAGCCGACCCACAACCCCACAAACTAAACCCTGAACCAAACAACAACCCTAAGCCCCTAAACCCGTAAACCTTGAAGGCTGAACCGTAAACCCTGAAGGCCCCACAGCCTAAAGCCCCAAAAGGGAGAATTCCTTCAGCGTGCAGGTCCTGGGCTTTCAGTCGCCCCACCGCGTGTCCACCTTCCGCTGTGCGACGATGTCCGACGAGCTGCAGACCAACCTCGCCAGGCCCGGTCTGGGTTGAAACATTCCCTTCACGTCCTTTAGATAACTAAAGCTACAGCTACTGTATAGGATAATGCAATACTATGACAAACACTGTTACTATGACTATGACATACCGTGATAATTTTTATCGTCCTTTTACACAGCCTGCCTGTACTGACTCCAAAACCCTATGAAGGCCCTCATATTGAACTGCACTCCGGGTCTCTGGAGCAGCACGCAATGCTAACCTGTGGTCGAGGTTCCCTCATGTAACCAATGTAGCCCCGCGTACATTCTTAAGATGTAGCAGTTTTGATGTCCCATGAGCCTTGCTGAGCCAGCATCTGTCAACACCGATGTCTGCGGTCACGGGTTCCTGCAAGATCAACTAGGGTGGCGAAGCCCCAGTGCCAAAGGCGGCTTGCGAACATCACCGATCTGCATTTCTAAAGTGTAGCAGCAGGCTGTAAACAGACGACTCATCGGGCTTCGTGGTGAAGAGCATTGAAGTAGGACCAGGAATCGGCTGAAGGCATCAAGCCCTTGCAACAAGTTGTGCTGGTGTAATATCATCCTGCCACCTCTGAAGGAGGGCTACTGTCCCCAAGTCCTGCCTCACATGGGAGAGCTCACCTTCCTTCGGCTTGGCAAAGCGTAGTCCGCGCTAACCTGGGATTCGCATGGTTCCAACTTGGCCGTGATAGTCTACGGAAGCGACACTTTCCCGGAACCGCCATCTCGTCGACACTTTCTCGATGAAACGAGGGTGCCAGGGTAGGCCTGATTGTTTAAGGGAATTCCCAGAGACTCCAATATTCCTTAATGAGGAATATACTTTCAATGAAAAAGGATACCAAATATGATTTATGGTATATATTCCTTAAGTAGGGGATATTGGAGTCTCTGGGTTTATGGGGTTTTAGGGGGGCTTTTGGCCTCTCTCTCAGCTCGGATCTGCTTCCGTTGAGGCTCCACGAGCTCATCTTTGCTGCAGAGGGCGAGGTGGACCTGGAGGAGATATGGGGGAAAAGAGGGGGTACCTTATCATTTGGGGTCATTATAATTTCCTACAATTTAGGATACTGTATCAGGGTTCACTATTTTCGGAAACTCCCATCTCCTTGCTCCATGACAGTGGCCCATATTTTCGGGACTTGATGCCGTTGTGATCTGGGGCATAGCGAAGACAGAACACACATTGACACGCATGAGATAACGCCAGAGCAAGGACGCACACTTCCTCCAGATCGTCAGTCTCCGATCCGCCTGAGTAGCCTGCGATGGGCTCCTGAGCCTTTGTTGGGTGTGAACATCAGGAGGAAGACGACGAGAATGAGGGCATGGGCTATGAAGGTGACCGCGCGGATGCTCCCGAATGCATGGGGCCATCTCTCCTGCAACATCTGTCCAGTAGATGCAAGCTTTCTAACCGTAGGCACTGCCGGGAGTACGCCCCAACGCAGCGGCAAAGCCACTCAGATTGTATGTATATGTATATATGTTTGCATGTATGCATGTATGTATGTATACATATATATATATATGTGTATATATATATATGTATATAAATAATGCAGACACTGTCTCTTCCGCAGGTGCAAAGACCGAGTTCGGCTTCGATGTCACTGACATGTCAGGCCAACTTCGTTCGGTCTTGCACCCCCTCCAAACACAGTGACGAGGCGCAGGAAGACGGAAATGGCTGATTAGTCCTCAAGCTGAGCAGTTTCAATCCCGCGTTCCTTCAGTGTAGTTAGCGTATGAAGCTGTGCATAGAGGTTTTTATAAAAACCTCTATGGGTTTTTAATCGCACGGCAGGCTCGCAGAACGCCGAGCGCACGCTGTCAGGCCAGAGAGGGCTGCCTTGGTCTCAAGGCAAGCGAAGTCTCCTCCTGGGTATCATACAGTGATGTACTATAATCTTATAGGGACTACGGGGGTATGTTCTGGTTGTAGTTATGTTTGGTTATCTAAGGACCTTCTGGGTATTTGGCTTCCTGAACAGGGCTGCAGAAGACCACCATCACCATCCTCATGGTCGACATCATCAGCTTCGGTTTCATCATCATAATCACCATCACATACTTGGTGCACTCCTGGTTCTTGAAGGTTCCGTGCTGGTGAGACAGGCACAGGAGGGCAGCACATGCATGCGTTCGCTGTTTTTTTTGTTTTAATGTGAACCCCCGTGAAGATATTTCGACTCAAGGATGCTCTGTCAGACAGGACGGTCGGAGAGCAGATCGCACTCGTTTTAAAGCGCGAGATTAGATGGCCAGTTTGATATGGGAGTTTCCGAAAATAGAGGACCCTAATATAGTACCTTAAATAGTAGGATCCCCATTATAAGGACCCCTAAATAAGGTACCCCTAATTTTCGGAAACTCCCATATGCAGTACAACGAAGTCGAGCTGGAAGCTGCTGAACGTGCCCCTGAAAGCTACTTAAAGGCTCATGGGACTTTGTAAGTAAGGTTATAAGTACCTTAATTGGGGTTCAAAGTATAGTTACCTTGATTATAAATAACCCTAGTTACTAAGCCCCATGATCCTTTAAGTGGTCAAGCACGGATGGATGCTATTGACAAGCTGGCAAGCGGCTTGATCCCTCTTTTTTCAACCGTAGCAGCCGTGCCCAAAGAGACAAGTACTGTCGCCGGCTATGTTTATGCCACCTGATTTGACCCAAGCCAACTGACACTAGGTCACTGTAACGTTGACCGTGCACACCAAGGAAGAGTTTGGGGAGGATTGCTGCTGTAGCGTGCCTTCATCGGTTAGGACTGCAAACTGCATTGTCAAGAGCATGACAACATTGTTGCTGCTCATGTCGGAACGAGGTGTGTATTGGGTGGTGATTGAACAACCGAGTGGCAGCCAAATGTTCGGTCTTTCACCACTGCTGCGCCTCTTCCGCGAGTTCTGATGGGGGCCTTCGCGCACAAGATGAAGAAGCACGCAGTCCTTGCAGGCACGATGCCAACACTGTGCAAGATGGCACGATCATTGCAGGCAGTTTATGGCAAGAAGCTCGGCACACTGAACACATTCTACATCCGCCGGGACGAAAAGTGCGAGGCACTCCAGCCCTGCAGTCCAGCACAGACTACACTCCTGAGCAGGCGGCGGAGGCCAACGTTGTGATCCATAAGGGCATCACTAGTTTCAGGGTCAAACCCGTCGTCTTGGAAACAAGTGCGGCGGCAAGGACATGCTATGGAAAGGCTGGTTTCAAGGAGTATGGCCACAGTGACTCTGCGTTTCCGCCGACTCCGTGCCCACAGAAAATGCCGTGGCTGCGCATGTCAAAGACGGTTGGAAGTTTCGTTTGACTGAAGCAGCGACCTTCGCAAAAAATCATGTAAGCGGCATGCGCTCAGATCCATAACGAAGCAGCAGCGGCGTGGCAGCTGTTGTCGTTCCTCGGCCTCTTTGCCAGTCGTTTCCGACCTCCTCCTCCTCCTCCTCTCCTCTTCCACCTCCAGTTGCTGTACAACTAATTGCCGGCACAACAGCTAATACTACTGATAGTTGTAGAGGGAAAGTAGATGCCGCGAGGCGCTGAGCAGCGGGAGCTCCGACGCCAGCAAAGGCCAGGAGCATCGTGTCATCTACTCCTGCACCTATGGCACTATGGTTTGCCAAAATGTAATGATGATGGTAAAGACTGAAATGACTGCTACTGACTGCGACGAGGATTGCAGATTGCACCGATGTGGAAGATGATATGGCTGATGGTGACGATGGCGATGACAATGGCGATGATGATGATGATGATGATGATGATGATGACGACGACTCATGTCATTACCCTTGCCGGCCTGGGCGATCGGCAAAAGTCACAGCACATAGCCTATTTGTCAATTCAATTTCCTTCAGTTTTGCGGCTGTGGCTGATGCTGACAGCCAAAATTGTTATTGCAGTGCCGTTGGAAAAGCAGCTAGCAGTGGTCGGGATCATTGGTGCAGCGTCTTGGCTTTCGTGACCTTCCTGGCTCCGGCGCATCCTGGAGCGCTTTGCCTTCTTGGCTTGTGGCTTCGGAAAGCCTGATAAAACTCAGAGGGCAGTGCTTTGGTGGGCCCTGGCGAAGAGGCTCCACGCTCTCTTCGCTGAGCAGGGGCCGCTGAGAAGAAGCCTTCACTCGCCATGCCCAGAGACTCCAATATCCCTTTATGAAGGAATATTCCTTAAATCATATTCGGGATCCTACTATAATTAAGGAATATCCTACTAATATGATTTAGGCAAAATTCCTTCATTGAAAACCAATGAATCCAGAAGTTAAATAAAATTAAATCTTGATTTAATTGTTCGGTTTTGACAGACCTTGGACCTTCCAAAGACACAATTAAATCAGGTTGTAATTGTGTCGGTATGCATTTCTCTAATATACAATTAAATCATGAGTTTACTGTCTCCCTGTGTGCCAGTATATTCTACCAGAGACTTGTGTGCCATACGCTCGCGGGATACCACATTAAATCATGATTTAATTGCGGAATTTGGCGTCCTTCTGGGCAACCACCAGTAGTGTAGTTGGTTCCTATCACGGTCCAAAGACGTACAACCTAAATAAGTCGATCACCACACTAGCGGGAATCCACGTGAAATCATGATCTAGTTGCCGAATTCGTCCTCCTTGGTAACCACCAGTAATGTAGTTGGGGTTACTATCACGGTCCAAGGAATTTTAGCCTAGATAAGTAGATCGCCACACTAGCGGGATACCACATTAAATCATGATTTAATTGTGCCGTGTTGGAGCAGGACAGGCGTGGAATGGAGCGTCGCGCAACGTTCAGGGCCAAATTAAATCATAAGTAAATTGTGCGGGCCTGAAGGGGTCCAAGGCGGCCCGATGCCGGCCAATAAACTCAAGAGTTAATGTTCTTTAACTCTTGGATTCACTGCCTTCCTTCCTTCATTAAGGCGATCCTACTATAATTTGAGGAATACTCCTTAATTAAGGGAGATTGGAGTCTCTGGGCGCCCAGTCCTTGCTCCAGCGCAGGTTGCAGCGCAAGGCGCAGATCCAGGAGAGCCGGCGCCGCTCCACGCCTCGTCTTTTGTAGGTATCAGTCGATAGGTGCCACAATTTGATCAGTCTATCATCCCATGCTGTGCGCGGAGGTTTTGTAGAGGTGGGGGTCAACTTGAGCTGGTCATTCGTGACAGAAGTCTGCATTGCTTGAGCTGTGGTGGATGCAGGTTTGTCCTGTCAGCATAATACACCAGCTGGCCAAGCTGTGTCAGGAGCTCGAGCGTGCCAAGCCAAACGAGCAGTACGAGGAACATCGACACCTCGTTTGAATCAATGTAATTGCGACTGTGTACATTGAACTACGCGAGCTGCAGAAATCTGTTTCTTGTCATGCCAGCAGTCTTCGCACTGCGCAGGCCCCTGAGGATGTTGAAGCCATCGCAAACGCAGAGGCAGTTGCATCTTGCGTTGCCTCGCCGTTCTAAGCCGTAGCTCTCGGCTGCAAAGCTGCAGGCGACTCTGGGCAACTACATGCTGAAGACGAGCGAGGATTATCAGGCTGGCGAGTGGTTTCTGGCAGACGTTTGGTAGAGAAGTGTAAGTGGAAAGGCATGCCGAAACATGCGCTTTTAGTTGTTCGCTTTAGGGGATGAGGCTAGGGACCGTTCTTCGGGACATGCTGGAAGGAATGCCTTTCCTTTAAGCAAAGCTGTCCAGGTCCCCGAGAACCAGCGCATGAACGCCGAGAAAAAGCGGCGCCAAATGTTCTTGCTTGAGGAGAGATGGATGTTGCGAATGGAGCAGAAAGACCAAGCAAGGACCAGAGCGGCTTGCCCTGCAGGAGTCAATCCATGCAATCAAGACCGAGTTCAATCAGAGGGTGCCCTCGGCATGAAGGGTCTACATGAGTCTTCATGGGGCGTGTAATGGCGCACACAGTCTTCACATACATTTACACTCAGCCACACGGTATCTGACTGTCTCAACTCGTGGTCGCTATGTTTTTCTCGCTCGATACTCTTGCACCTGGAATGGTCACTGAAGTTAAGTAGGTGTTTATATGTTTCAGAGCGGGCTGTCTAGGTTCTTTCGGCAGCGCCGTTCCAACGGATCGAACCTGACGCAGGTACTGGCCCTGCGTGATTTCCGCCAGCAGGTGCGTGCCGAGGCGAACTCCAGCGGCAGTTGGCGTGTAACTGCAACGAATGGGACATGCAGGGCAGTTCTCAAACAAGCGCTGAACTCCTGAACCCTTAAGCAGGAACCCTGAACCGGGTTTGTCAAGAAGACATCACGAGCATCTCAGCTTCGGGGCGATGCGGTCCTGCTGCTGCCACGACGATTACTAGTGTGTCCCATGTTATCAGACTATCATCGTAACTTGATTAAAGGACATACTCGTTTAGTGTAGTCAGTAGATCTGTTGGACAACATCGCCGCAGGTGGAGAGGGACCTCATGGCACTGGCAGAGATCGACGAGCAGCTAGGCGGGGGTCTGCTAGGGGGTCGCTGGGAGGTTCATGTGTAGTTATAAGTGGTTTATAAATTAAGGCAACCATAATTACAACCCCTATTATGGGGCGTATAAAACCCACTTATAGCTACTTGTACCCATGAACCGTTTGGTGACTGCGGGCCAGTCACAAGAAGCTGTGGTTCTGCCCTCTGAGCCGGAAGTCGGAAGTCCCTTCTGCCTTGATCTTTGTTGCTACTTGGAGGATCATGGGACTTAGTAAGTAAGGTTATAAGTATCTTAATTGGGGTTATAAGTATAGTTACCCTAATTATAACCCTAGTTACTAAGTCCCATGATCCTTTAAGTACCCCCCCTTGGGCTTTCGGCTCCGAACGCCCGGCGAAACGACTTCGATGACTAGCCCGGAGTTCGCCGCGAAATGCACCCGACCCTGCCACGAACAGTAGCGCCTGGCTGCAGACCTTGTTAGCCACTCCACGTCAAGGATGCTGCCACCAAGGTTGTTGTCAACCATCATAACTAAACAGCTGACCATGAATTTTCTATTGCTTACTGCTCAAAATCTCGAAGATCCGTTTTCGCTGAGCATCCAGAATCTAGCCGTGCAGACGCAGACAGTCCCTCAACTTGGCATCCTATCTGGCCCGTGAGAACCCAACTTTGCCGTGCGTACAGGTTTCTTGAAATGCCGCATGTTTGAAATACCGTCGGATACTAACAGCATATCGATACGCTTTGGGGTCGGTGGCTGAAGAATCCAAACCTTGAACAAGTTCCACTCGCTGCTCGGGAGGCACTAAAACGGACTGGGTCGCGGGCATCGTGGACAACCCACCTGGTGCCTCGGGAGCATCGAATGGGCTGCCAGCAAGAGCATCAGTTCAACCATTTCCAGCCCATGGAATAGGGTGTGGGGTGTCGAAAGGTGCCCCGCCAGAGTACCCGGAGAAGCGCTTTGAGTTCAGCGACACTGACATCCAGGACCGGCAGAAGATGCCGAGCTTCGAACAGTGCAAAACTCGACCCGGACCCCCAGAAGCAGATTGGCCGCACAACCTGACAAGACTTGATTTTGACCTGAACCCCAATGGTCCTTGCAACAAGCTTCCCACTGCAACCTTCGCGAGGCCTTTGCCAGCCATTTGCGGGGCGAGAAGCCCGAGGAGCAACGTCGCGTGCGAAGTCTCCGCCTACAACCCCTCACCTAAACCCCAAACAAGGAGGCTGCTGCTCCGGCTGCAGATGAGGCCGAGGACTTCCAAGAAGAGGAGGAGGGGAACCCAACACCACAAAAGGGGGCAGAAGCCTTAATAGTTACAAATACTACCAGCTGCAAACAATATAGTTTTAGGGTTCCCTTGAAGGGTACTGTGGGTTCCCTTGAAGGGTACTTTAAGGGTTCCTTTGAGGGATATGAGGGATCTATAGGGTTTTCATAGGGGCTTAAATCATCACCAATACTATTGTGGGGGTTCCTTATCGTACGGATAGTATAGTTGGCCCCAAAACCCTATGAAGGATCCTTGCAAAATAATTCTTACGACAGGCATTCGACTGGAATGTTACCTCTGTTCCGACACGACTGACATGTGAGGGGTGTAGGGTTTAGGGTCTGGGGTTCAGTGTTTAGGATTTAGCTGAGCCTTTTTCCGAGGAGGCAGAGGAGGAGGTTTATGCGGAGATCGAGGAGGAGGAAGGCCTGGCTCTGGGTTGGGGGGATAGTTCTGGGAGTTGAAAGGGGTCCTTTAAGACGGCTACTTAAAGGGTTAGGGGCTGTAATCCTGGGAAGTTGAAAGGATCACCGGGATTTAGGCGTGCAGGGGTTCAGGGTTTGCGGCAGATTCGTGGTTGTCTGCCGGCTTCATGGCGTTGCAGCAGGTTCTGAGGTTCTCCATACATCTGCATCCTGGTCACTGTCACGTCAACTCCTCCAGTAGTGGGATTGTGCTCCTTCCTATGATTCTCATAACTCTCTCCGGTCGAAGCTCCACACAGCCGTCCTTCGACCTGAAGCCTGCAAGACAAGCCCTGAGTCCATCCTGGCATTCTGCGACCGCTGAAGAAGATACGAGCCATCAGCAGAGGTGAGGATGAGGAGGGCGGGGCCACAGAGGCGGACACCGAAGGCGGAGCCCCAAGAGTTTGGTTCGGTTGAGCCATCAGCTTCTCAAAGCTCAAGTCTTGGGTTAAGTTCGGGACCGGGCTAAAGTCTGGTGCTTCCGTGCACATCATAGCATGCAACGAGTCAGCCACATTGCACCTTTGATGCAAGTGTTGATCAAGAGGGTGCTTTGCGGTGGTTTTGGAATCTGAAGAACTCGGCAGGGCTTCTGGCGACAACAACATGCACAAAATCAATGCTCGGATCAACCATAAGCACTGCGGGGTTTGACATGATGTGATCTTCTGTCTGGTACCCCCTAGACCCTAAACCCCCAAACCAAAAGCCCTAAACCCCTCTCTTGGTTGAGTGGGAGAAGTCACCGGAAGCATCTCCCCAAAATCTCGAGGTCGGAAGTCCAGTGTCGCGCAGGCCAAGAAGACCAAGGCTAGCGCAGCTCCTGCAGATTGTGCTTATCGTTTGTCATCATTCAGAATCAAAGTATCGTTCATACAACAACAACAACAACAGTTATCATCCAAGGAGCAGTTAGAGCAGTTATCGTGATTACCAGTCTGCAAGCCGCAGCTGCCTCGAAGGCTGTCGGAGTGCGACCAGGGGCTCCCCTTTCCGGCCGTGCAGCGCCGGGCGGCCAAAGGGTTCGATAAGGCTTCAGGGGAGGTTTGACGATCTACCGAAGCAAGGAAGGTGATAAGGGGACGAAGCGATGGAGGAGGCGAGGCCAGGTGGATATCTGACCCCGGCGCTTCCTTCAGAGGCTGCTGCAGACAATTGAGAAGAAGCATCCAGAACGGTTGAGCTTTCCTGCGGTTCGTCCGTCAGTTGCTCCCACCCAGGCTTGCCGCCCGGCGTGTGGGTCGCTTAACTCTGCCGCCGCCACAGCATTGTGATGTTGGCAACAGTGATGACGATGATGACGACATGGACGACCGCAACATCCATGACCCTGCTTACAGCGGTGGTGGTGATCATGGTCATCCTGGTCCTTATGACGTCATCATCATCATCATCGTCACCATAGTCATGACGGCAGAGCTAAACTGGCAATCCGAAGCTGTGCATATCGCTGCACGTGCTTGATTATGCCTTCGACGGAGAACAAGAAGGCTCACGAGTATGTAGAAGTAGACATCGCCGAAAAAAACGAAGAGAAACATCAGGTCTGATGACAGCTGTGGGCTAGTACGATGAATGTCGAGGACGGCAGTAGTGCTGGAGGATGACAATTTTTCTTGAAGGAGAGGTGGTGGAACATAACGAACGGCGAATGTTGAAAGGCTAAGCAGTGATCTGTGCCATACTCTGGACACAGACCGTCAGCCAGACCGCAAATGAGACTCAATCTCAAGCCCGGAAACCCGAGGAGACCCGTAAGTCCTTAGCTCGAAGCCGAGCTCTTGCTGAGGCGCGCATCGCTTCTTGAGGCTGGGCCCAGGGTCTCAGAGCCACGGCTCCGGGAAGTTGTTCCTGCGAATGCTCTGCATAGGGCCATGCGGAAATGTCTCGATTTGTGCGTCATGCCGGTCCCGATGTTGAATGTATGTTTCCGAACCTAGTCGGATCCATCCGGTTGTCCATGTTCATGGCGGTTCGCTGGCAGAACTGTCCAATGTATTCGGCTGCGATCTGCAGAGAGTCCAGGTCTAGTCTTGAGGAAACCTCTGAATGGGGACTGAGGGACCTTGCGCTTCTGTTGGCAGACCACTACGTTATGTTGTCCGGCGTGGAGTGACGGGGGTGCCGGCGGCGACAGGGGGCAGGGCTGAAAAATTGGCAGGACAAGTCTGGGAAGCGGGACGTCCTGTCCGAGGCGCGTTTAGGGTTTGTGCAGGATCCCTTTTCGGATGCGATGCTCCTTTACAGCCTGGCAGGCCGTTGCCACCGAGTCTCAGGCGAGGCTGCGACACGACAAGGGCCAGCTCGAAGAGCATGTGCGGCAGGCACGGAGCTCGGCCGAAGGCATGTTGGCATCGCCGTAGCTGCTGCAGTGGTCGTGATGTTAAGGTCATTGACACCTTCAACATGGCCGTCGCCTCCATTGAAAAGGAGAAGGCCAAGCTGGAAAGCGATCTCAAAAATGCGGACATGAAGCTCTTGGTCCTCTACGAGGAGATGCACATGTCGTGAGTCCTCCCGTCAGAAGCGCAAGTAAAGCTGCAGGTCTGCCGCCGAGTCATCCTTTGCTTGGCATGTCTTGCTTAGCGCGGGAGGTCGTTCAGGCTCGATGGCAAGCAGAGTTCTCATATCATCCGGACTGCACGACCAGCATCGAGACAGTGTTGTCTAGACAACCTCAGGTAGTTTACACTTAAGCTGTTGCCCGTCTGCAAAGCCATGACTATGCGCCACTGCGTGCTTCGGTGCCTTGACGGATCCGTTTTCTCGGAATTCGACGCACCAGTTGGCACAACGTGGGCGGCATGTCTCGCGGCCGTCTTTGCATTTGAAGAACTGCGACTCGCCAACATCTTGCATGACGGCGAAATGATCTATCCCAGCCGTGCATTGGTTCCTGGCGGGCCAGGGAACTTGGATCTGACTATCGTGCGGTTGGTCGACTCTCGAGTTGTGCGCCTTGTGGTATCGTACCACGGAGATGCATCCATGATGCAGTGGTTCCATCTTCAACAGCAAGATGTCCTGTTGCACGAAATCACCGACATGGGCCTCGACTCGGAGACATGCAGCATCGGTCAGGTGCTGTTTGCCTTCACAAGACAAAGCCACAGGGGGAGGCTCGAGTCTGCCATGGTCGGATGGCTGCTCAGGGCCACGGCTCCGGGACCGGTGCGGCGACGGAAGCTTCGGGACTTCTTGACCCCCGATCAAAGCTTCGCGTTGCCCCTGGTGGTCACTCGCAGCGATGTCTGCCTCAGGCAGCGGACGTTTGAGCACCACGATTATGCCAGCGTCGCGGTCTATGCAGATGAAGGTGGGGGTCCTTGCTGCAAGGTAGGTTGTGGTGGTTGTTGTTGTTGCTGTTCACGGCTGTGTAACGGATCCCATGCTTTTCGCCTTGTCAGGCCATGAAAACCCTGGCCCTGCCGACAAGCTCGGAGTTGATAGGGCCATTCTTGGAAAACGCGATTTTGCTTCCATGATAACGTCCAGATCAGACTCCATCCACTCCCACAGAGCCTCCATGTCCCTACCATGATAACGTCCAGATCAGACTCCATGCTTGCCCACAGAGCATCCACGCCGCAACCATGATAACGTCCAAATCGGATTCTATCCATTCCCAAAGAGCATCCATGTCCCAACCATGATAACGTCCAGTCAAACTCCATGTTTTACCACCGAGCATCCATGTCCCAACCATGATAACGCCCAGACCAGACGTCGTATGGAGTCTGACCTGGACGTTATCATGATTCGGGAATGGACGGAGTCTGATCTGGACGTTATCATGGTTGGCACAGGGATGCTCTGCGGGAATGGATGGAGTCTGATCTGGACGTTATCATCGTTGGGACATGGATGCTCTGTGGGAATGGGAGTCTGATCTGGACGTTATCATGGTTGGGTCATGGATGCTCCGTGGGAATGGATGGAGTCTGAACTGGACGTTATCATGGTTATTGGGACATGGATGCTCTGCGGGAACGGATGGAGTCTGATCTGGACGTCATCAGGGTTGGCACATGGATGCTCTCGGCACTCTGTGGGAATGGATGGATCCATGCATCCATCCATTCCCGCAGAGCATCCATGTGCCAACCATGATAACCGCCAGATCAGATTCCATCCATTCCAGCAGAGCATGCATGTCCCAACCATGATGACGTCCAGATCAGACTCCATCAGTTTTCACAGAGCATCCATGATGTGCCAGCGATGATAACGTCCAGATCAGACTCCATCCATTCCCCCAGAGCATCCGTGACCCAATAAAGTTCACATCAGACTCCATCCTTTCCCACAGAGCATCCATGTCCCAACCACGATAACGTCGAGATCAGACATACATGTTCCAACCGGGGGGTGGTTGTGGGGCCTTGGCATCCGTGCTGCATGAGCTTTCTTTCCAGACGCGTTTCTCGCTGAGCGTTCTGCGCGGCAAACCCGCAACTCTGGGGTCTTTCCGCGTTTGTTCTTGTGCTGTTTCTGCTGGGCTTCGAGGGTGCATGTCTGCCAGGACATAAGACTCAGATTGCAGTTAAGACCATGTTGTTTTGTTGCAGTTGCCTGGTCTTGCCCGCGAGTGTTGTGTTTGTGCTAAATCGGACGGATAGCTTATTTTCTGGATTCTGCACTACCCGCATTTCCGCACGTCCAGAGCCAAATTGAATCTTTGCATGCGCAAAAACCCACACGAAAAGGCATTTTCAACACACGCTACAATCATTGAAAATCATTGGAACCGAGCGGCACCCAAAAATTTCGTTTTTGCCCCAGCCATTTTTACACACCAAAACAGTGACCTTTAGCACCGGCGTGTCCAAAACCCACGCGAAAGCCAATTTTTAATGGAAAACAGCAAAATCGCGTTTTTCAAAAATGGTCCTATTATCCCGCCGCACCCCCCAGTCCCGCCAAGTCCACTTTTGTCGGTGGGAGCGGCGTTTTCGAAGTCTAAAAACAAAAAACGTGGGATCCATTACACCGTTGCGACCTTGTTCTTGTTGCCTTTGTGTGTGTGTGTGTGTGTGTGCGTGTATGTTTGTGTATCTTGCGTATGTTTGTGTATCTTGCGCTACTGGCTGCTGGAACTTGTTCGCTGGCTGTTTTTTTTGCTAGCCTTTGTGGTGTGTTTGTCTTGCGGTGTTGTATTCTCGTTGATTCTTGCTTCCTGCAACTTGCTTTCTGCTTTATGCCTACTGCGTCCTCGCTTGTGCTTTTGCTTTTCCACTCACCGCTTGCTCTCCCGCAATGCATGCTTCCTGCGGCTTTTTGCTCTCCTTGTGTTGCTCGGCCCGCGGTTGGTTTGGTGGAGCTTCGGGACACCGGGTGTTTGGGCAAAATAACCTCCTTGGTGCTGTGGTCGTCTTGTCCGGTCGGTCGCCGGCCTCCGGTTTCCCGGCCACTTGCTTGCGTATTGCGGTCCTGTGGCACAGAGCCAGTGCATTTTGTTTTTGAGTTTGCACCCGAGGCCAGTAACTTGCCAAAACACATCTTGTCCCGCAAACTGGAATACCCCAGTAGATCGTTTCAGAAGATGGTTCGGTATATTTGAAGTTGCAAGTTGAAGCTCCCCAATACATTGTTGCAGAAGAGGAGTCGACAATATTGAATTCCCCAATAGCCGCATTTGCAATTTGGAAATCCCCGTGCCGCAACAAAAACCCAATCATTGATATGCCGTCGACACCTGCAGGTGATTATCGCATCACTGACCACTCCGCCGTGGCTGCTTTTGATGCGTTGCTAGCTTTGACGTAGCCGAAGAGTTTTGAAGGTGCCCCGAGGAAAAAATCAGCATTGGGTCGCCGCATGTTCTTGCCCGCAAACAGGATGGTGTGCGTGTGCACAGTTGGGAAGGCAAATCCAAGCAGCAGACTTTCCAGGAGCTGTTGACACTGAACGACTTGGAAGAGAAAGACGAGGTGCCCGTTCGAGTTCTTGTTGGACATGTCTTGGGAATAGTTGCAAATGCATTCTGTGCTGTCCGTTCCATGTGCGTAGATGTGCCTTCGGTAGCAAGCAGCTCGGAGCGAAGGCCAGCGGAGCAAAAGCAGCCCAGAACGATGCAGCGATCCCCGCAATGTTTTTCGGTTTTCAACCTCCGAAAATTGGAAAGCTGAGCACGCCCTGGATATCGGCAATTGGAGGGTAGGTTTGGATCCCGGACGTAGCGCAACAGCGCATTTTCCACGAGGGTGATAGACGGGCGTGCTGTGAGGAGGGTCGAGCTACGGTGCCTCGAAAATCTATGGAAACAGAAATAGCTTGATGCAGTGAGTATTCGGTTGTTTGCACCAGTTTCGAGGCATTTCCAGGTTCATCTGGTTTTTTTACCTTCTATCGAATTGTCCGTGCTGTCACCAATGAAAGATACAATCATTCCATTCGTGAACCCATCATTGGCTTCAAGCCCTCTGCCATGCCGTCACGTAATCCGTTATCCATTCCTTTTGTCTGTGTCGAGCAATGAATCCATAATTGCTGCATTCCCCCCATCGGCGTCGAACTCCTTCCCGCACTCCATCGTTCTGTCTGCCACGCATTGGGTCAAACAAATACGGTAAGTCGGTCGTCACTCTTTCCCTCACCCCATGAATCTCGCATTGAATGTCCGTGAGTAACTCGGTCATTCACTCCATCATGCTTTCCGTCACATGAGGCGTTACTCCGTCGCACACTCCTTTGCGCACTCCATCATATCACTCCATGGTTCCATCATTCTCACGGTCACCCGAATCACTCTGTTATTCCGTATTATCCTTGTCATTCTGTGATGTGTTCGGTCACATTCAATCCGTCACGTACTCCGTTCTATCCCGTTGCACATTCCGTCACGTACATCGTCCCGCTTCAGGCATTCCGTCATGCACGCATTGCATCATGCGCTCATGTGCTCAGTGTGTTCCGGAGCACGTTCCATCAGGCATTTCGTCTCCTGTTACATTGATTTTTATGTAATTTTCTTGGCAACCCGTCGCTGCTTCTGTCATTTACCCGGTGAGTCATTCCGACATTCACTCCATCATGTCATTCGGTGCGCACACAGTTACTCGGCCGCGCTCTCCGGTATGCATTGCAGCAGCCATTACACCGTCCAATCCGTTATTGTCACTGTCACCTCCAATACAAGTACAACAGTCCGTTTCGTTCATTCAGTCTGTCGCGTATTGCGTATTCCGTATTGCTTCGTTGCGATTTCCACCGCTCGTAATGTCATTGACTCTGTCATATGTCAATCATTGCCCCGCTCCATCACGCCTTCTGTCAAACACATGCGGTCAGTCGTCATTCATTCCGTCAGTCTCACCATCACTCCATCAATCTTTAATGATTTCCGTCACACATGCAGTCACTCCGTCAATTATCCCGTCACTCTCACCGTCACCTCCCGTCACTCATTCCATGAGTGATTTTAGGTATGTTCCTGCTTCAATCTGTCATCATGTCATCATGTGTTCTGTATTATCCGGAACGCAGTTCATGGAAGCCTTCCCACCCGTCGCTACAAGTAGTCCCGCCAGCTGTTGTGTCAGTCTTTCGCTACCCCGCTGCTCCTTCCAGCATTTGCCGCGTGAGTCAGTCCCTCATCGATTCCATTATGCTTTCCTTCACGTACCATTTGCCCCGCTGTGCACTCCAGTACGCATTGCATCACTCATCCCTCCTTCGCCATTCATTTCGCCATTGTCACCGTACGGCATATTGTAAACAATTCCATGTTCGGTCATTCAGTCCGTCACCCTGCCGGCGCAAACCATCATTTATTCCATCTCTACGTATCCCGTCACGCATTCCACCAGTTTTTCTGTCATTCTTTTCGTCACCTCTCTTTCTTCTGCCACGTTCTCCATCATTTACTCGCTCTATCATGCCTTCATATGCCTTCCGCCACACCCCGTTTTAGTGCATCACTTATCACCGTCACCACCTAACACTCCACCAATTGAATGTCTTGCCGCGAGATACTCGAATCATGTTCGCTCAGTTCGTTCTGTCAGGCCGCATCGTGCTTTGGCGTGCTCCATCGCGCAAACCTTTTAGCCATCTTGCAATTCATTTCGCCAGCCACGCATTTCCCCTTTGCATGAGACAGTCAATCAAATCAGGTCAAACACATATGCTCAGTTTCTGTTGCATTTATTCCGTCATGCATCAAGATGCTTTAGGTCATACGTGGTTTACTCCGTCGTGCACTCCAGTATGATTTGCATCACGCCACCATGTTTCATCAAGTACTCCGTGCCGATCGAGCGGTCCACCTTGTTTTCCAGTAGTTATCGTATCCCTTCGTCATACATGGGGCCCTCCGTCATTGACGCCAGCATGCCTTCCATCACACCCGACTTTATTCCGTCACACGCTCCAATATACACTTCCTCATTCATTTCGGTATTTGCACCGTCCCCGTGACTGAACGTCATGCCGGATGTGATTCGTTCGCTCATGTTCGGTTTGACTGCCAATACCTTCTCGTTACTCCGTGATTCATGCCGTTATCCATTTGCATCACGTCTTCCGTCACACACGATTTGACTCCGTCGCGCAGTCCAGCATGCATGACATCAGTTATCACTCCGTCTATCATTTTCTTCTGTTCAGGCTTTCATTCACCATCACTGTGCTTTCATGTCACTCCGTACGTAATGACGTAGTGCAATCCATCATGCATTACATCTGTTTGTCATTTTCTTCTGTTCAGGCTTCATGCACCATCACGGTGCTTTCATGTCACCCCGCACGTAGTCACGTAGTTGCTGTAATTGTAATCTTGTTTTGTCATTCATTGTGCCATGAACTCTGCACTGCGCCATCGTGCGTTCCATCATGCAATGCGCCATCACGTATTCCATCCTGACTTTGCTGCGTCATGCATATCAATATTCGTCATTCCGTCGTAGATACCATCACCCCAGTTTCACAATTCCTTGATGCATTGCAGTTTGGCCAATACCTCGAGTCATGTTCGATCATTGCGATTGCTTCACTTCATCACAGGTTCCGTGGTGAACGGTCAATATTTGTTTCTTTCATGAGTCGTTTCGTCACTTGCATCATGAAATGTTATTTCTTCGCATTTCCAAGGCCACATATTTCGTCGTTCACTCCGTCATTCATGCTTTCATGTGTTCCGCATGTTCCGAAATACAGTCCATCAAGCATTCTGACGCGCTTGGAGCGGTTTGACATTTTGGGCGTCATTCGCTGCCGCTGCTGTTCCCTCAGGATCGGCTTCGGTCACCCCAACCACGCACGTCGTCACCGTTGGAGTCATGCACATTCACTCCCGCTTGTTCTTTCAATTGCGGTCCGTGCCATTTTTTTCAGACTGTCTCATTTCAGGTGATCGTTCGCTTGCTCGTTTGCTCTTCATGTTTCGAAAATTCCACGCGTGGCACTGAATCATTCATCCAAGGCGCCACTCAATTCATCAAGACAATGTAACTCCACCCCGTGTCCGCTACCATTACACCGGCATGCAATCGTGATCAAGAACATGCCACCTGTTTCGCCGCTCTTTCCATCAGATGATTGTGTTAAGCACATCGTCGCACGCACACACACTTCCATGGTTTACATGTTGCAATCATCCCTCTTCACAGTCATTCGTTTTTGGCATGAACCGGTGTGACAGTGTACGACCTTTGCTTAGCAACACAGACAGCGTGTGCAAATGCCACACAAAACGCACTACCAGTCGCCGAATCGTTGCAGAATACTGATGAAGTTAAACGAAGAAAGACTGCAGTGAGTGGGGGGTGAATGCATGCGTGTCCTGGCGGAATGCGGGTGCTCCGCCAGCCATACCATCACTCGCACATTATTTTTCCGTCACCTCGCCAATGTGGTCCATGATGCATGCATGGCCCCGTCAGTCCAGTGCACATTCAGTCATTCACTATGTCCATGACTCTGTCCCTGACTCCATCGACTAGGCAGCTACTCATCCGCACGATGATGCAATCACTCCTTGCTACGTGCTCGGCTGGCCGAATTGGCCACAAAACGCAACATCACACCCGCGAGCATCCCGGCTACCGTCACAACTGGAGTCAACTTTCTGTGGAGAGTTTGCGCGAGGTAAGGATACGGAGTAGGTTGGCCAAGTTTGCTTGCAATATCACAGGCTTCAGCAACACTTTGTGGAACCGTGTCATGCCGTTGCCGGAGTTGGAGCAACGGCGAAAACTGTTGCCGAGTCGTTGGGTTGTTGATGTGGCTCGCAAAGTGTGTTGCTGTTTTGCCGATTGCCGTTTTGCGGAAATTCCGAATATCTGAGTTCGCAGGGCCTGTTAAAGACTAAACGGTGCAGACACATTGGCACGTCTGAGCTCGCGACTCAGCCTTGCAATCAATCAACGGGTTATGGCATGCGCTGCCAAGGCGCTGTTGAAGAAAGCGACGAAGTGTGCGTCTCAGAAGCCGTGCGCAAGTGATTCCAGTCCTGGCATGCCTCCCTGGGGTGGTGCTGCACAAGTGTTGTAACTTACCCCCAATGTTGCTGTATTGCATGGTTGTGTGACATGAACATCACAAGCACATGTCTCACGACACCATCCGGGGCGTTTCAGGTGTCGGCAAGACAAGACCAGCATCATGCTCCAGATCAAAGAATGTCAAGACCAGCTGAGCGAAAAGAAGGCAATGTTGACGCCAGCATCGTCTATGTAGGTCGCTGTGGAAGACGTTGGCATCAATAATCATTTTATTTCAACAATTCTGCTGCCACTCTTCCACTTCTTGAGACTACTACTACTACTACTACTACTACTACTACTACTACTACTACTACTCCTGCTGCTGCTACTACTACTACTACTACTACAATTATTACTGCCACCACGAATACTACGACTACCACACTACTACTACTACTACTACTACTACTACTACTACTACTACTACTACTACTACTACTACTACTACTACTACTACTACTACTGTTGCTGCGGCTGCTGCTGCGGCTGCTGCTGCGGCTGCTGCTGCTGCAAATACCTGTCGCCAGAGTAGTCTACCGTACCAATAAAGCGTGGATTGTCCTGCTGCAGATGCAGCACCAACGCCGTGAGATGAAAGTCAGGTGTGGTTTTGGATTCGATTCTGGAGTTTGGTGACATTGTGTCGCTTCATGGTCTGGTATCGTGACGTGTGCTTCCTTGGATAAGTATGGTATCGGGGCGCTCTGCGAGGAAACTAAGTGTTGACTCAAATCCACTCGTAGGCGGTAGCAGTCTGTTTGGCTGGGAGGCCGAAATCGAAGAATGGCACACCCAGGAGCAGAACCTGCAGGCCGCGAGCTGTCTTCATGAATTGTTGTGGGTGTTATTGTTTCTCTCTATGACGACTCGTACCAGCGTTTCTTTGTCGCTTTCAAGTGTCATTTCCGGCCGGCAGCCACTCTGGCCTGCCCGGCTAGCGGGACTGCAGTGCAGCGTATCATCGCTGATGCATTAGTCTCCTTTGTCGATCACCCTTGAAGCACATGTTGAGCTGCGAGTGCAGGCAGAGTTCACAGATCTGGTGGGCGAGAATTCGCCCTTCCTGAGTGCGCTGCTGAAAGTGTACAAGAAGAAGGCCGGCCAACTTGCAAAAGCGTGTGTTCAAAGTTCTTGGACGACTCTCGGCACATGCTGGCATTGCAGCTTCTCGTGCGGCATGCAGGTGAAGAGATCCAAGCGGAAGAAGGGCATGGGTGAAGAAGAGGACATGGATGAGGATGAGGAGGACGAGGATGATGAGGTGCTTTACGTCCGGATGTGTTGAATTTTGAGACTCTGTGACCTCGCAGCTCTGCACTAGCCACCTGCCATGCAGGGAAGCGACATTGAAAGCGACGAGGATGAGGACATGGAGGATGATGATGTCGGCCCGCCACAGGCCTCCAGCTGAGACTCACATTTGCACTCGGATGCTTCTTGCAGACCGACACCGTCGCAACCTCGCTTCAAAACCATGTTGAACCCTGAACACAGGGATGCGACCACCAGATTTACGAGAGCGTCATCGACTTGCGCGACAAGCGCTCGGTTCCCAAGTCTGCGATCCCGTGGCTGCCGGACAGACATTTCAGCGGCTTCTCGTAGCATGCTAGACTCCAGTGAAACACTGAATGCAATATGTTGCCATAATGCGATATACCACGGTCGTAGATATCGCCAGCGTTGCAGCAGCACCGAGACCTTCCAAGGTCCCTCAATTCAACAGATATTCCAGTGAGATACCGTAAGCTATATAGTAGGACCCCTGATATGATATCATGAACATTGACCTCATGTATATTCCTTAGTTAGCGCCCCCCCCTCCTCTCCGAAGCTTTGCCGGAAGGCCTTGAGATGGAAGACGCCCTCCAGGAGATCCAAAAGGCCGTGGAGGCCTGGGGGTTTTGGGATACGATGAGGGTACTATAAGGGATATAGGGAAGGTTCCTTTAAAGGGCCCTTCTAGCAATAATGTAAGAACTGCTTGGAATCCAGCGCCAAAGGTTAAGGGAATCTGGAGATTTCCACCCAATTTAATGAGTTTAATTACTTTAATCTATTTAATGATGCTGTAGCACTAATGGTATGAGGGCTAATAATATGAGGACCTACTAGTTAGTAGTGCTAGTCGTATCAAGAATAAAACGCGACTACAGAAAATAGTCAAAGGCAATGGCGATAACAATAAGCAGAATGACAATACACATCTATTTAATCATAATCATAATGCCATCTCTGAACTTGCGCCGTGCAGTCTTTGCAGCCCCGATGGGGACGTGTTCGTGAATCTGCGGCATGCTGTAATGCAGAACCGTGTTCGTATCGTGCATCCCCTCTGCGGAGTAAGTATGTAATTTTGCGTGCGCTAGCGTACGAACTTGTCATTCGTCCTTGTGTGTGGTGTGCATTTAAGTTGTTTCCGACCGTTTCGTTCTGCCTTTGCCACTCTGCGACATCATTTGTGAGGATATACGATGACACATAATGTTGTTGTGAGTTTATCTGGCTCTACAAGAGCAAGAAGCATAAACAGCATTCCGTACCGTGGAACATGGTGTCGTATGTTGCCGCTGACTGTTCACTAGCTCTTGCGATGGCCTCTTCCATCTGTTGTTCGAGTACGTTCCTACTGCGGTTTTAGGATTTTGGGTTTGGCCTTTCACGGCTTTAGGATTTTCAAAGGGTGTTGGGGTGTAAGGTTTGAGGCTGGGTTGGTTTGACGATATGGAGGTAGTCTCGCATTTGCATCACGAGACTTCACTAAGCAAGTTGCAGCCCCCAGAAGCAGTGGCCACTCCACACCCACCCCAAGACAAACCCCAAACCGTAGAACCCTTTCAAGCCCGAGCCCCCAGACAAAACAACTCCGAAAGCTGTGAGCCTTAAATACTTGCAGGGGTCCGATAAGACTGCAACCAGATAAACAAACTTTAAGGCCTTTAAGGTCTCGAGAACCTCGCAGCCCGTCTACTTGCACTTTTTTCCTGTAATTGCCCTAAAACCTTAAAGCCCGAACCCTCAGCCTCAACCCAAGAAGCCCTAAACCCAAGAAGCCCTAACCCCAAAAAGTCTTAAACCCTGAAACCCCCCAAAACCCCTACTATCATAGATCCCTTTAAAGGAACCCTACAACCCCCAGAAAAACCCTACGCCACTTCTCAGGGGCTCAAGAACACTCACAAGCGACTTGGCGACGACGAGCAGCGGATCGACAAGGCGCTGGTGGTCTGGGACATGAAGCTAGGATAGAAGATATATACATATATATATATATACACATATATATGTATATATATATATACACATTTTCTTAATATACGTGCATAACGATGTATGTACATACATATGGGTTTGTTATATACACATATACATGCATGTATGTACATGTATTTATACATGTATGTGATAGTCTATTTGTATTCTGTTCCGTTATATCACATTATGTTCCTAAGGTTTCCTTATTATTGTGTTTAAACCATAATATAACCTATTCTAATGTGTTAGTAATTGAGGCCCTTATAGTCGTTAAGGTTGTCCAGGCTTGTTCGGGGGTTGTCCAGGGGTCGTCGAGTTGAGAAGCTTCAAGGCAGGGATGGGGTTGCAACGCGTAAAGGAGACAATCGTTTATGGTAAAGAACCGTATGTCCAGAAATTCCTGGAAACGTGTATGGAAAGTTTGTATGTAAATATGTATGTAGGGACCTTGCGTGATAGCACACTGAATATAAATAAATATATACATAAAAAATACATACGTGCAAATATGTGGATATGAATATGAGCATTGTGCACGCAGATATACGCTCGGATTCGTAGATACCCTCTTGCACGGTGCAGGCGCGTTAACCTTCGAAACCCTCGGAGTGTGAAGCTCACAGCTCTCGACTTCAAAGTCGTCTTCCCTGAACCATCCTATACCCTAATGCCCTAAAATCCTAAATCCCGAATATCCTAAATCCCTCATGCCCTAAATGCCCCTAATCCCCGAACTCCCTTATGCCCCAATCACCCTAACACCCCAGTATCTCAGGAGCAGAGGCGCACCGATGCGGAGATTCAGCAGTTCCAGACGGACAAGCAGCGCAAGCTGAACCAGGCCAGGGTTTCGGCCCCAAACCCAAAACCTTTATCACTATACCACAAAACCCATACCCTAAACTCTAAACCCTAAACCATAGAAGTTCAGGGTTTAGACTTTCAGGCTGGTTTAGGTTCCAGGGAATCAGGCCTGCAGTGTTTGGGTTGAGGGACGTACTTTTAGGATGTTTTAGGCTCTAGGACTTAGGGTCTAAGGCTTGGGGTCAGGGTGCAGAATTTCGGGCACGACGCCCCGCCACTACTGCCACGGGCCATAACACTGTCCCGTGCTACTGCTCTGACATGACTGCGACTGATGCTGCTATTGCAACAACAACAGCGGCTGCTACTGCGACCGCGACTGCTACTGCACTGCTGCGGTTACCGCTACTGCTACTGCTACTGCTGCTGTTATTAATATTATTACTACTGCTACTGCTACTGCTACTGCTACTGCTACTACTGCTACTACTAGCATGTACTATTGCCACTACCGCTGCTGCTGCTGCTGCTACTGCCACTTTAATGTGACCAGCAGCAGCCGGACGCTACTCCTTTTTGGATGCCTTGTGTCGCATTGTCTTCAGTCAGCAGCCAGCAGCTTTGAGCTGCGCAGTTGTGTTCGGTTCGTGCATGTACCACTCGACACTGCCAACACATCTTATGAGTCTGAGTGTGAGCAACTCTAGACTCGCCGTGTCAGGTGCCCATCGTGTTCGCCTTGCGACTGTCGCAGGCGATCGGAAGGAATTGATGCACAGTCCGCATAGTGTTCTTCTTGGAACTTCAGGTTACCTAATTTGACGACTGGTGCACGCAGAATCAAGTGGTTTTGACATCTCAGTTTGCAGAATGCAGCTCCATGAGCAGTATCATCAGTCACCAAGCTTGCAGGCCTTGCCGTTTTTTTGCTGCCTCGAGACAGGTCGAAGCTGACGTCTGTCGTGTATGCCTGATGCCAGGTTCAGTGCTTATCATCTGCAGACCAGAGCGACGGGCAGCTACCCCAGCCGTGTGACATGCCAAACGCGCTCAGCGTACTCCGAATGCAAGATTTTTAAAACTGAACTCAACAAAGAAGCAAAGGAGCACATGTATCTATGGTTTCGCGGCATCGAAGTTGTCCAGTTCTCAGATCGCTTCTTGGCCAGGCAGGAGCGTCTCCCAGCCGAGCTAGCTCAGCAGGTGATCTTCACAAATGAGGCCCGCCAGGTATGATATCTCTGTCAAGTCGTAACTCTGAACATGGTGAGTCTGCGTCGTCGCGACCGCTATGATTTGGCTAGCCCTTGCAGGGTAGACGGCTGTTTTTTGCATCATTATTATACGTAGTAGCAGTACTATATTTTCATTGCTATTACTATCATTATTATTACTATCATTCCTGTTAGTATTATTATTATTATTGTAGTAGCAGTACTATATTTTCATTGCTATTACTATCATTATTATTACTATCATTCCTGTTAGTATTATTATTATTATTATTATTGTGAGAAGAAGCATTAGTATTATCGTAATTACGATCACTATCATTATTCTTGCTATCATTATTGTTAGTAGTATTGCTATTATGAATATCAAACTCAGTCTTCTTGTAGCCATTTTCTGGGCCAGGGCCTGGACCGCCTGATGACTCGCATCACAGAGCTCCACCAGGAGATCAAGGAGGCAATGGGGGGGGGGGGGGGGGTGGGATCTGAAAGGGATACGATCAGGGCTCAGGGTTTAGGGTTTAGGGCTGAGGGTTTGGGGCTAAGCGGCTAAGGGCTTTGGGTTTAGGGTTTGGGGTTTAGAGCTTTGGGTTTAGGGTTCAGGGCCTAGGGTTTAGGGTTAGAGTGAGGGTTACTGCAGTAGTAAGCTCTTCCTTCCCACCGCCACCCCCGCCACAATTACTAGAAGTGTCATGTTTATTGCTCTAACTTTTCGTATTGCTATGAGCATTGTTTTCATTATTAGTATTATTGGTATGATCAATGTTAGTATTATTAGTATGACCAGTGTATTTATTTACCTCACTTTCATCTTCACCATCGCTGTCATCATCATCATCGTCGTCATCATCAACACAATAGTCGAGACCACAATGGCCATCGCCAACATTACCAGCAGTGTCATCATCAGTTTCGTCATCGCAATGGTTGTGATCACGGCCACGTATCCTTGCACTGCCGAGGGACCTATGGGGAAGGTCCGTTTCTGCTTCGCATCTGCTTGTGCCTCAAGTTCTGACCAGGTCAAAGCAAGACACAAGCAGCCAGAGCCTCAGTTTATGGCTTGCCATCGGCAATGATGTCGCAACTTCAGCTAAGCTTGGGGTTGCTTGAGTCGACCGCCCCAGGCTTCAGCGTGACTTCCGCGTTCGCAAGAAAGACAAGAGCGTGGCCTTGCAGCACATCCAGGATTGTCTCGGAGACTTAGTTGAAGCTCAGGGCTCAACCAGTTGCTTCATCTCTGGTCCATGAGGGTCAGCAGCTCAACCAAGGTGGGTATGTACAAAAGACATCGGTTGAGGGATGAAGCGGGGCTGACTTCGCAGTGTGGATCTTCTCCATGGCACGCCACGGCTAGCAGTAGAAGTGTGACATCTCCGCAGGATCTCCATGCAAAGTTCCAGGACCGGACGGGGGTTTGGTGAGTCTAATATAGGGGCCTTAATGATTAGGATAGGGCTTTGGGGCCCGTTCTGCTATAATTATCATAAGTAACCCCCAAACTAGTATGGGTAATCATCAAGGCCCCTTGTATTACTCTCAGTTCGCAGGGGAGGCCCGACTGCTGTTCTTGGATGCAGCCGTCCCAAAATCACGGAGCCAAGCATCGATGAGTTGTGAAGCCACAGCTCGGGGGGACAATAAAAACAAGGGACCCTCATATCGTACCCTAGAGTAGTAGGATCCTTATTATGAGGGCCCCAAAATAAGGTACCCCTAAACTCCCATAGGATCCTTATTATAAGGACCCCAAAATAAGGTACTCCTTTTCCAGTGCCGGGAGGACATCCAGATGCTCAAGTTCGGACAGATTGTCGATTTGGATCTCATCGAGCGAAGCGCTCCGGGTAAGCTACTTCAGGACTGGCTTTCCCAGTGGCCACGGCCACAGAGGGAGTCATAAGTCGTATGTTAGTCATAAGCATTCGTCTGAATATGTCATGATTATGGTTGGTATTAGGTAGTTCCTGTGTTAGGAGTCAATTCAGTCACCACTTGAGTACTAGCTACTAACTAGCTCGTATGAACCGCTGCCCGCTTCTACTTACCACCGAGGAGCTCCAGCAGAGCGTGCTCCAGGCCGAGGCGGAGCACCGGCGCCGCATCGCCGACTGGGAGAAGAGGTGGGTGAGGTTTTAGGGTTTAGGCTTTAAAGTTCGGGGTTTAGGGTTTAGGGTTTAAGGTTTGGGGTTTAGGGTTCAGGGTTTCAGGTTTAGCAGTCAGGGGTAGTACCTGGAAAAGTAGCACATCTGTCTGCGGCGGCCAGTGCGGCGCCATGCAGCGGTCCCAAATACCAAACCCTGTTCAAATCAAAAGCCTTTTTGATCTTAAGCCCTAAACCCTAAACCCTAAACCTTAACTTTTAGATAATAGAGATGCGGCAGTGGTGTTCCCTCGTTGCAAGACTTCGAGCACTTCAGAGGCTCATGGATGCACGTGCTCGGAGAGCTCTGGAGTTTGCCGTTTGATGCCTCCATGCTGCAAAGTAGGAGCTTAAAGTCTTTCTCCGTAGTTGCACTTCTTAGTAGGTTCCCCTTCCTTTTTATAGAACTTGATTGCCCCGATATCCGGGGGAGCGCTAAAACCTTCAGTAAGCCCGTGGCCCCTAGGAACCTAAAGCCCCCGACCGCCTCAACGTACAGTGCCGTTTAGAAACAGTGTATGTAGGGTTTAGGGTTTAGGGGTTTAGGGTTTAGGGTTTAGGTGTTAAAGTTCGGGGTTTAGGGTTTAGGGCTTCCGGATACATCAAGGACCTCTGCGGAGTGACGAGCTCCCCCGGCTAGAATGCTATCGTACAGGAGGACTATAAGACAAGGGTTAGTTAAACTTGGGGCTAGCATGAAGATTATGAACTACTGTGGGTTACTATGCTGGCACCTGAGAAAGATCAGGAAACCTGCATGCCAGAAGCATGATTCAGTCGGGAGGATAGAGAAGCAGAAGAAGGAGCTGACGAAGATCACGTGCGACAATACGTCGCTCATGGAACAGATTGTCAGCATGGGCAAGGGTCTCAGCTACGCAGGTTTTTTGAGCTTAAGGCGCTTCGAGCTTGTCGCTAAGTAGGATCCGAGGTTCCAACATGCCCATTCAAGGGTGCAAGTGCAGCCCCAAGGCTACTCGCAGATGCAGCTGGACGCAGCGCTAAATGCGAGAATAGCAAATGCCGCAGCCCCAGCGATGGTCTCCGACTCGCCCAGATGAATCGGGCCGTCATAGCAGAGACAGCGCTTTGCGTGTTAGCATGAACCACGCTTGAGGTCACGGTGAACGACAATGAGCCGTTGAATGAACTTCGACGTATGGCAGCGTGCCTAGCGTCAAGGGACAGGATCAGTAATAATAACGTGAGTGCTAAACACAGCAGTATGAATGTGCATGAAACATCCTAGACTCGCCGCCCAGGAGCGCGAAAGATGCAAAGATCTTCTTGCGCTGCAAACGAAAGAGATTGCGACTTTGCAGGCCAGGCTGTCATGTAGTGAACCATGCCACCAGATTTGGCAAACGTGCTGGTCTTGCATAGCCAGCTACTAGACCGAGATCGGGATCTTATCGACTGCGCCAGACCAGCTGATATCAGCATGTCACGTGCTTTCCAGAAATGTTCCGAGAAGTCCCGCAAACCTTTGTCAGGCAGAGATCAACCTCTTCCGAAAAAAGGGCGGGCACATTTACACTACCGCCGGAGCCCTGGAATCCATGGATCTGAGCTGGAGCACCTACTATAGGGGCCTTGATAATTACCTCTACTGTTCTGGGTGTTTCCTTATTGCAAGCACAGTATAATGGGCCCAAAACCCTACTCTAATTATTAAGGCCCCTATACTAAAGCTTCAGAATTCTACTGAGCTCAGCATGCTTTTTGTCCGACTGCCTGTGAAGCAGGGGCATCTTGAACTGCGAACTGCATCTGCCTGAGGTCACAGCCAATCGAGCCTGAAATATTCTGGCCACTCGAGCGTGACAGTGTCGTGTTTTATACGGCTGGTAGAACAATTCCAGGAGTGCAGGCTTTCCACGTCTCGTATTGGAAGGTAGCGAGGTGTGCGTGTCAAATATAAGATATAGCAGGAACGAGAATGTTTCACCTTGAATCTTTGCTGCTTGTCCCGAAGAGCGTCAAGCGCTACAGGGGACGAGCTGAGGTAGGTCGCAGAGACCTGGCAGGAGTCTCACCTGCGGAGAGAATTCACCCAGTGTCCTACCCTGTCCTAGCACATAGTCCAGGGATTCAGACCCAGACCTTCATGTGTACGCGAAGATGTAAGTTGTGACGTGGGGCACGTGTGGAGTCCGTAAAGCTGAGCGCGGCTCTTATCCAGTGCAGACCGGACGTGCAAGTTGCAGGAAACATATCACAGGAGTGCACGTGTCGCTGCTGTGGGATGTGCTGCTTCAAAGGCAGTTGTGCCTTGCCGGGAAAAGCATCAGACTGGTGTCATGCAAATCAAACTGAAATTGAACGGTTTCGACGGCTCGGGCTGTTCAGGAGAACTTTCAGTGCTGATTGTTTGTACAAAGCATAGTAAGCAAGTTGCACAGTATGACAAGCTACGCATGTCACACACCTGACCAAAACAGTCATCGTCGCAGGTCGATGCAGAAGGTAGCAGACAGCACATGTGGAAGGCGTGTAGTGATCGGTTCGTTTATCAAGGACGTAGCTTTTAGCATCACGTTCCGAATCCACCTTCCACCCCCAGCCCCAGAGAGAGAAAATTTCAGGGTCGAGGTTTTCAGCTACCCGATCCGACGCTACGGCATTCAACGCCTGGCACTCAGAGCGGGCAGTTTGCCGATACTCACAATAACCTACATAGTAACCCTCACGAATCGCACTTACAATAACCTTCATAGTAGCCCTGAAAGTAGCCCTACTAGCACCCCTTGCAAGAGCCCTTCTTACAGACTTTGGGAGAATTGGCTTTCTCCGGCACTTGGAAATCTCCGGCACATGCAGCTGAACAAGAAGGGTTTGGGGCTTAGGGTCAAACCACCGACGTTTCACCGTTATGTTACATGCGTACAGGGAGGGGCTCAACGGCTAGATAATTGCGGACCTGTAGCTTCCAACTCGCCTACGCTTGCACGATTAATGACAGTCGGACCTTCTTCATGACAGCTCTTTGTAGCTTCAGCTGTTGCAGGAAGAGGAAGAAGAGAACCATGATACGGAAACAGAACCAGTACAGAACGACTTAATAAGAAGGTTGGGTGTCTCAACCTAAGCAATGGTAGTGCAAGCAAGATGCAACAAGAACAGCCCAGATGTGTACATGTTAATGTACTGTACGATACTGTACTCTAGTCTACTACACTGCGTTATATTATGCTAGACTAGACTCGAATCCACGGGACTGGACTAGGACGGGTAGGATAAGGTAAGCATGTATACAGAGTTACATATATGTACACGCACAGACGCGCACATATGCATGCATGCATACGGGCATTACAGACATATACATATATATATATACATATACATATACATGTACATATACATATACATATACATATACACATACACGTACACGTACACGTACACGTACATATACATATACATATACATATACACATACATATACATATACATATACATATACATATACATACAGACATATACATGCATACATATACATATACATATACATATACACATATACATATACATATACACATACATATACACATACACATACACATACACATATACATATACATATACGTATACATATACGTATACATATACATATACATGTACATATACATATACACAATCACATACTTATACATATACACATACATATACATATACATATACATACATGTACATATGAATATATGTATATATACACGCATACAAGTACATGCATATATACGCAATGGCATACATACATGTGTCAATGTGCGTATACATAGATATATGCGCGTTCAACGCCGTCAGTGTCAGCTGCAGCAGTGAGCCGAGGCAAAGCGCCGTCCTGATGTCGCATACTGTGTCTCGCACCCAACAGCAGGCGCTGAGTGCTGACTCATCGGAAGCCGCGAGGAGTGTCGTCAGCCAGCACTTCCTGTTGTCTGTCTGGTGTCATTGGGGATTCTTCGCAGTTTCCTTGTTTTTGCGAGGTGTTTCGAGACCTGAAGATCGATGATGGCTTCTTCTCGCAGATGCTGCTTCCGATGGCGGAGGAGCGCCTTCAGCTTTGCAGGGCTCTGCCAAGAGGTTTAGGGTTCAGGGTTTAGGTTTTAGGGTTCAACGTTTTGGGTTTATGGTTCAGAGTTTAGGGTTCAGGGTTTAGGGTTTAGGAAGATGCCCTACAGAAAGCGCTCGGCTCTGTTGTCGGAACCGAGCAGGCGGATGGCGACTTCGATGTCTACCTGATGGAGAAGGGCGTCCGCAGCCCAGACGTCCCAAAGAGAATCTCATTATAGGGGGCCTTAATTTAATTCATAATTACCTATACTATTTTGGGGGTTCCATATTATAAGTATAATGTTTTGGGCCTCAACGCACTCTTCTTTTTTATTTAAGGCCCCTACATTATAGAACCCTACTATAGATCCCTACAGAACCCCTTAAAATCCCTTTAAAGCAACCTTATCTTAATTATTAAGGCCCCTTACTATGATTCCTTCTGACCGCCTCACCGCAGGTGATGCCTCTGCTCCTGCAGGGGCTGGATGCCCTTAGCAAGCACCGGTCTCGGAGCTCTCGGAAGAGTACTTGGAGGTTCATAGGTGGTTATAAGGGTTCCTTTACGGGTCCCTTTAAAGCGATCCATAGGGATTCTATAAGGTTATAGGGTTTAGGGCCTACTTGGAGGTCCATGGGTCGTTACAAGTGGGGTCATAAGTCCCCTAAGATGGGCTAAAATAATGGTTGCCCTACTTAAGACCCCACTTGTAACTATATACATTGGGGATATGGTAGATGACACATGAGCATAGCAAGTCATTGCAAGCCTTATGCAACCCTACTTATATAATCCCACTTATAACTACCCATGAACCTCCAGGTAACAGTGGGATGGCAATGCCAAGAAGTGACCCTGAGCTCAGGCATGTGGACAAGGTCGCCCAGGGCACCACCATGGGCAGCAGCAAGCAGAAGTTCAATCCCTTGGTCTGGTCGGGGGCCTGAGCTGGACGGATTTACGGTCTTTGGTTGTAATATAGGGGCCTTAAGAATTAAAATAAGGTTCCTTTAAGGGGATCTTTAAGGGGTTCTGTAAGGGATCTATAGTAGGGTTCTATAATATAGGGGCCTTCCTGAGCCTCCCATCTTAGAGGGCACTGGATCTCATCTGACCACGACCAAGGCTGGCACAGTACCTTCTTCGGAATCACCCGGGCCGCATCCACGACCATCGCACCGGGACGTGCCCTGGGCATGTCTTGACACTCCGATCATGGCTTCACCAAGTAAACAGCGTTCTGGTTGAATGGGTTAGGACTTGCTTTACGTGTGCTCTCTACCATGAGTTACTATGTTCTTTTTTGTCAGATGTTTTTGTCGGTTGTATATGGTATGTTGCAACGCATCTGTGGGTTCAAGCTTCGTAGCTCGTTGCAGATTCCGTTACAGCTCAGTTACGGATACAGCTCCGTTACAGCTCCGTTTCAGCAGTTTGAGCTTCGCTACAGCTCCCCCGCCGGCCTGCCTACAGCTTACTGCCCAGGACACAATGCTCATAGAAGAGGCTTCCCAAACTGGTAGAAGGCTCAATCTCCAAGCCCCGAACTTGGATCTGTCCTTCCGGGTTCGCTTTGCAGATTTCTCAACCACCACAGAGCACTGTTTCTGCAGAAGGCAGCCGCCATGGTGGCGGATACCAAGAGCGAGCGAGAGAGAGCGAGAGAGACAGTGTGACTGCTCTGACTCGACGATGGCCTAGGCTGAACGGAGTCGGCATGGGCCTTCAAGGATTCCTTGCAGAATCCTTGTGGAACCTTTCCAAAAAGTTTGCAAGGCTCTTGATCCCTGAAGCCGGAATCCTTGCAGACGGAAAAGAGGTGTCAAACAAAACCAACACCTGAAAAAAGAGCCTCGAGAGGAATGCCAAAACCCATGGAGCCATCTTCGGGCGCCAGGTACGAGAAGATCCGAGAGCTCGCCCAGGCGGAGGTTTAGGGTGTAGGGTTTTTAGGCTTTAGGGGTTTAGGGTTTAGGGTTTCCAGGTTTATTTGGGGGCTTAGGGTTTGGGGTTTAGGCATGGGCGAAATGAAGCATGGCTGTACTGATGATGTTTGGCAGGCGATGACGATGGAGAGTAATGGTGTCAACATAAGGAGGATCACATATACACATATGACGGAGATACACACATGTACATAATATGTATGTAGGTGTGTATATATATATATGTACTGTACATATGTAGACATATACCTTAGTACACACATATATATATATATCTATATAGATATAGATCTATTGCACATAGTATCAATGAATGCAAACAACAGAGCCCTCACCAGAGCACAGACGTCTCGAAGGTGGAGAAGGGCCGGCGGAATCTCCTTCGAAAACAGGAGGAGTTCGAAACGGCCTGGACTGTTCTCGCAGAGGCGATGCGGCACTTGCTTGGAGCTTGAGTTGACAAAGACAAGAAGGGCTTGGGGTTTCAGGGTTCAGGGCTGAGGGCCACTGGTGTGAGGGGTTGCGACAGGAGCCTACTCCTTGGGGGATTGTGCGGTTGCTGCGCTGAGACGCCACCAGGGTACAGTTGTCTCAATGTTTAGGGCAGAAAATTTGTGAAGGACCACGAGCACATGCCCATGGCGCAGACCCCGCGAGTGATCGAGGCGATGCATGCGGGCATTGTCAAGGTTTCAGGCACTTCCGAAATGAGAGTTGGGCCGACCACGTTCAAGTGGCAGTATGAACGACTGCCATACCACACGGCTCCCGCAGCCTCAAGGCCTTCTGATAGCCCACCTATAGACTGAATCCGGGCTCGGTGGCTCCTTCTCGTTGTCAGCTGCGCGCCGAGCGGCCATGGATCCCGCAACGCTGCATGCGGCCGTTTGCCGCGCCGATGCGGACGATCCACGGTTGCTCGGCCGGCGCAGCGTGGGAAAGGCGAAAGTCCAAGAGAAGCTTCCCCCGGAGGACAGCCCACAAAGCACCGTCGATAAGGGTCCTAGGTACTGTGATACTCTCTCTACTCATCATACTCATTCCTGGTACAGAAAACCCTACGTTCTACTATGGCTCTAGGCAGGTGCATGTGATAATGTTTATGTATCCCTGGACCCTAAACCTAAACCCTTAACCCCGTAAAGCCCAAACCCTGAGCTGTAGCGTCGCTGAAGTTCTTGGCAGGAGCCGTTGCTGCGTCCGGGGAGAGCCAAAGTCTTGCAGGAGGTGAAGGTGCCTCAGGGAAGAACTAGCCCGTAGAAAACTTAGGGTCCAGGGGTTTAGGGGTTTAGGATTCAGGGGTTTAGGGGTTTAGGGTTTGGGGTTTGGGGGCTTTATAAAATTCTACACTATGCACTATGTAGACCATGTTCTCTACATGGGCGACTCTGTACAGCATGTCCACGATATGGGAGATATGACCCGCGCGCTGTTTGGGATTTCACTTGATCCTGAAGGTACGAGCTGCCAAATGCAAAGAGTCCGAGATTCTGGGGCTCCTACGGGAGGGCATGTTCGTGACCATCCACGAGGTGCTTTGGGGACGATTGCACGGGCCTTTGTAACTGTAATGCCTAAGGATTTATGGCATTGAGCCCTAAACCCTAACCTTAAAACCCTATATAAACATAAGCCCTACACCCCTAACTTTCATGAACCCGAAAACGGTCTATGTTACATCTGCCCTGATAATACCCATGTACCCTAAACACGAACTTGGATGTAAGGTCTGCTATGGTAGATACTTCCTCAACTTATACTATAATGCCTCAGAAACCCTAAATTCTACCATAATTCCTTCTATAGAAACCCTACATTCTACTATTACTGTAGAAGCCCTCGGTACTTTGGACCCTTTAAGAGAGTATGATAATTTCTATATAAGGGGACCGGACCTGGACTCTTTGGTTCATGTACTCAAAGGGTCCAAGATACCTAGTTCGTAAAATGCAGGGTTTACACAGTAATCGTAGAATGTAGGGTTTCTACAGAAGGAATTATGGTAGAATGTAGGGTTTCAATATTAAGAATTACCCTTGTGACTTGAGGAAGTATCCCCCATGAAAAGTACCTAGGACCCTTCAGGGTACTCCCCAAGATGTACTCCCTAAGCCCTAGACCCTAAACCATCCAAAACCCCCAAACCCTAAACCCCTAAACCCAAGGTGTGTACCAAGTCAGCGCACGTGGAATATGGACTTACCGGCCTGGTCGGATGGGTCACCTTGAGGAGGAACTCCGAACCGGTGCCTATGTTCTTGTTAAGGATTTTCTAAGTTATCATAACTTCGGGTTCCATTGATGGATCGATAAGGTTTTAGGGGTTAAGTGATCTAATTTAGATTGCCATGATAAATAATCTGGTTTCCTTATAATGGTAACTTGGGTTAATTCCTTTTCAAGAACCCAGGTGCTTAAGGAGGATCCCTGGTCCTTCCGACCTCCCGTGAAGAGGGTGCCCAAAGCTTCAGAGCCACCACCAGGACCAGAACCGTGGGAGAAGCTCGGTATATCGGGGATCCTTTGGGTAATGTAAATCCAGCGGAGCCAATGAGACAAAGCATCCTCTTGTTTCATGGGGACCAAGGAAAAGCAATGCCAGACTTGCCTCTGCGCGCCTTGGCAAGAAAGCCGCAGGCAGTTCTGCAGGGGATCACCGCAGTTTGCCTGAGTCGGCGTGGAAGCGGATCCATGACAGGTTTCAGGCAGAAATTGCCCCTAGCTTCTTGTCTCCAAAGTCACAGAGTCCAGATGTTGAAACCATCCCATGCAGAGCCGAATGGATCGGCGATCATCGCAGCCTGCCTGAGACAGCTTGGCTGCGCATCCACGAGAGGTTTCGGGTTCAGCCTGTCCACTGCTCACAGTTTCAAGATGGCGAAGCCATCAAAGGCAGACCCGCCCGCAGCCTCGAGCAAGGAAGTTTGCGCAAGTCAGCATGGAAGAGGATCCAGGACACGTGGAAGAGTATCCGGAACAGATTTCAGGGGCAAGCTGTCCCGTCGTCGCATTCTCCAGTGCAGCATGCGGAAGTCAGCAGGGGCAGAGCCGACTGCAGCGGCGATCACCGCAGATTGCCTGAGGCAGCTTGGAGTCGAATCCATGCCAGCTTCAATGCAGACAGTGCCCCCTGCTTGTCGTCTACAGATGATGTTGATGTCACACCCGTCAGAGCCAACTGCAGCGGCGATCACCGCAGCCTGCCCGAGGCAGCTTGGAGTCGCATCCATGCCAGCTTCCATGCAGACAGTGCCCCCTGCTTGTCGTCTCCAGATGATGTTGATGTCACACCCTTCAGAGCCAACTGCAGCGGCGATCACCGCAGCCTGCCCGAGGCAGCTTGGAGTCGCATCCATGCCAGCTTCAATGCAGACAGTGCCCCCTGCTTGTCGTCTACAGATGATGTTGATGTCACACCCGTCAGAGCCAACTGCAGCGTGCGATCCCCGCAGCATGCCGAGGCAGCTTGGCGTCCGCATCCATGCAGCTTCCATGCAGACAGTGCCCCCTGCTTGTCGTCTCCAGATGATGTTGATGTCACCGTAGAGCAACGGCAGCGCGATCACGCAGCCGCCGAGGCAGCTTGGAGTCGCATCCAGCCAGCTTCCATGCAGACAGTGCCCCCTGCTTGTCGTTACAGATGATGTTGATGTCACACCCGTCAGAGCCAACTGCAGCGGCGATCACCGCAGCCTGCCCGAGGCAGCTTGGAGTCGCATCCATGCCAGCTTCCATGCAGACAGTGCCCCCTGCTTGTCGTCTACAGATGATGTTGATGTCACACCCGTCAGAGCCAACTGCAGCGGCGATCACCGCAGCCTGCCCGAGGCAGCTTGGAGTCGCATCCATGCCAGCTTCCATGCAGACAGTGCCCCCTGCTTGTCGTCTACAGATGATGTTGATGTCACACCCGTCAGAGCCAACTGCAGCGGCGATCACCGCAGCCTGCCCGAGGCAGCTTGGAGTCGCATCCATGCCAGCTTCCATGCAGACAGTGCCCCCTGCTTGTCGTCTACAGATGATGTTGATGTCACACCCGTCAGAGCCAACTGCAGCGGCGATCACCGCAGCCTGCCCGTGGCAGCTTGGAGTCGCATCCATGCCAGCTTCCATGCAGACAGTGCCCCCTGCTTGTCGTCTCCAGATGATGTTGATGTCACACCCGTCAGAGCCAACTGCAGCGGCGATCACCGCAGCCTGCCCGAGGCAGCTTGGAGTCGCATCCATGCCAGCTTCCATGCAGACAGTGCCCCCTGCTTGTCGTCTACAGATGATGTTGATGTCACACCCGTCAGAGCCAACTGCAGCGGCGATCACCGCAGCCTGCCCGAGGCAGCTTGGAGTCGCATCCATGCCAGCTTCCATGCAGACAGTGCCCCCTGCTTGTCGTCTACAGATGATGTTGATGTCACACCCGTCAGAGCCAACTGCAGCGGCGATCACCGCAGCCTGCCCGAGCAGCTTGCATTGCCAGCTTCCATGCAGACAGTGCCAGATGATGTTGACACCCGTCAGAGCCAACTGCAGCGGCGATCACCGCAGCCTGCCCGAGGCAGCTTGGAGTCGCATCCATGCCAGCTTCCATGCAGACAGTGCCCCCTGCTTGTCGTCTCCAGATGATGTTGATGTCACACCCGTCAGAGCCAACTGCAGCGGCGATCACCGCAGCCTGCCCGAGGCAGCTTGGAGTCGCATCCATGCCAGCTTCCATGCAGACAGTGCCCCCTGCTTGTCGTCTACAGATGATGTTGATGTCACACCCGTCAGAGCCAACTGCAGCGGCGATCACCGCAGCCTGCCCGAGGCAGCTTGGAGTCGCATCCATGCCAGCTTCCATGCAGACAGTGCCCCCTGCTTGTCGTCTCCAGATGATGTTGATGTCACACCCGTCAGAGCCAACTGCAGCGGCGATCACCGCAGCCTGCCCGAGGCAGCTTGGAGTCGCATCCATGCCAGCTTCCATGCAGACAGTGCCCCCTGCTTGTCGTCTACAGATGATGTTGATGTCACACCCGTCAGAGCCAACTGCAGCGGCGATCACCGCAGCCTGCCCGAGGCAGCTTGGAGTCGAATCCACGACAAGTTTGACCGTCCCCGTTCTCGTCCCAATTCCACAGCTGTTTCCGACTGGTGGATGGCCTTTTGGCAGCAAGCTGTGCGAGATCTATGCTGCAGCCGGTGACTTGCCAATGGCATGACTTCTGATTGCGATGCAAACGAGTGATCTGCATTGTCAAACACCTGCATAGTGGCTGTGATGTTGTCGCATCTGGCTTGTTTTCATTCCGAAGTTCCCACTCCAGTTCAGCCGAACTCAAAGCGAAGCCTAAGGCCTAGGCAACGAGTTTAATCTGCACATTGCACACAATCTTTCATGCGCTCCTCTGACAAGTCGAACTCCAAGTCTGACAGGATCTGTACGTAATCTAATTATCATAATACTATCATCATTCTAACACTATAATTTTAAAGCTGGTAAACTGCTACTTGTACAACCCTTTCAGCCTTACACTCTCAGGCCCATGGAGCAAGCCTATCCCGCAAGCTCACATCACCCCCAAATACCGTGAAATCCTTGAAGCCCTGCAGGCTAAAAGATCTAGGGTCCTAAAGCCCGAAGCATTGTGACGGCGCCTCTGACAGATTCAAAAGGGTGAGTAACTTCTGGAAGGATCTAGACCTGTACTTAAAGGATCATGGGACTTAGTAACTAGGGTTAAAATGAGGGTAACTATACCTATAACCCCAATGAAGCTACTTATAACCTTACTAAGTCCCATGATCCTCCAAGTACCCGTGGCATCTTCCTTGGTCTGCAGAAACTCGACGCTGCCTGGAAGCTTGAGGGTGAGTTCGTCAGGCCAGGCAGGTCCTCAGCTGGGGCAAGCCCCGACAAAGTAGTAGTAGTAGTAGTAGTAGTAGTAGTAGTAGTAGTAGTAGTAGTAGTAGTAGTAGTAGTAGTAGTAGGAGCAGCAGCAGCAGCAGTAGCAGTAGCAGTAGCAGCAGTAGCAGTAGCAGTAGCAGTAGCAGTAGCAGTAGCCATTAGTAGTACAGTAGAAGCCAGAAAGTTGGAACATGATTATCCTCATGCCCCTAGTATAAAGTATAAGGGATCCTAGCACTAATCATCCTAAATCCATGTTCCAACTTTCTGGCGTCCACAGTAGTAGCAGTAGTAGTAGTAGTAGTAGTAGTAGTAGTAGTAGTAGTAGTAGTAGTAGTAGTAGTAGTAGTAGTAGTAGTAGTAGTAGTAGTAGTAGTATTCATTCAGAACGCGCACCGAGAAAGATGTCTGCGAGAGGGCAGAGGCATGCGACCACTGTGAGACCGCACGGAGGCTCCAGAGTTCTGGGTCTCGTCACTCGTTTGGTGACCCTCTCAATCTAAAGCAAGCAAATCGATCTGTGTGGTCTTCGCCGTCGTAACATCCGAATCGTAAAACATGCCTGAACGAGAATCGGCATTCTGAACTGCCTGCAACAAGGAGCTTTCGCTCGGTGGAGAAGCCACCGAGAGAACAGCTCCAGTTGTCCCATCATCGTGATCTCCTAGATCGCCTTCCGAGTAGTAGTAGTAGTAGTAGTCGTCGTCGCCGTCGTCGTAGTCGCAGTCGCAGTCGCAGTAGCAGTAGCAGTAGCAGTAGCAGTGGCAGTGGCAGTGGCAGTGGCAGTGGCAGTGGCAGTAGTAGTAGTAGTAGTAGTAGTAGTAGTAGTAGTAGTAGTAGTAGTAGTAGTAGTAGTAGTAGTAGTCGTAGTAGTAGTAGTAGTAGTAGTCGTAGTCGAAGTAGTAGTAGTAGTAGTAGTAGTAGTAGTAGTAGTAGTAGTAGTAGTAGTAGTAGTAGTAGTAGTAGTAGTAGTAGTAGTAGTAGTAGTAGTAGTAGTAGTGAATACCACCTGATTTCAAGACGTCTTCGGTAGTGTTTCGGGTGTTGGGGGGGAGGGAAGGAGACGGAATTTTCCGCTTGTCAGCCTTGGAGGCGCACAGAGCTGGCGGACATCAAGGCTGAGAACCCAGACAAGGCTCACCTGTCCTCGTAGGTCTATAGATCCCTTTAAAAGGGCCTTTTAAGGACCCCTATATTTCCTTTGAAGAGCCCTTCATAAGGACTACGACTGCCCTACCAAGCACCAGTAAGGAACAGGAGAAGTTGTCGTCATCACCATGCTCGTCCATGTGTGGTAGGAGGACCAGAACGAGTACAATTGCCACTAATACCGCCACCAGAACTGGTACTCGTACTACAGTAGTACTACTTGAACTACAGTCCTGGCACTGGCATGGCTGCTGCTCCTAGCTGCTGCTACCACTGCCATGACTGCTACCACGGCCACCACCACTACCAGTACCAGTACAGTTGTCCTACAAGGACAACGTACCTCACTGCACAGCTTGACTATGATCATGAAGAGCTTTGCAAAGTTTTTCTTAAACGAGAGAAAACCGAGACTGGCACGAACGCGCTGAACACCATCAGCAGTAGTAGTCGTCGTCGACGTCGTCGTCGCCGTAGTAGTTTAAGACAGTTGCAAACATGTGCAACAACAAAATCATGAAGGATCACATGAAGTGAGATCTGTAGTCTCAATGATAATTACAACGCAATAAGGGAGGCTTATCAGAACATCCGAGTACCAATGATCCTCAGATCACTCGTGAGCAAGCTAGCAGGACAAGTGCACTCTGTGACATGCCAACGGCCATGCCAGCAGGTGACGTTCTCGGAGTTTTGGGAAAGCTTCGAGGCCTGATCCTGTGCGCTTTGCTGGCCTTGCTCTTGCGAGATATCATCTTCACTGCTTCTCAATGTCGCCATTACCTGCAAAACATCCTTGTCCTCCTCATCCCCGTCATGTCACTATCACCACTACCCCGACTATCATCACTATCATGACTGACATCACCAACATGAATCACCCCCATCACCACCATCACCATCATTACCATCACCACTAGGCATCCAGCAAGCATAGCGATTCGGTGATGCTCAGACGCATTGTGATCAGGCTCTCGTCAAGAAGAACGACTTTCTTCGCATGTCGGCAGGGCCCTCGGGAAGACTGAGAGCCAAACGTGCGTTTTCACCTTCGCCGCATCCCCGAAATTCAACCAGGAATGATCTACTGGTAAACTGGAGCTACTTCAGACAAAGTCCTTACCCGAGAGAATTATGAGCAGCATCGATAGCTGCAGCAATACTCTTGGCACAGTACGACTTCAGACTACTGTAATAGAACCAGTGAGGTGTTCGAAGAGGCAGAGCGACGTCAGACTCGTGCCGCCAACGAGGCCCCTGCACTTGGGGACGTGGGGATCCGCCATGCCTACACATTCTGTCCCACAGTGTCAGCACCCAAGAGCTTGGAAAGCTGTCCTACGCTGCGTCTCTGGTAGCCACAGACCCTCCGTCACAGTGTGCACCTGCCTTGTTTGGGATGTTGCTGGGCCCCTGCGACTAGTCACGACTAGTCAGCGGGGTAAAGTCGAGGAGTGCCAAGGTATCATGCAGGTGCACACTGTGCTTTCTGCTGTCCCGTAGATGATTGAAAGCAAGCGCAAACGCAATGATGCAAGCATGTGTAACTGTGTTCGAGGCAGGTATTCCTAGAATAGCGGAGAGGCCGAAGGACAGAGTACGTGTTGCAGACTGTAGCTCGGTAAGGGCTTTGGGTCCAGCATGGTCCAGCAGGGGTCATGGAATCTGTGGGTTGGCATATGCCAGGAAGGTACATGAAGGTACTATCCGGAAGGTACTCTCCGCAAATTTTCCACGTGCCTTGCCGCAGTCCTTAGAGATGTGCTTGGATTTGCAGAAGCAAGGAAAGCAGATTCACAGAATAGCTCGGGCAACAGGACCCGAAGCGACAACAGTACACATCACTACTACTACTGACGAGCCCAGTCTTACTCCGCAAGGGTCCTATCTTGGGTCCTTTACTACCTAAGTATCGAAGTCAGAACCCATCTGCAGTTCGCATGTCGGATCCTCCGGCGAAGAAGCCCCGACTGGGGGGCCCCAAGGATCCCAGTGTGAAGATCCCAGAGGCGCCCAAGGGAAGGCTTATCCTGACACACATCGGCACGCTGGCCACGGGCGACGAGACCCTCGGTGACATTGATGATGCCGCTATCGTTATCAAAGAAAACATCATCGAATGGGTTGGTGAAACGAAGAAGCTTCCGAAAGAACTGGCGGATTCTGCTGATCGAGGCACCCGTGACTGCTCGCACATCCTGATTGCCACGGCCGGGTTCATCAACACACACCACCATTTCTATCAGACCATCACCCGGGGCGTCGCCCCGGCCAATGAGTTGTTTGGCTGGCTTCAGACGCTCTACGGCATTTGGCAGTGCATGACGCCTTCCCAGCTCAAGGCCGCCTGTCAAGCAACAGCCTGCGAGCTGATTCTGTCCGGTTGTACGCTTGCCTCCGATCATGCGTACGTTTGGCCGAATGGATGTCGCCTCGACGATGAGATCGCCGCCGTGTTGGACACTGGCTTGCGCTTCCACCCCGTCCGTGGATCCATGTCCCTGGGAAAATCCAAAGGGGGTCTGCCACCCGATGAGTGTGTCGAAAATGAAGACGACATCATGGTGGAATGCCGTCGGCTAATTGAGACGTATCATGACACCTCTAAGTTCAGCATGCTCCGAATTGCTCTTGGACCATGCTCACCCTTTTCGGTTACCAAGGAGCTTATGCTCAAGTCCGCCAGGTTGGCTCGTGAATATGAGAAGGTCCTTCTCCATACACACCTCGCCGAAAACACCAACGACATTGACTTCTCTCTCTCTAAGTACGGCGAAAGGCCCAACGAGTTTATTGCCTCTGTGGAATGGGACCGCAGTGACTGCTGGTTCGCGCATGGTGTACAACTTAACGATGCTGACCTCAAAGTCTTTGCCGAGCGCCAATGTGGTGTGGCCCATTGTCCCAGTTCCAACCTGCGCTTGGCATCGGGCATTGCGCCCATCCGCAAGCTCTTGGACAGCAATGTGCCAGTGGGCTTAGCCTGTGATGGATCAGCCTCCAATGATCACAGCAACTTGTTGTCCGAAGGCCGTTTGGCCATGATGATTTCACGGGTCCGCGACTTCCGCCATGCCACCAACGAAAAGGGAACTAACGCAGTTCCAGGAGATCCCACCGCGCTCTCTCCCAAACAGGCCTTGTACTTGGCCACTGTAGGGGGTGCCCGTTGTCTCAATCGTGAGGATGAGCTCGGGAAGGTGGCACCTGGCTATGCAGCAGACATTGTGGGATGGAGCGACCACGGGGATTCTTCAACCGCCTTATCCTTGGTGGGCTGTGCTCAAGATCCCCTATCGGGCCTTCTGGTTACGAGCCCAGCTAGCGTCACCTTTTCAATCATCAATGGTGACCCTGTCGTGTGGGACGGCAAGTTCCTCAAGGTGAACCTAGCTGAAGTCATTGCGAATGCCAAGAAAGCATCCAAGGACCTTTTGGCCACCGCCGGATATACACAACGTGCTACCAATTGACTGGAGCTGGTTGAAGACATTGTGAAAGGTATATAAGCAATTCTCCTTCGCCCAGTGACAAGGATGAGCTTGATTTAGGATCGTTCTTCCTAACCGGCTGGCGATGCCGGTTTGGTCCGTTGATGAAAGGAGCTGCTGGCCGCAAGCAGTGTGCTGGCGGCTCAGACAACGAGGGGTGTCTTTCCGGCCCTGCTATGGTTTGTACTAAAAAGTCCGCCGTTGCACAGATCAAGCCGTGTCTTCAAACGAACGTCGCCAGTGATGCGTGTGGTCGTCGCCGCTGTCATCGTTCTCGTCGCAGCCGCCGCTGTCGCCGCCGACGCTGTGAGTCATCGTCGTTGTCATCCTCGTCGTTGCAGCCGTCGTCGCTGTAGTGGTAGTGGCGGCGGTAACAGCGCCAGCTCAGGTCACAGCCAGTCGTCTTCAGTCTTCAGTTACCGTACCTTCCCAGCCCTAGAAGAGCAAAGACGCTCTCGTGTTGTGCCGTGCAGGCGCAACAAGCGAAGTACGAGCAGCAGCAGCGTGAAGCGTGCCTCTCCCATCAGAAGAGATCGCAGGGTGGCATTGCAAAGACGGCAAGTCATTTCATGGCTGAAAGCACGGGATGTAGGACACAGGAGTACTGCGTCCGGACGCTAAGCATTTCTCCCAGGTCACGCTGAGTCAAGCCCAAAAAGGCTAGACGCCCCGAGGCCTCTCTAGCAAAAGCCCTAGAAGCCATCAGAATCTCAATGCCAAGCAGAAGGATCCCGAAACCCCAAACATCCCCAAACCCTAACACCGAAGATCTCGAAAGCCCAGGGCCGTGGCGGAGGAACTGCGGCAAAGGCGCCTCCTGCAGGTCGGGAGCCGAGCTCCTTCATGGGTTGCTTAAAAAAGGGGCCTTAACAACTACCAATGTTATTTTGGTAGGTTGTTTTGGGTTCAGGGTTTAGGGGTTTAAGGTTTAGGTGATTGGGGTTTAGTTTACTTACGGCTATGAGTTCGATAGACTGAGGTTAGCCGTTCTGGGATTAGCTTCGGTTTTTTGGGGCTTTCTCTTTTGGGTTTGGGGCTTAGAAGTGTGTGGGTTTGTGCTTTGTGGGGTTTAGGCTTTCTAGGGTAGTTTGGGGTTTGGGGGTTTTGGCGGTGCTTGCGTAGGGTTTAGGGTGGTGTATGGTGTAAGCCGTGGGGGGTGGTTCGAAGCCCTTGTAAGCCCTACAGACAGAGGAGCTACATTCCGCAAAACTTTTTTTGGGACTTCATTTGGCACCAGTGGGGCTCGAGCCCACGGACGGAAGCGCAAGGCGCGCAAGGCCAGAGGTCAGAAGGACATCGCCTCGTCGGCCAAGAACGTGCGCACGCTTGTCCGGAGCGCCGTCGTCTTCACGCAGTCGTTGGGTCGGGGCGAGTTTGCATCGCAAATAAAGGTAGGAGGGACGTGTTTGGTCAGACGTCGGAGCAACGTATTGCCGATGCCGAGGTTTCAAAGAAAGGGGCCCGAAAAAATTGAAGAAGATTGGAACCACAGCATGGTTTCTCCGTGCTTTCATTTTTGCAATCATGTAGTGAGGTTGTTCGTCTTACAGTGCAGTTATTAAGGCTCGGACCGCAGTGGTAGTTTACCGTTTGGGTTTCCATCCAAAACCTTCAGGTTTGGGACGAAAGAAGGCTTGATAAAATTATTCCGAACCAACCCTCAGCATGCAAGCATCGAGTCCGACAGAAGCACTAGCAACCGCCTGTGAGGATCGTTTCGAGACGATCTGTGCTGATGTGTACATCAACAGCGAGCTTCTCCAGATCATGAGCAAGGCAGGCTTCGGTGTGGCGTCGGCTACTAAGAGTAAGTAGTCGTCCCCATTGGGCACGTTGAGGATTTCCAGAAGGCTTGGTGCCTTTAGCATCCTGCGGCCGAAAAGAGCCATACACACATATGTACTTGTATATAGGTATGTATGAATGTGTGCATGTGTGCACGTTTGTATGCGTGCTTATGGCTATGTCTGCATGCATGCATGGGTGCATGCATGCGCGGGTGTATGTGTGTATCAAACTTTATTGGTATGTGTATGTATGCATAAGTTTCGCATGTACACATAAATCAACACATACACACTCATACATGCCTACGTACATACATACATACATACATACATACATACATACCATACCATACATACCTACGTACATCGTACCTACGTACCTACATACCTACATACCTACATACCTACATACATACATACATACATGCACGTATATATCTGCATATGCATACACACATGCTTGCGAGTTTCAGCCCGCAAGCCAAACATCTTCCTGAGCACCCCAGTGCCAGGGGGCAACCCTCGCAGCTCCAATGGATCTCAAGGACTTCGTTGCGCTTTCATGTTATTAAAGGGGTTGGGTCAGATTTTGGGCGACCGGCACCAGCCCGGATTCGAAAGCTGAATCTGCAGGGCGAGCACATTGTTCTGGTCCTGCAGCTGTTGCGGGCCTGGGGCTATCCGGTGCTCAACGACGACGGCGATCTTGTTGACCAGGACGGGGGGGCTTGCAGGCTTGCTCCAGCACTGAGCTGTTCGACCATTCGCAGTACTTCAAGAACCCGAGGCTGTGGAAGTCGGAAGTAGGCCTTGCCCTTCTCAGAAGAGCTAACGTCGATAGGGCTTGCAGCAAGAGAAGAAGCGTGGTGGTAGCCAAATCCTCAAGCTCGAAAGCTCGAAGGCCTTTCAGCCCAAGGGCCAAACTCAGAGCCTTGAAGGATCATTGGGATGCTCGGGCTCGCGAAGCCTGCCAACGGTGGCGCCTGAACCACGGGCCCCCGTGCCTTGGATGTCAAGGGGTTGTGGCACGAAGGGTTCTGAAGAAACCAGCACAAGTTTCGGTGCTGGGAGTATTTCGCTGCAGCCATCGCAGCAGAGCCTGACTCAGAGTTTCGTGCAGCCTGCGCATCCCGCACGTGCGCGGGACGGCGCTCAGAGGTCAAAGCATCCGGAGGTTCTGGACTCCGAGGGGCTGAAGGCGCTTCACAGGGTTCTTTGTGAGTCCATGAGATGGCTGCGGAACCATGCGAGTCGAGTCATTCGCCCTGACAATGCCAGGCCCTGATAGACAACGAGGCCTTCCAGGCCTGGCATGCTGCAAGGGTTTCTATGACAATATCAATAAAGGTGCCATGCCTACGAAGCTTCGGCCGAAGCAATGAAGAGGTCCTAGGTTCTAGAGTGGCGGCAAGCTTCGCAATGCATCTACCACAGTGTAGGGTCGTTTGTGTTTCCGCAGAGCAGCTCTTTTAGAGCAGAGATCCGGTGATCCTACATACCGATCGTGCAAGGCGTGCAACCTATCGCGCGAGAATCTGCCTGCATGTAAGAATGTGTCGGAGCCCCCCTTGCCCCGGCACGCGAAGCCGAGACAAGACGCACGACATACAACTTGAATTGCGATGCAATCATGAGTTCTTAACACCAGAGTGCTGCATTGATGCCTGGTGTCGGCTTAGTGGTTGCTGACAGTCGTCGTGGTGAAGCATAGCCCCGAGAACTTTGACCACGAGGGGTCCCTTAGGCCTCATGCTGGGATGCCCGAAGTCAAAGCAGATCTGCGCTTGGTGTCAGGCCCACCGGACGGGCCACAAGGCCATGAAAGCTCCGGGCGTTCATGTGCAACTTCAGGTTGTACTATGGTCGCCCAGCGCGTCAGTGATCAGTGGTGATGAGGATGGTGGTGGTGATGGTGAGGGAGACGGATTGGTATGGCGATCCCGTACTCCTTGTGGTGTTCCAGTGGTCGGTCGGACGTGGACTTGTCGAGTCAATTAGTATGCATCCTTGTGGCGAAATTTTCGTAGAACCAGTGCCTACCAGACAGATGGCCAGCACGTCGCGTGCAGGTCTCTTCAGAGCCACGCCCCCAGCTGCACTGACGGTCTATGTAGCTGCACCTCAGGAGAGAGAACGCGAGTGAGACGGAGGGAGGGAGGAGAGGGGAACCTGAGAGGCGTCCCTGAAGCCCTGGAGAGGATGAGAGGAGTGTTCCTGTAACGCCAGATGCTGTCCTGGGGAGACAAGACGAGAGTGAAATCTTCCACGCTCCTGCCAGAAGGGGTGCTATCCGTCCCAGTCGTGTCGATGCGTGCGTAGGGGGGGTGGGGGCGGAGCGATAGCCGTGCCCTTTCTGCCTTGCGGCCAGCATTGTCACTTCTGTTTTCTTTATGTCCAAAAACAGTGATTGCTTGCGCCTGTGCGCCTTGCTCCATCTTAAGGCAGACCGCCGAGACCAGCCAGGAAGACTCAGTCCCTCCTCCGCCACCACCGCCGCCACCTCCCGCTGATTCCTGAGGACGGCTTTAGTCTCACAAGCTCGCACCAGTCGGTGTCCCTTAGTTTTGCATGCTCGTTTCAAGTCCATTTTCCCACAACATGGCCAGTTGCCGCATGATCGCTGCGCCCAACATGTATCATGACTTTCAACACACCTCAAGTGGCCATGTGCCTGGGCTCGACAGAGTGCAAACACTGCACGCGAGCATGTCACAGTCAGAACGGGTAACCCTGGATGCCAGCATGAGCGTACAAGGTTGACGCAAGGTTCTGCTGTTTGAGGGTTCAGCCCCTGAAGCCTAAACCCTAAACCCTAAAACCTTAGCCCCAAACCGCTCGTGTGTGGCATGTCCCTTGCTTGGCAGCAGCTCCTTCAGCAGGGTCGAGCCCGAAACTGAAGCGCGGCTTGGTATGCTGTCGACCAGCAAGTAAGGTGGTCTAGTAGCTTTAACAGAATATGATAGAATCGAATAAGATAGACGATGTTGTGATAGAATGTATTATGATAGAATAAAGCTCTGACCTTAGCTGCGCTTAGCTCCTACTATTCAACATGCAGTACCTATTAGACATGGAACGAGTGATGCTGTAATGGGGTGCACAGACAACAGAAATGATGTGGCATGGCACATCAAGAGAAACAGGATCATCGTGGTATCTACTTTGCGGTAGGCCCTGACTTGTGCAGACTAGATGAACCTTTATCGGTACCTATTGGCATCCGATTTGAACTGGCACTGGCGAAGCAGCCATGTCGCTGGCGGTGGTGGTTGGCCAAAGGCCGGTACACCGCACATGGCTTTGGATTGGCGACTAAGGTGCAGTTGCAGGTGTTCCGTCGTCGTTCTGTGGTCCTCGGTAGATGCGCTGGGCAGTTTCGTCATTCATGCCAGGATCGCGAAGCACCACCAGATCCTTACGAGCGCTTTGTTTGTTGCTGCCCTTATCGTGGTGGCCATCTTTCCCAGCTTTGATCGCAGGACCACAGGGAGGGCTTTGCATCGCATTTCCGTCCTTTTGATGCTTCGCAGTTCGGGATGAGACCACATGGACACGTCCCGGCTGGCAGGACGGAAGTCGAGGAGTCCGAGCAGAGATGCACGCGGGGTCCATATACCTGTAAACTTTCTCCTTACACCTGGACGAATTCGCAAAATAGCTAGCAGGCAACTACACAAACATTCTCGGCCGTATCTGTATCTGTGCAGAGATCCTACTCGAGAGGTTCCTCATATGAGTCCCTGACACCTCGCAACACCTGTGTCGGTAGGGGAATGTCGGCTGCTGCTACACCGGAGTCTTATTCCTTTGCGAGTCTGGCTCCATTCAGTCTGTTCTCCATATTTGCTGAGTTTATTTAAATATATTTCCATACATCATTATACATATACTCATCCATGCCACAGGAGCATGGCCTCATTCCGGGCTATGCGACCAACGGCCTGGACGCACGATGGCAGGCAAGTGGAGCCCAAAACAGTGTCTGGGTTTAGCCGCTTAGCCAAGGTTGAAGTCGCGAAAGCTTAGCCTAGCGAGGCTTTCACTTCTATCCGCGTGAGCAGTGGACCCCCAGCGAGTGGATGTGCCGGGGGTGATGATGCCGCCTCTGTTTCGATGTTGGAGCCCGCCTAGCCAGCTTTGGTACCCGTCCGTTGCTAATTGCCCACCTCGTCGGCTCTGTTTGCCTTCCGTTGCTGCTGTGGTTGGATGTGATGATGATGCTTGGAGCCGGCCTGGGCCGCTCTGTTTCGCTTCCCGTCCCTCCAGCCTAGGCTAGCTTTCGTTCCCCTGGCCCCGCCCCCCAAGTTGATTCGAGCGGCGTCGGGAGGTGTAACGTAGTCTATTTGGGTACTTTCATGGTTTTTTTGATCAGACCTGCGACTGTCGCGAACCTTGCACGAGGGCGGTTGAAGCATATACAGCTTAGCTTGCCATCCGTCTTTCTGGCACAGCATGTTGCCTGTGCAGGCTCGGCTGCGCGAGTGCATTGCGCAGATCGAGGCCGCACATTGGATGTGGCCTCGCGGGGCACTTTGGGGTTTAGGGCTTAGGGTTACCTTAAACCCTAAACTCACCAGAATCAGAAGACAGCCACTGCTCTTGGATCAGTCTTGTTCTGCATCCGACTATGCGCTGCCATGAGACATCATGATGGCCAGTTTGCCGCCAATCGGGGTTTGCTACAATCTTGAGCACATCGTCATCGGAGATGCCACAAGGTAATCGGGAGAAACGCAGCCTGGGGCATCAGCAGTTTCAAGAATCGAGCACTGCTCAGTGATACAGGTCGCAACAGTGACAGTGCAGCATGCCTATGCCGAGCCATGCAGGCCGAAACCGACATTCGCACCGCAATCGAGGCGTCCTTGCAGAAGGCGCGCGTTTGGCGGCTTTTGGGTTCGGGGCCGGATTGTCAAAACGCTCTGGCCTGAGCCCATCTGCACCCCTGCTTGCGAAGCAGTGACCTGTGGCCGAAATCTCGGGGTTCGGAGCCACAAGCCAGTTGAACAACTTCGTTTCTTGGAGAAGGCCCCAATGTGTTTCTTGAGTATTTCGGAATGTGAGTCCGAGCACTTCCGAAGGCCGAACTTTGCCTTCTGCCAATGGCGAAAGAGACGCAACAAGCTGGCAAGAATTAAGACGTCTCTGTGCCTGCAGGCAGGGCTGCAGCCCTATCACATGAACTTCTCACTTCCGGAGGGGGGCCAAAGTTCCCTCCTGTGCCGTTCTCAGAGCATTTCAGGGCTTTGACGTTTCACTACTCTTCTTGGCGCTAGCTGCGAGTAACTGCTAGTATTACTAGGTATCGTTTCACGCCTGCTTGAGCAGTAGTAGGACTCAGTAGGACAAGTACGTTCCCGTGCCAGTGATCCGTCCTACCATTCCACAAATCCAGAAGCGGAGTGCAGACTCGCGTTCTGAGATACACCGTTGCGGAGTCGCGGCGTGGCGACTCACGGGAATCACTCGTGCTGGCCATGCTCTGAGGGCAGAGCTCCGGGGTCTTCTGCCCGAAGTTCTTGCCCCTGCTACATTGTAGTGTAAGTCGAAGTTGCTACTGCTCCTGCGGGTGTCGCTGATGCAGCCATTGTGATTGTTCTTGCAGGTAGATAGTCTGCTGCTGCAGCTACTACTTAGTTCCTGCTGCTGCTGCTGCCACTGCTTCTGTTGCTCCTGCTGCTGTTGCTGCTCCTCCTGCTCCCCTGCTCCTCCTGCTCCTCCTCCTCCTCCTCCTCCTTCCCCTCCCCCCTCCTCCTCCTCCTCCTCCTCCTCCTCCTCCTCCTCCTCCTCCTCCTCCAACTACTCTGTTTGTGATCAAGATTTTGCTAGCCTTGCCAATCTTGCTCGTCTTGCCCATCTTGGTCCACCTGCACCACTTGGGGTGGGTAGCCAAATTAGCTAGATGACCAAGTGCCCCCCTTCTCCCCACCCCCAAGTTGTGCAAGTGGTTTTTGGTCAATATGACCAGAATTGCACCCCCCTTCCCCCAACTGGTGCAAGTGTTTTTTGTTCTTCAAGATGGGCTCAATTTTGCGTGCGATCTTGCCTAGCCCCCAAAAAACCAAGATGAGCAAGTTTGCTGCACAAACGTGATCAAATATCGGACCTTGATTCTACTACTACTACTACTACTACTACTACTACTACTACTACTACTACTACTACTACAACTACCACTCCTCAGCGCCTGCTGAGATGATTGCATCGAACTGGACCATGAAGAAAAGTACAGTCGGCGCCTTGGCAACTGTGTGAACATGCAGAGAATATGGATGAGCGAGCTTCCACCAGGCCAAGTCTTCTTGGGGGATTGGCATCGGCGTCACGTTGGCCCGCTACTTCAGGCACCCCTCACAACATGTTCAGAACGGCAAGTCGCTTGCTCGCGTCGCGGTGTGCAGCAACACATCCTTCGGCGTCGAAACAAGACCTGGCCGGGGTTCAAGCTGGCACACGGTAGAAAGCTATGCAAAGTTGACGTGTTGCGTCTTAGAGCGCGACGTAACCTAGCTATACCTAGCTTAGTTTCACCAAGTTGGATGTACGCAGTGTGACGAAACTGAAACAGCCGGGAGCGTTACGCAAAAGTCGCGTTTCTTGGGCCGGGCCTCGCTGCAGATTGGCCAGTACCTGGTGGGCGATATCAAGATTTAATTTCAACTTCCATTCAAACTGCAAGCAAGCTTATGCCAAACTGATACTAATTAATCTGATACTACAGAGCCGAAGATGGGCACCTTCTAAACTGCAGTTCGATGGTCACTCAGCCAGGGCTGTGAGTCTTGTGTGGTTGCGGTCTCCGAAGTCGAGGGAGATGGCAACAACGAGCGTCTCTTTCGGGTTACGAAGATACCTACAGGACTTCAAGTATCAGGATCAGGACCCGCCAGGCGGCATGAGGTAGACCACTATGCAAAAAGTTGTCTCCTGAGAATCTACACTGGTGTGAGGTAGTTTCAGGTCGACCTCCAGCACCAAGTGCCACGAAACCCACCATGTGACGTTGTTGTCTTCGAAGATCTCCGGTAGCTTCATGCATGTGCCGAGCCTGATAGCGACTGATAGTGGCTCCGACTTGCTCACAGCAACAGAACGGCAGGACTGTGCACTGGCTGTCGCGAGATGTCCTCGTAGTGTTCGTGGATTCCAACCTTGCCTATGGTGCTGGGGCTCGCGCTCGGGATCCTACGAAACTGGGGGTTACAAGCAGTTTACAGGCTGTTTCGGAAGACATGAATCGCATCTAAGGTTCTGCAACCCAAGTCGGCGGAATCCCGGAAACCCTTTTTTCCGTCTAGTGATGGACGCCATGCTGCACTATCCAAAGCATAGAACGTCACAAATGTGGTTCAGGGGCCTGCGGCCTAAGACGTTGAAGCATGTTGTCCCTCAGCAGTGCACTGGCGAATGTTTCCGAATTCTCTCTCCGTGTTAGAGTGCTGGCGCATGAGAATCAACAAGACCTGCGACAACACATATGTCACACGCACATGTATGTATGTATGTATGTATGCATGTATGTATGTATTTGTGCATGTATGTATTTGTGTATGTGTGTATGTGTGTATGTGTGTATGTGTGTATGCTGTATGCATGTTCGTTTCCGTGTATGTACATATGTCTGTATACGTATACACAGAAGTATACATGAACGGATGAATAACATCAGAGGTAAATTGCTCATTAAACTTGCCAATGGGAACATTGATTGTTCAATGAACGAAAGTACATGTACATATGTAAATACGTAAGTTCTTGATCAAAAAGTAAACAAGATATGCATGTGACTTTGTGAATATTTGCTGCAAGCTATGTGCCCACAGTGGTTTGGGGTCAAATGCCTACAGACATGATTTTGGCTGGTAGTCAGTTGTCGGGTCAATCCGAGCTGAAGCAACACGACACGAAGCACCAGCCACCCCCTCAATCCCCACCTGCCGTTGCTTGTGTTCTGTCACCTGCAACCAAGACAGACCCCGCCTGATGTGTAGGTGGGTGGGTGGGTGGGCACAGAGTCATCAAAGTATCACTACCTACAAGAGTAGCTGTCCAAACCTACTACACGAATCTATCAATCATATGAAGTTATTGTGTCTGCTGAAGGCCTGGCTTCGGGCTTACATCGAGGGCCACTCGGAGCTTCGGCGTGGGGCCTTGCGTCAGGCCGTGGCCTTGGCAGGATCTACCCACCAGGGTTTCGGGTTTTTCGCATTAGCGCCAGTTTTACGGTTTAGAGATTGTCGTCATCATCATCAAAGTAAAAGTCATCATCATCCTCATATTCATCCCCATCTTCATCCCCATCCTCATCATCGTCACCGTCATCACCGTCATCATGATCATCATCATCGTCTTCTTCATCGCCGAGCTGTCTTCACCATTACTGTCTTGCATCATCAGTCCATCACAGCCACTGGTTGTCGTCGAGCTTGTTCGGACATGATCCCCAGAAAGAGGTAACTGTGCTGTGTGGTTATTGAAGCTCGGCACATCCACGGGCTTGCAGAGCGAAGATCACGTCAGCTGTTCGGAGCTGCGGATTTTCTGTTTACGATTTCCGAAATTGGGGGGTACTGCACCGTATTTGGGGGGTCCTCATAATAATAACGATCCTACTATTTAGGGTACTATATTTTATTAGGGTCGTGGGCAGGCAGTCATCCTCCAGGTCAAGAATGGGGCCGACTTCTCAGCCTCGGCTCTGCCAGCTCCGAACTGTTGGGCCGCCGTAGGTATTCGTCGCAGACTTGGCAAAAAATCCCTCGGGAATCGGTTCGTGACGGTATTTTATTCGGGAAGTTTTATAGAGTGGGAGGTCTAGGCCCTAGGCATCCTTCTGGCCATGGGTACCAGCTAAAGCCTAAACCCTCGTGAACCCCTAGACCCTAGACCCTGAACACCAAGAGGCAACATCTCTGCTCATGGATGTCGAGGGCATCAATGGGATGGTTCCCAACCAGGCCATGTGTGAAGGGGCCACGTTGACCGATATAAGGACCTTTTCCCAATGCCAGTTTAGGCTTCCTTGTGATGATTATAGTGTCATCTACCCCTTGATCCCATTCCGTTTACCAAGGCCCCTAGATTAAACGGCTTGCTGTTCTGGGTTGGGGTTTGCTCGGGTCATTATAGCATTACGAAAGAACTATTATCGAGTAGTCATAGTACTGTAGTAAATTTATAGAATAACCATGACATGATTGCGGTATTCTTATTATGAATTTGTGTATCCAATTATTTCCAAGCCCGCCGGAACTTTCGTGGTGAGGACCTGGTGAACACCTACTCCATCACTGCGAGAGTCCTTTCCTTAGGTCTTCGGTGCGCATCGCCTCCAGGGTTTACAGGATTCGATCCATAAGGAACCCCAAAATAACGATCATAGGGGACCCTAAACTAGTATTAGTAGGCCCCTATCATAAGGAACCCCATCATGATCATAGGGAACCCTAAACTAGTATTGGTAGGCCCCTATCATAAGGAACCCTAGAATGCTGGGTGCAAGAAGATCGGACATGTTCTGAGGGCAGCAAGGCTTAGCATGTGTCGCTAGTGCGGCAGCCGTAGCATGACATGTGGTGAACATGTGCATGCCCAAGCTTACGCACATCTTCGTAAGCGGCAGTTTTCCGAACGGGATGGCCCAAGTAGCGTGTGGAGTGGTGTTCAGGAGCGTCCAGGACTCGTCGTGCGGCATCGGGACGCCTGGGAGTCCGTGATGCACCATGCGAGGCTCAAAAATTAGAGACTAAACTCCTTTTTGTCAATGGAAAGTTGAAGTTGCTCACTGGCTTTATTGGGCCTGTTGGTTGAAGATGTTTGAACATGAACCTGGCTTTGAGGAAAGATGCTGCCGAAGGTCTGTGCATCATTGTATACCATATTTTGCTATCGTTGACCCCAATGATGGCGATGGCGCCGGAGACGAGTAAGGCTGCTTGCCTGTTGCTGCTGCTGCTGCTGCTGCTGCCAGCTGCTGCTGCTACAGCAACGTTTGCGACTACAACAACAGCAGCAGCAACAACACCAGCTTCTTCTGCCACTATTTCTTCTACGATGACCGCGACCACGATTGCTGCCACCCCGGCTACTACCGCTGCCCCTCCTTCCCTCCTACTTCTGCTGCACTCAGCGCAGCCACTTCCACCACTGCCCTGACAAGCAACACCACTGACCATACTGTTGCTGTTACTGTTACTGTACTATCTGTGACCCTTGCCACTACGACTTCGTCACCGATGCTGCCAGCACTGCACTGCCACCAGCGACGGCACGAGCACTAGCATTACCAACGCTATAATCATCATCATCATAATCATCTTCATCATTTTCATCGCAAAAGCAACTAAGTGTAGCCTTTGATTTCCAAGCCCGTGCCAGGAATGGTGGAGTTCACACGAGCCGCGTCCTCGCGGGATCAGCAAGTCGACAGGACGAGGGGCATAACGATGGCTGATTTTCGGCAGAGTGGGTGGGGTCAGGCATGGGCCCGGGCAAAACTTCATCGCCCTGCGTCACTTGTGACAACGCTAAACCCTTGGATTCTGATCAAGCAGCAGGGCGAGAGGCAAAGGGCGTTCAAAACAAAAAAAGCCTCTAAACCCCTAAAACCCTAAACCCAAATCGTGGCACATGCCTCTAAGGTCATGCCGCATTTCTGGAGCTGCAGGCTCCGTGTTACTTGCAGCGGGAACGTCCACTTTTGCTGGCGAAGGCCTCGCCAATCACTGGGCTCGGCTTAGCATTTGTCTTCAGGTCCCGGCCTTCACCATCAGAGGTGTGCGTGGAGCTGAGTTGTTGAGAGGCAGTGTTGGTTCCGTGCAGCTGCACTGCCTGAAACAGCCCCAAAATACTGCCACCGTGAGGTCGGCGAAAGGAGATCGCAGTGCGAACCTCAAGCGGATGCCTCAGCGCGGGGGTTTGGGGCGTTTAGGGTAATTGGGCCAAGAGGAAACGGAGGCATCTTCAAAGGACCTGGGAAGCTCCCTCCAGAGGTTTGTGCACCCAGGGTGCTCTGTGTGCTTCGCAGCAGGATCACACTGCGCTTCCTCCTCTCTTGTTCCACTGTGCATGGTCAAAGCCTTTACATCTCATCCAACGACTGCTGCAGTGTGGATTCGCTGGCGATGTCCATCGAAAGCCTCGTTAGGCGTGACCGTGGTCCGCAAAGCACCGGCTGCGACCTCCTGTGACCGAAGCTCGGTGTGCAGGTGCATGAGCAATGCCCTCCAGCAGCTCCATCACTCCTTCAACTTCTACTTCTTCACAGGGCCGAACAGCCACATCTCGAACGGGACCGAGCCTCAGGAATGGACTTCTTCAGCGAAGCCTGGCCTGTCCTTTCAGTGCTGCTCAGGCTCTACTTGTATCCCGTCTTTGCGATGCATTGCCTGCTCATCAGCTTCCTGGGGACCGATCCGAGCCGAGTCCGTCTCCCCTCGGGGGCCGAAGCCCTCGCAGCACTCCGACTGCAGGACCACGCCGCCCTACCGCGACATTCGCTCGCTACTGGTGGGCCTCGGTGTGGTCGCTGCCATTGCGGGGGTGCCGCTGCTGCCTGCACAGACCATGAAGTATTCATGAAGCGTGCTCGAAGACGAAGTTGGTGATAGCATTGTGTGACGGTGCGACAGCCAACTCTTGCCCCTTGCACAGCAAACCTGCAGGTATCTGGCAGCACGATGTTTGCCTTGGCCATGAACGACGAGCTTCTTGCAAAGAGGCCGGGGCGGCTGCACGGGGGTTGAAGGCAGCGACTTGAATTAGGGTCATGGCATCTCGGGTGGAGAAGTAGCTCCGGGTCAGCAAAGCTGACCATCGCATGTCTTTAGCAAGCATCTGCTTCGGCACCTCGACAGATAGGGATAGGGCCAAGCCATTCTCAGATTCCTTGACTGCGCTTAATCTGACAGTGCGGTAATAGTAATACCAGTGCCATAAAGATACTCATTCAACAATACTATCGTAACACTACAAGACTGCAATGCATGGCCGTAGTAATACTTGACATTTTTGCCGCATTCCGGCCAGTTTGTCGTTCTCGGAGAAGCTCGCCTCTGGGCCGCACCATTAAGCTGCCGTTCCTCGTGGGCTAGATACAATTAGTGGGAATTGCCCCTTGCCCATTATTATCACTATTACCAGTGTTCTGATAAGTAGCTGGTACGATTATAAGTATACTAGTGCTAGTGCTAGTACCATTATCAGTACCGTTGCTATTATAAGCGCAGTATCACTTTCATTGCTACTTTTACTAATGCATACAAGACGTCAGCCAAGGCTTGCATCCGCCCCGAGGCCTCTTTGGAGGCATCTGGAGTTCACTGGGAAGTGAGAGCCGTTAGAACATGTCAGAATGCCCTAAACCCTGGACACAACCGTAACAGCCTCCCGAACTTTCCCCACAGCCATCTTCGGCATTCCAACTAACCTTTGGGCAGACGGAAACGAGGGTTCAACATAAAACCGTAACGTAGGGTTTACGTAGGAGGTCTAGGGTCTAGGCATGAACCCTAAACCCTAAATTAGGGTTTCGGGTATAGGCTTGAAGCCCGAAACCCCTAAACCCATGGAGTTGACCCTTGGGACTCGGCAGGCTGCGCTGCAGCGGCGGCAGATTGCAGGTGTTTGGGTACTAGCAGGCCGGGTGCTTTTCTTAGGTTTCCTTTTAGGGTTTTGCAGGGTTGCATTACGTGGTTTCTGGGTACCATAAGGGGATCCATAAGGGTCCCGATCAGTGGTTTAGGCGAGTGCAGTGTCCTCTTGCCGAAGACCTAAGTCGTGCGGAACACACGGCTACGTCGGTATGCGCCGCATGTATCTTTTTCTTTAGCTTCTGGACCGGCTTGATTTGGGTAAGGGCAAGGAAGTCCTCCTCGAAAAGAGGTTGCAGAGCAGAACCGGGCCGTATGTGGCTCATAAGTAGGACGACGGTGGGCATGCTGAAGTCGAATTATCTAAAAGAACGACATGGCATACGCAGTCCGCGTAACCGTGCCTTCCCTAGCCTACCTTGGCAGTTTGCCGCTCAGGAGCTGGGGTGTCGGCCATCGCGGCCCTCGCTCTTCGAAACTATGCCTTCTCCGTCTTCTCGGAGGATGCGCAAGGCCGTGTGAGCCTGTCGATGCTCTACAGTGACTCTACCGTAGTGATTCCAGTTCCTTGACCAATCATGCAGAATCATGCACTATACAGCGAGCGTTGCCAGCGTCCAGATTATCTCGATCAGCCATGATCAGCACATCCATAACGTTGCTTAAGGTGCGAGAGTTCCCTGACAAGGACCGGCAGTCAAGTCCAGCGGCGTCCGACTTCCATGTCCGCTCTGGGAGTCGGCAGGGGCCCCTGGAGTGAGAAGTGCAGAGTAGAATCTGTAGCACCAGCAGGAGATGAGAGCTTTTGATTCATCACGAACAATAGTGTTACAAATCACTACTACGATATTATTTCTACGATTACAACAACAACAAGTAAAACAACAACGGCAGCAACAACAACAACAACAACAACTACTACTACTACTACTACTACTACTACTACTACTACTACTACTACTACTACTACTACTACTACTACTACTACTACTGGTGTTGAAAATTTACGGGTTCCGTTGGGGCGTAGGGTTTAGGGATGAGGGAGCAGACAAGGTGCGAGTGGCCTGTGGTTTCGCGTCTGCCGGCCCGGTTGCGTGACATGTCGAAGGATTTCGACCCCGTGATCCCTTGACCTCTGAAGAGTTTCCTTTGGGTGCGTACCATTTGTGGGACCTGAGAAGGGACCGTGCTTTGGAGAACTACCCTTACAGTATAGTAGCGGACAGCCCCTGCAGCATTCTCAGCTGAGCCAGGCTGCTGGCTGTCCTTGCCCCGGTGACGATCTACTCCTGGGCGCTAGCCATGCCTCTGACGATTGTCTGCGTGCAACTGGCTGTTTTGGCGCTGTCTATAGCCATACTATATTATAGTACAGTTTTCCGCAAAAACCGAGTTCTACTTTTCAGGGCCCTTAAGTTTGGGGTTAAGGATTTTTGTTCGAAGGCAGCTGGCAGGTTGCGGCACCGGCCTGCGCAGAGATATGGCGCCTTGCGGCTAACGTTTAAATAGCTTCTCTTGTCCCACTCATCTGCACACGGAGTGCGGTCTTCATTTGGGGACTACTGCGACATCACCCCAGAGCCATGAACTGCACACCCACCACTAATAATGCCGAACCCAACTGCACAACCCTAAACCGCAAAGCCAATTCGAAGCCCTCAACCAGATCTCCAAAGCCAGGTGCCAGCCCTGGTGTTGGTGCGGTGGGAGCCTTCGTTTCCTGCGCCGATGTTTACTTCGCTGAAAAGCGCGGCCTTGTAGTTCTATAGTGGTTCAAACTTAAAGAGTTCTTTGCCGACACAGTAGGTGCTTATCAGGATCTGAAGTCTGAATAATTAGTTATAGTATTCTCAAGCAGTTCCGTTCAGGTCGGATCAAGATGCTGGAGATGTCGTATCGGGAAGTGGAAGGTTTCCGGGTCTCTGACATCATCAGGGGAAGCCCTAAACCCTAAATCCTAACTTTAACCTAGACCCTATATTCTAGCCACTGGCCACGGGCACAGCCACAAGATCTTCTTGACAACGCCTTCGACACTAGTAGAAAGCCCAAACCCTGGTTGCTGCAACGAGCTTGCATGGAGCCAGCTGCCTGAAAACTCATATTATTCTTGCAGTTATTATTACTGACCACGATTTCTACAAGCATTATCATTACTACAACTAGAAGCACTACTCTCAGTACTGTTCTTATTACCCGTTTCTGCTATGATGATCCACTTCGCACATTGGTGGGAATGCCTTCCCTAAACCCCTGAACCCTGAACTCTAAACCCCTGAGCCCTAAACCTTAAACCCCTGAACCCTAAACCCTAAACCCCTAGTAGCAAGGAGGAAAAGGGCCCTCAAAAAAAACTAAAAACGCTAAACCCCTATGGAATGCCTTCAACCTCGTCACCAAGGCCCGTGGACATGCGACGGAGGCCGCTTCGATCCACCCTGATTCTGGCCTTCCTTGCAGGCCCCTGGGGTCCAGAGTTTAGGGTTCAGGGTCCAGGGAGTTTAGGGTTTAGGGAGTTTAGGGTTCAGGGTTTCGGGAGTTTAGGGTGTAGGGTTCAGGGTTTAGGGTTCAGGGCTTAGGGTTCAGGGTTTAAGGCTTCGGCAGGGTTCAAGGGTAAAGGCTGAAGCAATATACAGGCCGCAATAATTGAGCTATGTCATTTGTTAGGGCTCCAGATCATGATTATGGTAAAATAGACCCCAAAACCCTATTCTAATTAATAAGGCCCCTGTATTGTCACATTCCTCAGTCCCGGCTTCTCGGAGGCAATGTGTTTCTGCTCGCTGTGCCACCAGATCTGCTCCTGCCTTACATGTGACGGGTGTGGCGAAGGTGGTGTGGACATTTTGTACCTTGCCCCGCTTGTTCTCCCTAGGAGCGATCTCGCAATGAAAAGCCTTTTCTGTTTCCTGATCGTGAGCGCACCCTTTGCAGTTCAGAGCACTTCAACGACACACCAGCTCGCAGCTGTTGCCAGGGCAGTTCGCTCTTGTATCGCCACAACCACCATGATCTGTCGTTGCCGAGGCGCGCCACAGCTTTGGGGGACGCCCCTAGACTTGTGGGAGCCGCATCCTAAGCCAACAGCTCTTCGCCCAAGCCGCCTGTTCCGGCTCCCATTCAGCCCAGGACTTTACCTCATTGTCAAGTGCCATCTAAGGACAACATGCTGCACCTCTACGAGAGGTGCTGCCGGCCTGTTCCTGTTTCAGTGAAGATTCCTCCTGCAAGTAATCCAACATGTTTGCTACGACAACTTGGACGTTTCGGACTCGCTTTGCAAGGTCTCTCGTGCCTGCAGTGCCTCGAGAAGCACAAAAATATCTGCCGAGAGCTCGGAGGTTCTGTCTTAGGAAGTCGCTGGGCCTCCCGAACTGCGATGGTACCAGTATGTGCAGTGACATTGAGGCCACGCCAGCTGGTGCAATGGCTGCAGCAGGTGCTCGGCTTTGGCTGCATTTAGCTCGCGAACCTAGGACTGAGGAGGTGCGCCATCGCAGTCAATGCTGTGCGACCCGTGCAATCCGAACTAGATGCTCCCTTGACGACCTGGCCACAATCCGCTTTGGAGTCAGCATGATTCAACATGCCACCGTCACCGCATGGCTTTGAGACCTGGTGCTGAACGGTTTGAGGTCGAACCAGGAAGCACAGAACATCTCGACAAGACCTGTCGCTCCTGTATAATGGGCCTCGATGCAGGGGCAGCTGGCGCAAGCTTTCCGCAGTGACATGCTGCTCCTTCTCTACGAGGCTGAAGCTGCGCATTCTTACCGATACAGTCAGTAGCGAAACCCTGGCGTGCTATCAGTTCTTGGTGACGAGTCGCAATTCATCACTGAACCAGACATGGTATGTCGTGTGTCAGCTCTGCAATATCCCCGATTTCCTGATGTGGACTTTGCTGCCTGCAGGCAGCAAGAGACTTCAAGTGCGTTGGGGGCATGCTGTTTCCCGTCATCTGCTTTGCATATTGGCTGGGGACCAAGCTGCATTGGCGCCGATTTCACTTGAGCATCTGTTTATTTCACGGAGTCCTTGTGAGCAGTGAGCTTTGCAAGGCCACTGCTCGTGCTGCTGGCGTTGATAGCTTGCCTTCAGCTCAGCTCTCCTGTTCTGAGGGAGGCGTGTGGCGAATGTCGCCTGATAAAAGCTTGATACTGTAAAGATCGCGAGACATCAATCTGAGCATTAGATTGTGGTGAGGCGTTGCCGTGCTGGCCTAATGTCTGCAGCTCTATGCCTCAATCTGCCCGTCGGTAGTCTTGGCTAGCTGACGCAACTACTGTTTTGTTTTTACCATGTCCCTCCCGCCAACGTGGAGGGCCGGCAGCTCCTTGGCTTTGCACTGTTGGTGGAAGCGTGGCTTTGCTAAGTCAAGTGTCGCGGGCTCGAGAGCCATGCACTCCTTGGAGACAGGTTGGCCATCACAACAGCAGATGCCAACGTGCGCTGACTCAAACCACTGCATAGCGAGTCACGCAAATACGGGCTTTGACTGTTCTTGCTTCGATGCATTTCGATGCTAGGTATGGAATGCTCTTGCCGCGAAGTCCTGAGTCGTCCTTCCCCAGTGCCAATCTTATAGCCCGGGCGTGTCACTTGAGCGCAGCATGAAGGCCTGGATCACAAGCTGTGGCGGCGGCCAATCTGCACGCAACGAGCCTCGTCTGTGTTGGTCGTGCTGGTGCGCTGCTTGTAGTAGGCCTGCTCGTCCAAGGACGCCAACGTCTCAAGACTCTGCGCAGGAGTCAGCCACTCCGGCCAGTTGATACGGCACTCTCTTTTTGGAACTGTGCCTGTTTCGACGGGTTGTGCCTGAACGAGGCGAGGGAGGAAGAAGCGTTGCTGCCTCAGAAGAGTCAGTGGCGTCAGATGTCAGATGCTCGGGGGCCGGACGATGACCACTCTGCGAGGACGGAAGAGTACGTCTACTGGGGCTATGATTCGCCGAGTGGGGGGCGTTGGTCATGGCCTACAACCACCGCCTGGTGGATGGGCGGCCCCGGTCCTTCCCGACTCGGCGCCTCGCCGGGGCGGAAGAGATCTTGGCCAGGATTCACACGGAGCACACAGTGAGCTTCGCCTACACGCTCCTCGGCGCTCCACCTTGTGGGCGGCAGCCTGGTGGCCGAGGAGAAGCGGCCCTGGCAGCCTAAGTCGGTGATCTGAAGCCCTTCTTGCCTCCAGCCGTCCCGCCCTGTCTGCAGCGACGTTGGCGTCTGTTAGACTGTGTTTTATTGCAGGCATTGGGCGTGTGTCTGTGGCGCTCAACTGAGAAGGTTGACAACGGCAAGTTCTGATCGCGAGCTACGCACCACTGGACCTGTTAAGGTGGCCGGTTCAATCTGCCTAACATTAGCGCAGATCCCTTGGCTCTGCAGTTTGCAGACTTGGCCCCAAGCCGAGGCAGGATCTCACCGCCGTACCTGACTACTTACTGTTTACTATTTCTTACTTACTGTTACCTTCTCTTGGCACCGATCTGTTTTTGTACGCGGTTGCGAGGCTCCTTTGAAAGGCTTCTTAGTTGCCCTCACCGTCGTAAATGTCATCTTGATGTTGTGGCTCGGGCCTGTTTGGTTCTACTTAGTTCCGTTCGTGGGCATCCCACGATTTTGCATTCCAGGTACTGCTACTTCGGAGACCCGGGTCAGACAAAAAGGACCCGGAATATCGCACTGGATGGGATAGACCTGGAGCAGGTCCGTGGCAGTGTCAGAATTCCGGAGCTAGCACGTGCTCTGGAAATGCCGGACCAAGGTGACGGACCGCGGCGAGCTCACAAGTCCGCCGCCGGGTTGGCACTGTAGGCTTTGGGCCGTTGGGCGGTCGGATTTTGGATTTGCTTCCCAGGTCCTGGCAATATCCCCGAAAGATCCGGAGGTATGACCATTATTGCCGCTGCAGCAGCAGCTGGTGATAGGAATGGTGGGTCGCCGTGAGACAGTGACTGTTGTGCGGTGCGTGGCGGCGCTGGAACAAGGTAAATGGGTTAACAATGCTATCGGTTGGGGCCTCCAGGAATGACTTGGGGCTGGAATGGAAGAACAATGAACACAGTATGAACACCATGTAGCTTGGAGCTCATGCATCCAATTGGTATCGAGGCTGCGAATTGTATCCGGAGGTTGTCGGCTAGTTGCTAAGCGGCATAGCAAAGGCCAAGAAGACCTCCACGGGAGACGGGATACCGGTCCACGATCTGGATGACGACGAGTGCCCCAAATTCAGAGTCAGACGAAAAGCGCGTGATGCCGCTGCATTGGCGCTCTGCCTGTCAGGTACAATGAACTCTTCGATCAGAAAGCATTTATCTATGACAAGTCCAGGAGATGACTCTTGTCGATCCAGGTTTACTTTTCGGTTTCTGCAATATGCCATGCGCAGGAACAGCTGGGGCTGTTCGACCAATTGCTGGATTTTTTGGTGTTGGCCGCGCTGGCCAGCTGCCTGCGGCTGAGAAAGAGCGAACATGTCGGAACGCAGTGTTTATAAGTCTGAGCCCTGAGGATGAGCTCGGCGAGTTCTAAACAAGAGCTTGCACGGAGACTGTGCTTCATCGCTTCACCGCACTGTCATTATGATCGTACGTGATCGTCACGGGGGGGCTGGAGCCAAGGGCTGTGGCTGAGAAGCAGACGTGGAAGAACCATATCTGCCAGCGTGGGGTTGCAATGTCTCCCCGGAGGCCCAGGGGCACAGGATGAGCACCGACGAATGATGGTACCGGTGATATCTGGTGATCATGTCGAGTAGCCGTGGTTGTCGACATTGTTGGGTACTGAACCAAGACAGCGCTCACTTTCAATGAATAGTGCAGTCCGCCTTTGAGAACGGGCCAGGTAAGAGCCTCATCACGTGGAAGTCCCCAGTTGCATTGAGAGCTGCGACCGTTATCGCGACGAGATGTGCGGAAAACAACGTTAGGGAGTTGAGATCGGAGTCCGATTGGATCACTTCTGGGAGCTTTGGACCGAGTTCTCGGGTCACTGCTGATACTCATGATCGTGCAGGAAACTCCAGTTTGCAATTTCGATGGACGTCTTTGAAATCTCAACTAAGACCTCTGGGTTCGACGGGTACATCGAGGTTCATGGGTAGCTATAAGTGGTGTTATAAGTCCGCCAACATGGATTTTGAATATGGTTGCCTTAATTATAACCCCACGTATAACTACCCGTGAACCTCCAAGTAGAGGTCTCGGGTCTGCCGTCGCTCCGAGGCATCTTGCCAGCTCAGAGGGTGCAGGACGAAGCCCTTTCCCTGTCGCAGCTGAGGAGCCTTTCGGGTTTAGGAAGGGGCCGTCAGTCAGGGATTTGTTGTTGCGGTTTGTTTGGATTGGCTCTGGGGCTCACTTGGATGTTCACAGGTCGAAGCTTGGGAGGTGTGGTGGTATTTTCACGGCTCAGCATCCACCTGGGCCATTGAGTAGCAGAGTAGCATGCTGAGATGTCCAGCACTGCACCTCAGACACCCTTTTAGCTTCCGTGCGTTTTCTGAAAAGGTCATGACGAAGCAGCGGACTTGCGTGGATCAATTTCGTTGCTTTGCTTTGAGACGTCCTTCTGCAGAGTGCCTGCAACTTCGGTATGGGAATCCCAAACCCCGAATCCGACCAAAAGATGTCTGTCCAGCATTCGCACAAGGGCCTTCTCGCTGGCAGGCTTCAAGCACTTCTCGTGCTGGCGCTTGTCATGGGTGGAATCGTTGGTGGCGTCGTGTGGAGGCCGTCTGAGGGTCCGAGGGTTACTTGTGGCAGTGCTGGAGATATTTGCGGACCCTGAACCCGAAACCCCCAAAAGTCTTTACGGTAGTTGCGGTGAGGCGATCGATGCAAAGAGTCCGGTTGCCTGCAGGTCCTATTCTTCACACGGCCTCGAGCAGCTAAGATGGTAGTGAGTCGATGTTTCACAGTATGTTCTAGTATGCTTTAGCTTGTTATCATATGTTTTAGTGCATTGCAGTATATTCTGGCATAGTATATTTACAGTAGAGCATGATGGTATATTGCAAGGTATTTATTATGGTATACTAGTAATAGTTTTTTTAGATGTTCATAGTGGCCGAAGAGATGATGGTAGTCACAATGTACATAGCCACCAGCGCGCTCCGTGCGCAGCTCTAGTCATGATTGGCGATTGCTTTGCTGTCGGCGCGCGACAGAAACAGTGACCGGTCGCACAGCGTCTGCACTCTTTCGCAGCCTTCCAGCATTTGCATAGTCCATGCCGCCCATGCCAATCCGTTCTTAGTCATGTTCTTAATCAAGTGAGATCGTGAATGTTGTTCGGTTTTGTTCACGCTTTCTGCTAGCAGCTAAGTGCTTCGCATTCCCGCAGCTGCACCACTTTGAAAGCTGTGCGCATGGCATCCTGTCTTGGGATACTATCCCTGGCCACTCAACACCCCAAGCCTGCCAGCAGTTGCATGTTACAGGTGGTTCAGAATCCAGACGTGCTTAAGTTTAAGCCACTGGTCTGGCATGGCGACCGAGGAGAGCGCAAGCGTCGCTCCCTCGCAGTGTTCATTGTTGAGTGCGTATAGCTTGTGGATTTTTGGACAAGTGAGCTGGCTCTTCGGAACGGCTTCTTCGTGTGGGCCGGCACCAGCTTTCCGGTGCAACCAACATTCGTCATGTAAAATGAGGTCACTTTTCTGCCTTCTGTTGTCATCGGAACAAAGCCCCTATGAGGCCCTATGTAACAACCACCATGCAGACCCTAACTTCCCTGTACAACGCTTGGAGTATAAACCGGTGGTGATTCTTCGACGAATTATTAACTGTTCAATGCAAAATTGCCTTTTGTCCCAGGCGTTGCGCTTCCGCGGTGCCAAGCAGGAGGAATTCCTGGATGACTCGGTCAAGAGGCACGCCATGGCACGCCCGAAAGCACGGTGTGTGCGAGGCTCCAGCCTACCGTGATGTGCCATGCGATGCAGCTGAGACGGAGCTATTTAAAGGATCATGGGACTTAGTAACTCGGGTTATGATACGGGTAACTATACTTAAACTCCAATTAAGGTACTTATAGCCTTACTTACTAAGTCCCAAGATCCTCCACTACAGAACCCTTATAGATCCCTTTAAGGATCCCTTGAAGGAGCCGCTTATTATAGACCCCTATAGGTACCCTTAAAGATCCTCCAAGTAGTGACGAAACTGCTCAATCTGCAGAGAGGCATGGGTTCCAGGAGACGAGCTCCGGCCTGCGCTACAAGGACCGGCATACGATGCATAATATAGGATTCCTGGGGTTCCTTTTTAGGGGTCTATAAGGGTTGCTATAAGGGCTCTATAAGGGGGGTTCCTTATTATAATTATAGTATCATGGGCCCCAAAAGCCTATTCTAACTATCAACTCCCTATATTACGACCACTCCTTCACTGTGGATTCCCAGAAGACTACTGGTATTCAGGGGGGCGGTGAGTTTCAGACTGAGGATTGTTCTGGCTTATATCCTGTTCGTGTGATGGTGCATGATGACATGAGGAAGACTATGAAGCCGACGACGAGGACAAATAACAATGATAGTACTATGCTGACGATGATGATGATGATGATGTTGCCGGTGGTACATTCTTACGGATGGCCACGGCTGTTAAAGTACTGAGGGCGGCCCGGGTGGTTGTGGAACCTCCTGTGCAGTGAATGACGTGAATGACCGTCTCGCCGACTCTGAGTGCAGGTTGTCAGAAGCAACCCGGGCGGAGAGAGGCGCCGGGAGAAATGAAGGGGAGTTGGTAGTTAGGGCGATGGCGTGGTGAGGTTCCGGGCATTAGGTTTGGATGTACCGGGCTGCACGCTTACCCTGGCTCCTGAAATTTCGTGGTTAGCTAAGATGGGACTGTAGTTCAGCAACAGTTTGATATCCCCTAAACCCTAAAGCCCTAAGCCACTAAAGGTCTTCTACCAGAAAAGAGCAAGCACCGTCTTTCGAAGGCATAGCGAGCTTTTCGAGGTCCCTTGAGAATTTTACAGCGACCCTGTGCCCACGGAACCCTTTCGGATTCAATACTACAATAACATATTAGTATATGGTATACAATCGTATATTATAGCTTATTATAGTATTTTATAGAGTATATTATAGTGTATCATCGTATATCAGAGTATATTATAGTATATCTTATCATAATACAGTATATTATGATTTAGTATTTTTATACTGTAGCTTCCGAGCTCCGCAGCTCTCACTGGCCTTGAGCTCTCGGCAGGCCTGGCCCGAACAACCCCTGCAGGCTTGGGAGGGGCGGAGGCTTCAGTGGAGAACTTTGAGGGCTCAGGGTTTAGGGTTTTAGGGTTTTAGGGTTTGGGGTTTTAGGTTTTTAGGGTTTCAGGGTTTTAGGGTTTTAGGGTCTAAAGGTTTAGCATTTTAGGGTTTAGGGCTTCTGCGGCCACTGTCTCTGCAGTTGCTGTCCCTACTATTCGGGCTGCTACTGCAGCTGGCTGCTGCTGCCGCTCCCCGCTGCCCTTTTGCATACTTGCTACTGCGACTGCAACAGCGCTACAACAACCACCGCGACCAGCAGAAGCGGCAGCACTACACTTACTCCCACCGCAGGAATCGCTGGTGTAGTCGTTGGTCATGATGGTGGGGCTGTAAGAGATGCACTGCTGCAGCACGAGGAGCAGCAGGACCTGAGCAACATTAGCCTCATGAAGAAGCAAGAGACGAGGGTTGTGATTACGGCTCAAGATGGCTCTGATGGTGATGATGCTGCTGCCAGTGCCGCCAGCAGTGGTGCTGCTGCTGCTGCTGCTGCTGCTGCCGGTAGTCATGCCGCTGTATGTTGCATTCTGTAGTGTGGCCAGGGCCATGATTGCAAGAACCATCGAAAGACTCCAGGCCAAGAGCCGCCAATCATAACAGGGTATGGAACCTCGCTTTTGGCCTTGGAAGGTGTCACTACAAGGGCACTCTTGTGGACGGCACGGAGTTTGATTCCTCGTGCGCAGCCGTCGGCAGTGAGCTCAAACCGCTTAAACCCTAAAAATTAAACCCTAAATCCCTAAACAATAAACCCCCTAAACCCTAAACCTGGCAACACCTATAAGGGTAGTTGGATCGACCTTTGCAGGTACCGCAGAGGAGATCCTGTCATCTTCAGGCCCGTTTGCCCCGCAGCGTGCACCCTAAGCCTCTGAGCTGCTTAACCCTCAAAACCCCTCAACCCCAAACCCCTTAACCATTGAATCCCTTCGCCCTAAACGCCTAGACACGGAATCTCCTGAATCCGCGAAGGCCGTCTGAGGTGGTCCCCGGCTGGTCGGAAGCTTTGCAGCTGATGCGAGCGGGCGAGAAGTGCCCCGGCGAGGTCATTGTCGGCAGCGACTGTAAGGGTCCTATGAGGGTACTACAAGGGTACGATTATAGGTTTTCTTCATGGGTTAATACTAGAGGGTAATAGGAGTACTAAACGGGTACTGTTGTAAAGGTGCCAAGACGTACTAGTAGGATATGACTGAGGCCTTAGGAGGGTACGAATGTGTATTATCAAGTACTGCTAACTGCTAGGGTATTGGGACTACAAGGCTGATGCATTCACTTCACAGTTTCCGTTCTGTCCAGGTGGGAGATTATTTTGCCGAGCCACCTCGCGTACGGTGATCGAGGCCTGCCGATACCTGCAGCCCCTGTAATTGTGATACGGCGCAAAAACTGGAAGCCATAAAAGAAGAGGGCAGCAAGTCAGTCGTCGACGGGCTGTGGTACTCAGCACATCTCGGCACAGAGGTAGTAGCATAATATCCTGTAATATAGGGGCCTTAACAATTAGAATACGGTTTTTTGGGGCATATTATACTATATTAATAATAGTAATAATAATAATAGTAATAATAATCATAACAATAATAATACTAATAATAATAACAATAATAATAATAGTTATTATTATTATTATAAGGAGCCCCCGGCATCCTGTGGCTTCCAAGCGCCCCCAGCACCTCTTTGCAGAGGCGCTGGGCCCATTCCTCCTGGTGCCGTCCTGGTGTTTGAGTTGGAGCTGTTGGAGGCGGGAAAAGGTGAACTTTGGCTGCCTCTCTGCTACACATCTCTGTCTCTCTCTCTCTCTCTCTCTCGCTCTCTCCCCGTCTGTCTTGTGGCTCGCTCTTTCTCCGTGACTATTTGTAGTCATAAGGGGCAGGGGCTGCAGGTTTCAGTCACAAGCTGGGCAGGTCAACGCAGAAGGCAGTCCGAGACTTACGATCTGCAAAGGCATCTTGCAACGGCGGGTTCTCCAAAGAATGCTGTCCGGGTTTCTACTATGGCATACGGGCTTTATAGAAATTCTCAGGCTTTTCACTGTCGTGCCCTAGGCGATTCTTTGGACGTGAGTTGATGTGGAGCGTTGACTTAAGCCACCAGGAGCTGCGAGTTCAAGGAAACTTAGCCATTAGTGCCCATAAGTAGGGCAGCTGCAGTCATGAGTCATAACTGCTTACAGCCAAATCTACGGGTATGTGCAACTTGTAACCCTACTTACAGAGTACCCGGAGCTCAAAAAGTGCCCTCAAAAAGCGGCCCGGGCGCGCCTTGTTTTGCTGAGGCGGGTCCTTGGGGAGCATGGTGGCCTTGGGGCTCCTGCTTGCTGTGGGGCTCCTGGGCTTCTTGGCGGTGTGGCTGACCGGGACCCGGCGAATTCTTGGGCCAGGGAGGGGAAATAGAAATATGGCAATATAATGGAATCTAATCTCATAGAATATACTACAACATGCTATCATATGCTGTCACAAAATCATTGCAAAAGCAGGTGACTGTAGTGTGCGAAAGTATGCTATCATCGTATATTCTCGGAGTTGTTGCTCTCAGCCAGGACAAAGGCGCTCCCGCAGGGCCCCATCGTCGCCGTCAGTCACGTCACTCATGCAGCTGGCAATCCGCACGTTTTCATGGATGTGGAGGCCCGGCGCTCTTGAAGTTTGAGCACCACAAGACGGAGCTTATACTACATATACAATATGGTATATGGTAAAAATATAGCTATGCCTCAAATACAGTGTTGTAGTATAGTCGAAAAATGGTAGGGTATAGCCTTCGCTGGGCCGACGCTTTCGCAGTGCTCGCAAGTCCCAGGCCGGGGGGTCTGCGTTGGGCAGAATTGAGCCGCGAGCTTGGCCGGAGTGAGACCCTGAAGCCATCACCCTAAAGCCCATGCACACCCTAAACTCTTAAACCGAGCGAGCGCCGTTCTTTGGAGGGAGGAAGGGAGGGAGGCAAGCACGAAAACTAGCTGCAAGGAGTTCTGCGATACAATTGCGCAATCTGTCTCTTGAAATTTGAATTGGAGTGAGGTCATGGCGAAGTTCACGAATGATTCAAACGGACATGGGCCTGGAAGGAGCCCCTCCCGTTCACCCCTTCTTTCTAAATTCTTGAAGTTCAGCAACCCTGCCGGTCCCGGGGCTTGAGTCCCTCCAGGAATTGGGAGTTTCCGAAAATAGGGGGTACCTTATTTGGGGGTCCTTATAATAAGGATCCTACTATTTAGGGTACTATACTGTTAGGGTTCCCTATTTTCGGAAACTCCCAATTATATCAGCCTCCAGTTCCCGAGTGGACACTCAGAGCAGTCACCTAGCACAAGTCCCGACGTTTGCCGTTACTTGGAACTTCTTGCGAACTCGAGTGGTGTGGGATGCCATGACGAGGTTTGAACTCTTCAAGGAGGTGGCGCCGATGACGGTAGAAAACTTCCGTGCTCTGGCGACCGGCGAATCAGGCCCAAGCAAGAAGCAATCTATTCCAGTAGTACGTGCTGCAGGTTGCCGATGCAGTCTGGAAGGAAACGTTTCTAAAGCTTAGCCGACAAGCGGTCCACAGATTATGCACTTATAAAGTTCGAGTCTGTGTTCAGCGAGAGAAATCATTTGCACGGCACCCCGTGCTAGGATTTCAGCCCGTGCCATGACTGCGACTGTGTGGAGACGGGCTAGGAGACCAGAACCAGCGGAACGATCGGCTGCAGCGACACTTTCGATCGCCCAACAGCCCTGCAAGCCCTCAAGCCCTGCCCCGAATCCCCTGTCCCCAAGACGTCTACAGCCCACATCGCCCTGTAAACTCACTAAAAGAACACTCGCAAAAAACAAAAAGAATCCTCGCAGGCCCCGGTCTCGCTGGATCCACACGGCACTTCAAGGGCTCGCCCTTCCACAGGAGCCGCTTCGGAAGTTGTCGTTTCGGGTTCAGGGCGTTGCGAGTTGTATGTCGATCTTCGGAGTTAGGCTTCAGTAGATTTTCTACTCGAGAAGTATGATAACGCGATCTGTTGCATGCAGAGCCGGGGGGCCTTGGGCCGAAGACGTACTCAGTCTTGCCTTCCAGACAGCTCTCTCGCCGATTGTTTCGAGCAGCCGCCGCATGCCCGTTGGGAGTCTGCTGCTAGGTAGTCTAGCGGGCCCTTGGACCGTGCTGGCAGGATCATCCCAGGTTTCATGTGCCAGGGCGGCGACATTACCCACGGCAATGGCAGAGGACCTTTGCAGCCACATGCACGAGAACTGATGCAGTTACCATCGCGGCCTTCCCCAACATGAACTGATTTCCTGGACTGCTTGTTGAGAAGTGCATCTCTTGCGTACAGACTCCACTGCAGCGTCTTTCCCGGCTTCGAAGTCTAAGCCCGCGAGAGCGCAGGAGGCGAAAGCATCTATGGCAAGACTTTCCGAGACGAGTGGGAGCACGGCCGCATCCACCACACGGAGCTCCGCACCCAGAGTCGATCTCCGCAGATCACTGGGGCGGTGGCTGCCACACGAATTTCACGGTACGGTCATGATCCTGTAGCCTATTCCCTGCCCAGTGAGGCCCCTTGCACTTCACCCGTAAATATTATTATCCTGCTTCTTCTTCTTCTTCTTGATGCTGTTGTTTCTGCATGATTGCTATCATGATCGCTATCATGATGCTGCTGCTGATGATGATGGTGATTGTTCGCGAGTCTTGTTGTTGCTCTGAGTATAGGTGCTAACATGGTTGTTGTTATTTCTCCTGTCACTACCAGAGTTGCCTCTCCGTTTCAGAGCTGAAAGCACCTAAACCCTAAGCCCCCCAACACCCTAAAACCCCAAAACCCCAAAACCCCCTAAACCCTAACACCTAAACCTAAATCCTAAAACCCCAAACACTGGCCCTAAACCCGAAACCTGGCAACCTCCTCACCCTAGACCCTAAACCTCCAAACCCTAAACACACAAACCTCTAACCCATCCTAACCCCTAAACCCCCAAAACCTTGGCTATGAGGCCGGGTCTGCTGTCCATGGCGAACCGGGGTCGGAACTCCAACGGCTCCCAGGCCCTGGGCTTTTGGGGGGTTGAGGATTTTAGGGCCTTTAAGGTTTAGGGCCTTAAGGGTTTAGGGTTTCTCAAGGTTTAGGCTTTGGGAGGGTCTAGATGGACACCATGTCGCTTTTATGTGACATCCCAGAACGGTTCTGCTTCCGGTCTCCGGCCTCGGTATAGGGCTCTTCGAGACTTTTCTGGGCTCTTGTTCAGGGATTTAATTGAAGTTACCACAATAGTGATCTATAGTAAATAATGGGTTTCTTTACAGTAATGGTAACGTAGATAAAAGCCCTTAACAAGAACTCAGTTTTCCGGCAGTTCTTCATCACCCTGGCCGCAACCCCCTGGCTGGATGACAAGCACGTGGTGTTTGGACGAGTTCTGCGGCAGCCTTAGTCGCCGGGCTTGCATCCCCCAGCCGTCTCTGAATCAACACGTGCAGACTTGTAGCAGGGGCCCTAATTATTAAGATGGATTGTGGGCAGTATGATATCATGCATTGTACGTTCTGCTACCAAAATTCAATTGAGGGCGTTAGGACTTTAGGGCTACCTTATTCCGACGTGCATCCCAAACCCTTCTAGAACCCTTCATATGATAGCGCAACAGCTTAGGAGCTATCAGGGACCTTACGGGGATCCTGCAACACTTCCTTAAAGACTTCCAGACTTCCTTTGAGGGGGGGGTCTCTTATCGGTTCCTTTAAGGGATCCCATAAGGCTTCCCATTTCAGGGATCCCATAAGGCTTCCCGTTAAGGGATCCTCTAAGGCTTCCCATTAAGGGTCCCATAAGGCTTCCCATTTCAGGGGTTTAGGGTTAAGGGTTAAGGGTCTCCTTTATCGGTTCCTTTCAAGGGCACACGAGTACGACACGTTGAGGTCGGGGATGGACGTCGTCCTGGAGATGGAGAAGCGTGGCTCCAGGCCGGAGGCTCCAAGAATAAAATAACAAATTACAATATTATCCAAATCTACACATCTAAACGCACAACAAACGAACATACGAGAAACCAGAGCAAATGATCATAACAGTGATCATATGAGTGATAATAAGAATGGCTCAGAATAGCAGTAGAATCATGATCACAAACATACTAGTAGAAGTGGTGATAACAGCAAAAAGACTAGTAGCAGTGAAGCAGCGACGGCTCTGATCCTAAAGTGGGCTTTACATTTGGGTTCTTGCGTTTGCCGGCAGAGCGTCGGAGTTTGGGGGGTTTTGACTCTTATTGTGATCATTACCACTGTAGTTCTTCCACCATTCGTGTTGTTGTTGCTACTATTCTCGGTCTTATTCTTATTTTGCTATTGCTACTACTATCACATTGTTTGGCCAAGGAGCGGCACACCAAGTGAGGAGATCATCGTTGTCAACAGCACCTTGGGTCTTAACGGGAGCGGATTTAAGGGCTGGGGTCTCGTAGCAGGGTCTCTTGGGGTTTAGGGTTTAGGGCAAGTGCCTGCAGACGTTGCTTCAACTTCTGACTTCGCTTGTACGGGATGATTCGGGGTTGCTGCAACGGTAGTGTGAATGAGGAGGGCATGTTTGCCATGAGCTGCTGAGGCGGGCAGCTCGGTTTGGACGGAAAGCCCATGGCCGGGAGCTTGGTGAATAGTTCGGGTATCAGATGCTAAGAGCTCCACGAAGGGCTGTCATGCTTGAAGCGTGCCTTGGGCACTTCCTTGCGGCCCAGGACGGCAACAACAACTACTCCAGTGCCGATGCGGACCAAGCAGGTAACTGAAGCTGCTGAAGCTGCGCTGCCGGTTAATGCACGCAGACGTGGCACTGCCCGTCTTGCCTTTGTCATGCGAAGAAAAGACGCTGATGCAGCCTTTGCCGCGACCCTTCACTGTGGATGTGTGGCAGAAAGCAACACTGTCACTGGTGCCATGACTGTGAGGTTCGTCCGCAGCAACGAGATTCATTGATTTACCTCTGGTTACTGTAGTAGGGAATGGAGGAATGGGGTACAACTATAACTACTATTGCTACATATTGCTACCATTCTTCCATTAGCTACTACCAAAGGTAAGTTAAGACCCGCAGCAGAAGCTGCGCTGCGCCCTCAGCGTGTGGCCGCCTGTGGCCACCAGCCTCAGACTTCAGAGCTTGCGATGAGAGGGTGGTCCAGGGCTTCAGTCCGTAACCTCGGGTTTGGGGATCGGTACTTAAAGGATCATGGGACTTAGACTTAGTAACTAGGGTTATAATTAAGGTAACTATACTTATAACCCCAATTAAGGTACTTATAGGTATGAAAGAGCTTGACAAGCAGATCCTTAATAACGAGGAAAAAGGCCCGGGAGGAAGCGCAGCCATACCGCAAACACAAGCCTGAGCGGAATGAAGTACAAGCATCATGTAGCCGAAAGACGTTCACAAGTGTAATCGAGATCAATGACAACGTAGATTAGGTAGTCGAACGCAAAAGTAAAGGATCTCAGCCGTGTGCTAGTCGTTCAATTTGTGCTTTGTGCAACCATCCAAGTCCTGATGATACATGCTCGGTGAATTCTCGTGTAACATTTACGATAGGTGCGACGATGCACAAAGAAGACTGTGCGAGACATTCAGACATGTGCAGACGGACATGCGGAGACAGACTGGAAGAGCGTCCCAAGGCGTACATGAAAGGCGTGGACAGGGAGTTGGATGATGCCCGTGCAAACAGTAGGTTAGAGCGCTGCTGGATTTTGTTTAAAGTGGCATGTTTGTTCTTCGCAAACTTCACGTCAGACAGGAGCATGTGCACACACATGCAAAAGATTCAGTGAGCGCGATGTTCATCTTACCAAAAGCAAGCCCAGCTGTTGTTACACGGCCCACAATTAATCGGCATGCTTTCGCGTATTAACCAGGACATGATCAATCAATACAGGCTCCGTGGCGCAGTTTCGATATGCCGAGTGGCTACTGTTTCTGCCCCGGATACCCTGTGAACCAAATGCATGTGCCGCTGCTGCCCGCAATTGTCGGCATGTATGTATGCATGTATGTACGTATATACATAGGCCGGTCTGTCTGTCTGTCAGTTTGTTTGTGTGTCTGTCTGTTTGTGCGAATATGTGATTCAGTGCGTGATTCCATGCATGCATGCGTTCTTCTGCCTTTGTATAGGCCATACGCATGCATACAGGTTTTTGAACACAATGCCCATGATTTGCTCCGGACGAGGCCGACATGGGCTGGGGCGGCGAGAAAGGCTGGAATGGAGACGGCAGCGGTTGGGGAAAAGGCGAGGGCCTAAGAATCCTGGCAGCTGAGAGTTGTCGAGGAGTGTCGCTGGAGATGCATACAACAAGAAGAAGTCTACATCATCTAATTTTGTTAAACCGACAAGCCCTAGACCTTAACCCCCAATATAAGAAAACGCATGAACATCTTGTAGCTGCATGCGAAGCCACCTCCGAGGCTGATCATGCACGGCCGAGCATTGAGCGTGGCCAAACGCCAAAAAAGAGGTCGAGCAGAAGGGACCCTAAGCTGCGATGATTCTCTGGCACTGTGGTGTACCAGCCAGGGCTCTGGGGGGGGGGGTGCAGAAAGCATAAGCCAATTCACAGAATGGCGAGATCTGATGCAACCCTCATCGCGGATTGGATGCTGCCGTTGCTCTAGCTTGGTGCAGAGTCGACATCTGCTTCGGCCCCGTGACTTCCAGCTGCTCAAAGCGACAGTAGCGAGCATACGTGTCATGCGCAAGCGCAGCAACTTCCCTCAGAGAGTGAAATAGCAGCTTTCGACTATTACTCTTTATCCAGCTGTGTCAGTGTATCTTGCAAATGTATGCTTCTTGCTCCAAGCTCTAGTGAGTGCAGTACGTCTCAGCTCAGACAAGGGGGGCAGTGAAATCATGTCAACGTGGCGATCGAAGGCTCGTTGGCATGCGCTGAGAAGTCATAAGCCTTCTTTTGCACGCTGGTCGCTGGCAGGCATTTCTGAATCGAAATGACTACGTTGACTGGCTCCATGAGAAGGTGGGAGAAAGTGCATGGACAGACTTGTGGGAAAATGGGGAGGGTGGAGGGAGGACTGCTGCATTCCACGATGCACCGCATGAAGGCAGACCCGATGCCGACGGCAGGTGAGTCTCAACCCGAGTTGTTTGATGATATGTGTGAGAACGATCAGCGCGGGCGCCCTGAGGGCGAAGCCGCTACCGACCCTCCTTGGCCCAGCAGCAAGCGCAGCAAGCTCAGAATTGCTCATGGGTTGCTCATGCGCCATCTGCTGGCCATCTGCGTCTGCTAGGATGTGGAGGATGTGGTTGCACGATTGATGAAGAAGCCCAGGCTGCTGCGTCGAAAAGCTTTTGTAAGCTCAAAGGCTACATACACTGTTGCTGACGGCCGCTCAGGGCCCAGGCGACGATTGAAGCTCAGCCAATGGAGGCTCTGGCCACAGAGGAGCGAAGCACTCAGATAACTTACACATTCAAGCCGCGGCGATGATACCTTCTGTCGTCGTTCGGCACTACACTACACGCTCAACCTGTGCCTCGAGATTACAAGGCTTAGAAGATATCGCGCACCAAGCTAGAGTAAGCAGCATGAAACGCAACATGTCAGACGAGTCGTAGTGCATAGGTGTTTAAAAGCAAACTTATGCAATATAAGCCCATTAGTGGTGCTGCTGACAGCAACTCAGGTCCGAGACGAAGGATGAGGCTCAGCCAATGCCGGCCCTGGCCACAGAGGAGCGAGTCGGGGGCGAACAGGAAAGAAGCTGGCAGCTGGCAGAGGTTTTGCCAGAGCTCTGATGGTGCAATCAGGAGTATGTCACGATGCTGCGATACTACGCAGTTCGCCCAGAGTTTCAAGCGGTGCCTCAGAAGATAGCGGTGTGGCGGTGGGGTTTGAAGACGAGGCCCTGGCAAGCCGGGTCAGGGCACCGCAGCTTTTTTAGAACGCCGGGCCGCCCCAAGCTGGCGGGCCGCGGGAACATCCCGCGGACCCGGCGTTCAGGAATTCATGTGTGGGGGTGCCCAGTGTTGCATGCCCCGTCTATGCGCGTTGTGCGGGGTGTCGCGGGTTTGTCTTGGACTTCTCTGGGCCAGGGATTGCTTAAGGCCTGCGTTGCCTCTTGTCTCCAGGCACGATCAGTCATGGCTCATGTTGGAAAAATTCTTGTAACACAATGTTGGTGCGGTCGCGTAGGCCGCGGCTCGCGAGATGCTGTGCCGCGGGCCCAAGCGCCCGAGGCTTAAACAGGTTTTTCATGTTTGGTTGTCTCACATAATGGAGATCAAGCCTCTGGCCTCTGCCTGGTCTTGGTGAGCATGTGCCAGGCTTGCCAGATCGGGTGCAGGGCGTGCTGCAGGTGCATCACCTTCAGAGCCACTTTCCGCTATCACCGTATCACTTGACATGAGAACCGGTTTATAAGACATTCCATCGCGTGTGAGATGCGCACACACACTTTTGCAAGCAGTCTACTCTACCTCATGTGCATGTCTGTCTCGAAAGTCATAGTGGTCCACACAGACGCATCCATATGTGTACATATCGAAAGTGCATTCGCGTGTGGAGTTTCTACAAATTTCATCTACTTGGAGGTTCATGGGTAGTCATAAGTGGGGTTAAAAGTACGGAAACCATACCTATAACCCGTATCGGGGGATTTAAAACCCCACTTATAAATAACCTAAAGCCCTAATCCGTAAACCCTATCGAACCCTTAAAGGAGCCCTAAAACCCCTATAACCCCACTTATAAGCTTAAACGGGTGATGTCTCAAGGAGTCGAAGCTGGCGCTGCGGAATGGCCGTTGCCCCTCGCAGCGAATGAGAGAAGGAAGGTACCTTGATAGATCCCTTATAGTAACCCTTATACTCCCCGTTATAAGAACCGTTTAAAGGAACCCTATATTGTTTAGGGGATGAAGGGACGACGGTGGATTCACGAGATTTTCCGCGAGAGAAAAACAAGCCCGAGCTTGTAACCTGACGGCGACTCTTCAGTTGAGGGTTTGCGGCACGCTCGGGCCTCAAGATCCCTAAGATGACCATGGTTGGGGATATGGAGGCCGCAGTCTGAAGGTCATGTGGTTGCTTCATAGGACTCTTCCTCATGATCTCGGGTCGCGGGTTCAAAGCTGAAGACCTGGATGATTCTGGATTGTTGACGGCATCGTGATGAGGTCTCCTGGGCCACTTCCGCAGATTCCTTTCTAGGGTTGAAACCATGGGCCCTAAGTATGGGCCCTTAACCCGGGGATCCTTACCAAGTGTCCCTAGAATTCCCTAATTTGAAACGCTGCGCGTCGTCCGCCTCGGCCCGGCTGTACGCGCATGCGGCGAGTGGCTACTATCTGCAGCAAGCTCTTGTAGGAAAAAAGTAACAGTTGGAATCGCACTTATAGTAAAAGTAATGTTCATAGCAACACGAAGCAGGATGATTGTGAGTAGTATTAGTAGTGGTAGTATCAGTACGAATTTTGGTGTCGTCATTCCGAAACACTGGATACCAAGACTCTCGCAAGCGGCGGGATGCCTTAAGTAAGGGCCGTTGAGGCTGGCTGGGGTTTAGGGGCCCCCAACAAGTAAAGATGCTACATTACAGTCCCCTGTCGTCGTAAACTCTCACAGTGTTGCAAGCCTTGGCGCCCTTCGGCCCAAACACCCGACTGCAGGGAGTGAGCATACAGAATCTGGGAAAGCGGGAAGGCAGGCGGGGGGAAGGGGAACAGGGCCACGTCAGGGAGTGAGCATAATGAATCGGGAAAGCGGGGGGGCGGGAGGCGGGGGAATAGAGGAAATCCGAATAGGAACCTCTGACCCCTTCGGCCGGGGCCGAGGCGAATTTTCTTGAAAGCGGTATTAGGGGCCCATACCTCTACCCTTGGATTTCTCTGCCATGCAACCTTGATCGAGGACTGTGCGCTGCCGTTTTGCCAGCGAAGTGCAAAGCCGGTATGCTTCGGTCCGGTGACGGAGCTGTGGGCTCAAAGTAGTCGCAGCAAGCTCCACGTAAGCAACAGCTTTCGATTAGCACAGATTTATTGAGTGCGCTGTGCTCCAAACGAATACATTGCTGTAACTGCCGGGGGCAACGATGCATTGAGTCAGTGAGTCATGTCAAGACCCGCTTCTTTCCGATCCCGGCCCCGCGATGGTCTTCTAGTTCTGACTGTAGCTCGAAACCGTGCCTAATCCACGTAGAATCACATCGCATCGGGCCCGGGTTGGCGGCAAAGTCGTGGCCCAATGCCAAAGAAGCCGGTGCTTGTCACGCTCGAGGAGTTTGAGGAGCTCAAAACGCAACTGCAGGCAGGGCGATTTTCGGAGAGTGTCAGCAGTTCGCACAGAGCCGGAAGGGTCAGACTGTCAGGGCCGCATCGATGGCGTCTTGAAGGAGCTGCGTACAAAGGCCGGCTGCAGGAATGATCGAACGGGCTGAGGACTTGTGATCGTGTAGTTTGTCCAAAGGCTGGAGGCATTCGGGTTTCGGCGTGATGTTCAATCGGCTAAGGGCTGAGGTTGAGTAGTTTATTCAGGTGTGACGGGAGTTCGCGTAACTGACCGTCTCAGACACGGGCGGGCTCAAAGAAACAGTCCGGTCCGTACCTATGGCATGAGGCTGCTCTTTGTTTGGAATCATAGTTGAAAAGGCATGCTGAATGAGGGGAGCTGCGGAGCTCCAGCTCTGCAGTGCTGGGAGCTCCAAAGCCAATGCTTGCAAGAGACCCCGGAGCCCTTTGCTGAATACTGGTAATAATTAGTCGTCTTGGGTTTGTTTACTGGGTATTAAGATGATCATCATTCCTCACTTCGTTGTCTTCCACATGGTCATCGTCGTCAACATCATCCTGATCATCCTCACCATCACATCACATTGCTTACCTTTGTTTAGTAGGGAGTGGAAGAATGGTAGTAACAGTAGTTATAGTTGTACCCCATTCCTCCATTCCCTACTAACCAAAGGTAAGTTATAGGATTATTACGGCCACTATATTATAGTACCCATTATAGATCCCTTATAGTAACCCTTATAGACCAAAGGTAAGGTTGATCCACGCCGAGGTGCCGGGATGCGAAGACCGCATCGCCGAGCTCCAGGCGATGGGTTGCACTCATGGGGCAGTTTATGGGTCATACTTAAAGGATCATGGGACTTAGTAACTAGGGTTATAATTAGGGTAGCTATACTTATAACCCCAATTAAGGTACTTATAACCTTACTTACTAAGTCCCATGATCCTCTAAGTACTTATTATACCTCTTGAAAGAATGTGATTCAGCGCAGTATAGCATAGTAGCATAGATCTTAGCATAGGTTTATATAGGTTTTCATACACTTGCATGCAGTGTCGCACGATGCAATGCAATGGAGCGTATTGCACTGAAGTGTAATGCACTCCATAGTAATTACCACATCTTATGACATAACATTACACTACAGCACAGTATTCACGATACAACATGAAGCGACATGACACAACCAAATAAGGCAGAGTACACCACAAAAATACATAGTGAGCATGATGTCGCATAAGATTATTGCACGTAGCTTTTCAAAATATGACACAGGTTCGTCAAGGTTGAAGCTAAATTACAAAGTGTAGCACAGCAAAGCACGGTACAGTATGACATAGCATGTTCTACTATGCGACGTAATAAAGGACATGACATATTGCAATAGAACAGAGCAGGATAGGATAGAAATAACTAATAGTATATTGAATCACAATGGAGCAAAATCTTGTTTCATGTCATACTCGAACATATCATGTCAAAGTATGAGGAAATTCAGCATAGTCGAGCATAAGATTGATCCACTGCAGAAGAGTATGATGCATGGAAGGATGGATGGCTGGATGGATTGGATGGATGGATGGATGGATGGATGGATGGATGCACGGCTACACGTACACATGCGTGCCTGTATCTGTGCATGCACATAACCGTTTCTCGTTTAGGTCACTTTGCAGTACGTGTACATATGTGTGCATGTATGTGTATATATATATATATATACATATACATACATACACAATTACATACACGCACAGACACATAGACATATGTGGATACAGTATGCATGTACATACATATACCGATACTTATGCAAAGGCGCATGCGCATACGTGTGTGCTTGCACATGCATGTGGACATGTGCAAAGGCATATACGCACGCGCATGCACGCAGACATACACACGTACATACCGTACATACGTGCATACCCACGTACATGCATGCAGATGTACATACGTAATACATACATAGGTACATCATACACACATACATGGATACAGAGGTAGATACATAGATACATACACACATAGACACATACACACATGCATATGCGCACATTTTCAGATATTGACTGACTGCCAGGCTGACTGAGAGCCTGCTTGTCCATGCAATCGATTGATTGAATGACATTGAATGATTGATCGATAAAGCGACTGATTGAATGGAACGACAGCCAGACGCGAGAGCAGGCAGATGATGATTGTGCTCAGGTTTAGTTTTTGTTACTACTAATCTTTTGAATGCCATTTTTGTTTCTGCTGGGTGTCTTGACTGGTTTCGTGTGTTGCGGGGTTCGGGGGCCCGTGAGCATCAAGCGCAGGTGGATTGGATCTAGGAATCTCCGTTTAGGTTGGGCTAAAGTGGTCGTATACCGGGCTGTGATTCGTGGGTGCGCAACCCCTAAACCCTAAACGCCAAGCCCCTAAACCCTAAACCCCTAAAGTCTAAGCCCTGTTGCCCACGAGATCGCGAAGACGAAGCTGGCCCAGGACGTGGAGGTGGCGGAATCCTCGGTGACTTGCAGCAGTGCTCCAGATACTTGCAGAGTGCAGCGAGGAAGCCCTGAAAGCCTACTATAGGGGCCTAAATAATCACCGATACTACTTTGGGGCTCCTTATTATAATTATAGTACAATGGGCCCCAAAACCTTTTCTAATCATGAAGGCCCCTATAGTAAGCCTGCCTAAAGCCTACCTTGCGAAGTTCATGACTTCGGTCCTCGAGATTCGCCCAGGCGATAACCGCGACGAAACGAGTGGGAGACGATGCCCAGGCAGGATGGTAATGCAGGGAAAACTTTAAGCACTAAACATATTGGGGGGAATTTTTTTCCCCAATATGTTTAGTGTTTAGGTTTTCGGGTTAGAGGTTTCGATTGGAACCCGGCTAATCCAGAATCCCCAATCTTAATGGCTTCCAGTTGGTGGGCCTCGATACTTAGAACAGGGTCCAATTCCAGGGTTTCCTTGAAGAGTCCGACGCGAATTTCTGTAAGGACTTCATGTCGGAGCCTCATTGGTTAGAAGAGCTCTTTGGGGCTGTATTGTAGTACAGGTATAATTTGGAGCCCCAAGGAGCAAGACTAGCAGACTGGGCTCCTTGGATGCATGGTTAGTTCTCTAAAAGTAGGATCCCCTTGTTGGGTCTTTCTTCTAAGGGTGCCGTACTGTGTTGGGCACCTACAGCGGGATCCTGATGTAGAGAACTTCCAACGTGCAGGCGACGACGACCAACATGGTGGGCGAGCTGGACAGTCGTCTCAGCGCCAAAGTGGCGGACCTCCTGGCACAGCTGCAGCACTCAGACGAGGTCCGGGGTGGGCAGCGGGCAACATAGAAGCTCAAATAATTACCAAGATTATTCCTTAAGATTTCTTGTTGTACTTATAAAGGGGCCCAACACATCCGTCATTCGTCAGTCGTCAGGCCCTTACGCGGGACTTGACCACGTCGGAGGCGAACCGGTTGGTTGTCTTCGTATGATGCTGCACGACCCCATGATGCAACTCAGCATTGCGGGGCCCTGCGTCGAAGTGATCGCACATGTGATATCCCAGGAGACTGCTGCTTTTGCTCGGAGGTGGACTGACCTTCCAAGACATAAGCCCCAAAGTTTACCTTCTTCGTCCCAGCCGACTTTCTAAAGTAAAGCAAGGTCTGGTTGGGAGTTTCCGAACAGTCGGGGTACCTTATTTTGGGGTCCAAGGATCCTACTATTTAGGATACTATATTCGGGTCCCATATTTTCGGAAACTGCCAGTTTGGCTTCAGGTTCGACCGACAACGACCCCCCCTCTTCCTCCTGTAGACCTGCCCGGGGCAGGGGGAGACCCGCAAGCTTCTCGCCGACGAACTTACAGCGCTGTGCGAGCGCTTGGATCAGGCCGGAGAAGTCTGGCTCGAAACCTCCTAAATCATCCTGGCTGAGTTCACTCATGCCACAACCACATCATGAGCCGCAGAACTTCACGAATAGCCAACCCTATTCTTACGCGACTGCCGGAAGGCCCTAGCCTAGCCCCGCAACACGAGCCATGTTGGTTGTGCTTCAAACCGTGTATAGCTTTGCCATTGTTTCAGGAGCTGTCGCTGGTCGGCAGCTCGGCATCCCGCTATCCAAGAGTGCCGAGACCAGGGCAATGCAACAGAGCCACAGAGCCCTGCCTTGCGAATAGACCGATCATGCCGAGTAGCATAGAAGGCCGAACAATTACCGATGCGATTCGTCAAAGTTCCTATCATAAGCACAGTTTACATACCCCAAGCATCCCCAAACCCTGCATATCAGCCAGACCGGAAGAACTGCAGAGGTCCGCCGCGAGATGGCGGAGTCGATGGAGCGTGCGGCGGGCGATATCCGGGCGCGCCGGTTGGCTAGAGATGGAAGTTTGCACTGGCTTGCAGTACTTCGGGTTTACGGCTTAGGGTTTGGAGTACTTATGCGAACTTTGCAAACAGGACTCTGTCTTGTTGCTGCCACAGGAGCCTGTTTCAACTTCAGTACCAAACCCTTCTTTTTGGCCACAACGATCGGAGACTGTGCCTCCTTGACTACTGCAGGAGCCTGAATGATTAACAATACGATTCCTGAGCTTCCTCAATGTAAACAGTTATATTGCAACCCCAACTATTCTAATGGTTAAGGCCTCTATATTTTAGCCCCGAACTACCAGGGCCAGGAATCAGGCCAAAGGGTCGCAGCTCCGGGATGGATTCTGATGGTCTTGGCCTTTTTAACAGTTCACTGCTCAAGCCTGGATGCAGGGCTTTAGCTTTCGTAAAGTTGGCTGTCCAAGATTTCAGAAGCATAGGAGCCTTGGGACGGAGTGGGAGTGCGCTGGCAGGCAGAAATGCAGAAGCTGAGCCCCGACCCCATCTTTGCATGCTGCTGTCCGACGTGTTCGTTACCAGCAGCTTTGCCTGGACTCGAGTCATGTGGAGAGCGCTTGCACGAGGTGCGTCGCTTTCGGCGAACATCGCTGAGAGCCAGCAGCAGAGCCTGGACAATGCATCTGGGTTGAAGGTCCGCTGCAGGTTGATTAGCGCAGTCGCTGTCTCATCGAATGCCTTAGCTCCAAAACAGAGTCGGCAAAGCTTGAACGGTGAGCCAAGCCGGGTGGCATGTCCGTGCAACTGTCAGCTCATTCGTAGCGACACATGCCGTCGAGCCCATGTGCAGCTCTGAGTCGTTGTGATTGTGGTGGTACTTGGAGAAGGCTTACCGGGAGCACACGGACGCCGTACTTCATCGGGAACAGAAGGCCCCCGCCCTACGGCGAGCTCACATCCATGTCGCAGAAACCGTGGAACTGCATACATGTCCGTCTAACCCTACAAAAAACTACCCATGAACCTCCAAGTTTACCAAACATTGGAGAAACGTCCACAGAGTTTCCGAGGCACCTTCCGAAGTCCCCGATCGTTTTGTTCCAGTGGCAGCGGTAGAGGAATACAAGGCTGTCAGACCCACCAACAGGGAACTGGCTCTCAGAAACCAAGGGCACCCTATCTGGGGTCCTTCTAGTCTGTGACGATGTTAATGAGGCTTCTATATTACGGTTCCCCCATTTCCTGAAACTCCCAGAAGACTCACTCACTCTTCTGAGCTCCAGCGCAGGCGCGGACGCTGGAAGAGGAGCGCGTAAAGGTAGCCGAGGCGAGATAGGAAACAAAATGGGGTCGGAATAACTTGGAGCAGTCTACCCTCATTGTTCCGGTGTAGTTACACGACATTGTATCCCTGTTCTATCTATGAAGGCCCAGAATGTTGGGCTTAGTTGCCTCATGGCTTGGAAGCTGCTCGTGCGGGGTTCTGAGACTATGATGCTATAGAGCTAGCAGAGCTTGCGGATTCAGGCGGTAGTCGCAAGTAGATATCATGCATGGTGGTTGACAAGTGAGGACCTATGCAAACGCCTCCCCACCCCGAGGCAGACATATGGATGAGGCTGGACCGGCTAAGCGAGCTGGTGCAGGAAGTCGGTGATTCCGCGGGGCCCCGAGGCTGAGAGCCCCTTGAAACCCAGAGCTGCAGGCGTCTCCCGTGAACCCTGCTTGGGGGATCATGGGATATTAGTAAGTCAGGTTATAAGTACCTTAATTGGGGTTATAAGTACAGTTACCCTAAGTATGACTCTAGTCACTATGTCCCATGATCCTTTAAGTGGTCCTTTTCAGCGAGAAGATCGAAGCCAAGTCTTGCTGTGGGACCAACATGTCCGGACCAGGTTTCTGCTGTTCATTGGTTCAACTAACCTGGAAGCTGATGCTTACTTGGAGGTTCATGGGTAGTTATAAGTGGGGTTATAAGTAGGGTAACCATAATGAGAACCCATATTAGGGGACTGTTTCCCCACTTATAACTACCCATGAACCTCCAAGTATACCCTAAACCCTACCCCTAAAGGAGCCCGTATAGAACCCTTCAAGGAGCCCTTAAAGGGGTGATGTAGTGAGCATGGAGCTCCAAGGCAATGGAGGAAGTCCGAGTCACGACCGGACAGATGGACCAGAAGATTACAGAGGCTGTCCTTTGAGTGGTGCTTCTGTTCAGGGTTTGGGGTTTAGGGGTTTCAGGCTTTAGGGTTTAGGGTTCTTGGAGGATCATGGGACTTAGTAAGTAAGGTTGTAAGTACTTTATTTGAGGTTCTAAGTACAGTTACCCTAATTATAGCCCTGGTTACTAAGTCCCATGATCCTATAAGTAGGTCCTCATCAGACTTCTTCCTTTTGAGTGGTGCGGATGTGATGACGAGATAGCCAAGGCATTTTTTCGCTTCAACTTCCAAGGGCAATTATCGTCATCCTAATCGGGGCCGTGAGAACGTTCATGAGCACGAGACTGCCGAGAGCAATGATCATCACAATCGCAACTCTGTCGTTTTTTTGGTGGTTCTGATTGTGCAATGGATAACGTGGACCCTTCCTGCGAACGGACTGCGATGCCTTGTCAAGTTCTAAGGTGTCACTATAAGAGCTGTGAGCAAGACCGTGTAAAGTGCAGGAGAAGGGGGCACGCTACGCGTCCCTCGACTCTAGGGGGCATGCTACGCATCCCTCGTCTTTACCTTTCTATGTGACCGCCAACGCAACGTTTGGCTCAAGTCAATGCCCATAGCTAAGTGCTATATGTGTCTTCTATCCTGAGCAATCAGAGCTATCCCGTTGCACAGACGAACCGCCGCCGGCAGTGAGTGCAAAAGGAACGGCCGCCGGTTCTGCCTGCATAGGATCGCACGTGTGGGAGTAAGAGGGAGAGACAGGGTCCAGTCTGTGGAGAGTGCTAGCCAGCCACACCTACATTCATTACAGCTCTGGTGGGGAGAGCAGCAACCAAGTCGAGATCAATCCCCCACGCAGGTTATCAGCCGTACGCGGCTCTGCCTTTCTACAGCAACGACTACTTGATCTACTACGACCACAATGAACTCAGGATCAAGCCAAGATACGACAATGACTTTCGGTGCCGATGTGGCAGCGCCAGCCGTTGGTGAGTCAACAGCTGATGACACAGTGGTGCAATCCGTTGATAGCTCCACGGAAGATGACAAAGGTCAATCTTCTGCGCTTGCCATTGCAAAGGCAGTTCCCAAGGGGAAAGCAAAGAGTCTACCAAGAGCATCTACGCCTTCACGTCCGACATCCACAGGTTCGAGGACGGGCAAGGCTTCAGAACGACGGGCCGAAGCGTCTGGTTTTCAGGCACCTCGGACTACGTCCAGGGCTAAGGACAAAGGAGTCAAGACCTTGGAGAAGAAGTCAAGACCATCATCTTCGAGAAGCTCTTCAGCACGATCGAGGACTTCGGCTACCCGTGGGCGTGACAAGTCCATGACTTGGAATCGGATGGTTACCAATCAACCACGCGATTCTGATGATCTGGACATGACTCTGGATACGATTCCTGCACGTGGTGATGCATCATCCGTGGCCACGCCTGCAATAGCTGACGGTCCGAATGCCTACCAGGAGCTGACGATTTCGCAACAGTTCGAAGCATCGAACCTTGCACAGCAAATGTACTATCGCAGTCAGGTGCAAGAGTACGAAGGAATCGTGCAGACCCTGATGGACAAGATCAAGGAGATGCAACAAGAAGATGAAGGATCTGGAATTCGCATTGAAGAATTGGAACGACAACGTGATCATGCATGCTTAGCCATGAGGCACATCAACAATGTCAATCAGGAGATGAAGCGAGACTATGAAACAGCTTTGTTTCGCATGGATGAACAGAACTCTGCTCAACAACGTCAAGCACATGCCGTTGCCGAGGATTTAGCTCAACAGCTACACGTGTTCCGCACGGAGGCAGCCACCAACTTTGTGCAGTTGGAGGCAAGAGCGCAAGGTGATGGTGAGCTTATGGCACGTGAGTATGAGCGTCTGACTCATGAACTTCATGAACACGCCAGAGAGAACTTGGTCCTCCGGTCAAACACAGCAAGTTCGGAACAAGCCTTACAAGCAATGCAGGAACGATTCCACTTGGTCAAGAACCAGGAGTTGCGGGCCGTGAACGAGATCCAAGGGCTAGCTGGAAACAGCGCAGCCATTGAACAAGAACGATTTCGGCTTCGTGAACGTCTTGGTGAAGAGGAAGAGTACCGCAGAATGGCTGTGAAGAGGATGCAAGAAGCAGAGGAACGACTTCATCAGAATGAAGATCATGCAAGGCGATCATTGCCTACCTTGCACGACGAGCTGAGTGAACTCAGGAAAACGCTCAAAGCACAAGAAGATCTTCAAGCGAGGACACGCAGCGAATTGGAGGCAGCACGAAACTCCCACAAGGAGGAGCGACGCGACCTTCGAGCATGCCCATGTCTTCGAGGACTACTGAGTCTGGCTGGGAGCACGTAGGAAAGGATGTAATGCCTGCATTTTCCGTAGGAGATGAGGTACGATCCCCTGAAATACGGTCCCCAAGTCAAGTTAGTCCAGTCGCCAAAGAGAAGTTCGCATTCTCGGAATCGGACAAGGACAAGAACCTTGTGATGGACGGAATTACATTCACCGGTGGAAATTTCTTCACTGGCCGCAGTTCAATGCCAATCGTGGCGGATGCAATGCCCGAGCACCACGTGCCAGGTATTAGCAGTCCAGCGCTTGCGCGTTCCACGCCTAGTGCAGCCACGTTGTTTGGCATACCAAGCGGATTTCATGGGAAAAGTGATGCGGCAGCCGTGCGTGATCGACAGCTACGCGAACTCTTGGGGGATCGCGGGATGTTGGGATCGAAGTCCACAGCATCCGCCAGCTCCTCAAGACCTGTTGGCATCGACGGTGTCACCGCATCTACGAAGGGCAACGACCACATTGGTTCCCCTGTCGCCTTTGACGATTCCATCCATGAGGCAAGGAGGCGTCAGATCGAGAAAGAGATCGCGGAACAGTACGAGGAGAAGATTGCTGATCTGCGTAGTGAAGTACTCAAGGCTCAGAAAGCCGAACAACGTCTCAGAGCTGATCGTGATGAGTGGAGATTATTCGCTGAAACGATTCAAGAAAACAATGGAGACGATGACGGTGACGAAGCTGGCGACGAGAATGGAGAGGAAGAGCATGATGAAGGTACCGGCACGGGGTATGATCCTCCAGATCCGCCTGACGATGATGATGACAAGAAGAAAGGTGGAGGGGGCAAACCCGAATCGGATCCTGGTTCGCATGCGCGTGATCCTGATGGAGATGCGGATCCTGAAGTTACAGAGGTGAGAATTTCCAGGAGGGAAGCCGACAAAGTGACCGTTCCTCCATGGCCTACTCTCACTCATCTCAACAACTGGCGATCTGTGTGCACGGCAAATGTCTTAGGGGCATCAGCCGACCCACATCATGAGGACTGGATGTTATGGCTGGCACCAGCGTTCAACCCATTCCCTGATGTCGAAGCATTGAATGATTCAGGACACAAGAAGTTCAAGAGCATCGACGTCAAGTTGGGGATCGCCATGGTAGCAATGCTACGTGCCGGTGGTGACAAATCAGCTGACCTGTACCTCGAGGTGAACCGGAAGGCCAACGATTACATCAGCAGGCCTGACGTGAAGATCATCAAAGGACGACAAGTCATCGCGATGATGTACGAAAGTTTTCGAACGCATGATCGTCTTGACATGATCATCACTCTTGAGTATTTGGTGAAGCTCCAGTACCAAGGCGACAACAAGCTCCATACGTTCAAGCAGACGTGGTTGGAAGTTCTGGGACGGATGAGACCAGAGGACATTCCATCCAAAACAGCTCTCCGTGATTGCTTGTACAGCAAGATCAAGGACTCGCCCGCAATGAAAATGGACTTGGGCATGCACTATGAGCACCTGCCCTACAATCATGAAGATCGATCGTACGACAACCTGATGAAGATCATTGATCGTACCATCATGCGGAAACGAGAACAGTCAAATCTCACTCAGACTCAAATTGGCTTGCGCCAGATGCTTGAGGGCAAGGATTTGCTGGCTGCACCGGCCAAGGTACCTGAGAAACCTACGCCTACCGCAGCTCCATCCGCAAAGGTCAAGGCTTCGCCGACCAAGCCGGACAAAGCAACACCTGTACTACCTCAAAGCAAAGCGAAGAGTCATGCGAAGACCAAGCCGAAGCCCAAGAAGAAGACGAGGAGTGAGTCAGCGGACAACAGAGGTGACAAAAGCAAGAAGCAAATCCGCTGCAAGTTCCATTTCACAGATGCAGGGTGTCGAAATGGCGACAAGTGTCCGTTCAGTCACTCGAAGAAGACTCCAGAACGACCCTTCACACCGAGGACGAGAACTCCAAGTCCATCTGGAGGGGAGGAAACAGGATTTGCTACTCGTTCAAGAACACAGGCTCGTGCTCAAGAGAGAATTGTCCTTTCAAGCATGAGGCAGCAGCTACCCCAGCTCCGGAACCAAAGGCAAAAGCTAAAGCCAAATCCGAAGCGAAGGCAGCTCCAGCGAAGCCGAATGCCAAGGCCAAGGCACTTCCAGCAGCACCCGCCATCAGATTGTGTCGAAGGTGGAATCCATCAGCTCCGGCTATATGGAAGCGGTCTTCAAAGCAAGATGAGGAGGAGTCAGATTGTCCATCCGTTGACAGCGACGCTGATTCGGATTGTTCAACAGATGACGAATCCTCGGGAACGACTACGTCGACCCGAAAAGTGACAAAGCGCAATGTGACCTTTGCCAATGACGTGAAGTTCATTTCTTCGTGTCCGAGACGATCGAAGAAAGACAAAGAGCGGAAGGTGAAGTACGTCGACATGGAAGCGTTTGTCAATGATGAGGATCGCGCTGTGAGCTTGGAGTTCGCCAAGCACAAAGCGAGATTGAGGGCACAGATCATGAGAGACATGGTTGACGATGGTGATGATCAACGCGGAGATCGAGTTTCATTCGTACGAATCCCAGGAACGTCTCGAGTGGAAGAAGTTTCGTTCTATGATGGTGAGGATTCCATCGTCGAACGCGAGCTCGACGCTGCACACAGCAAACGGATCATCAATCAAGGCTTATTCAAATGCATGGTTCAACCAGTCATCCTTAAGAAGAAGATCAAGTTTCTCATGGACACTGGATGTGGTCATGACCTCATATCTCAGAAGAAGATCGAGAAGCACAGTCTCGAGACACTCGTGACTCCAGAGCCCATATCATTTCAGACAGCCAATGGAATCACCGATACCGATCTCGTGTCGAACTTCCAGACTGAGTCGTTCGAGGAACCGATCAACGCTTATGTGTTGGACGACACGCCGTCGGTGCTTTCCATAGGCAAGAGATGTATGAACTTCAACTACGGGTTTGTGTGGCCTCCCGGAAGGGAACCATTCATGATCAACCCGCAGGGCAAGAGAATATCTTTGTTCGTGAACGGTGACATCCCGTACGTCCGTGCTGGGAGTTCTAAGTCATTGGTTCATGATGATCCGGAGGCCAAAGCCATCACCGAAATCTTCAAAGGTGCGTTGACAGCAGGCAATGTTGACGTCAGCGTCGCAGCTGCCGCTGAAGCTGCACCGAGCGAGATCGAAGCAGAAGAAGAAGGTGATGATCATGAACGACCTCCTGATCCTGAACCCCAAGAACCTCCTATAGAAGAAGTACCAGAGTCCGAGGCCGGACGCCCTCCGGACGACGACGAAGGAAAAGGAGTGGGTGAAATTCCATTGGATGGTGACGATGAGGTGATCATTGATGTGGAAGGCGACGGTGCGCCGAGCCGCAAGGCCAGAGTCGGAACACTGAAAGCCGAAGCGAAGACATTGGCACATCTGTGTACTCATCGCTACCGCAATCCATATTGCGAATCGTGCATACGCGCGAAGATGAAGCACTTGCGAACGCAACGAGGTGCATTTCAACGTGTGATCAAACACTGGGGAGATCTTGTGACGTTCGACTTCCTTGACATGCGCAAGGCCGCCGAAGCAGGTATTGGACTCGATGACGGAGCACGTGAAGTTCTAGTCATCAGGGACATCGCCACCAAAATGATTGCAGCGATTCCCACGGCTTCAAGGAGCACTGACGAAGTCGTCATGGCCATCAGACGCCTCATGGGAAGACGCAAGATTCATATGGCGTACAGCGATGAAGCACCAGAGTTCGATTCAGCTATGGCACAGTTGAAGATCGTGATCGATCATTCCCTTCCAGGGAAACCCAGTAACAATTCACTCGCTGAACGATCAAATCAAGAAGTGATCAACACAGTTGCAGCATCCATGCTACACGCCGGATTACCCGCTCAATACTGGTCCTTTGCGCTTAATTGCGTGATGCAGAACCTCAACGTTGAAGACGTGGAGGGCGACGGTGATTCAGCATGGAAGCGAATGACTGGAAAGGACTTCGAGGGAAAAGCCATACCCTTTGGTGCCAAAGTCTTCTTCAAGCCGACGGACACAAGGCCGAAGACATACGGCAACAAGTTCGATCCAAAGGGGATTCCAGGCATTTTCGCCGGATACATCATCACTGCTGGTCAAGGATGGTCCAAGAAGTATCGCGTTTGGGATATGAAGGAATTTGCCAACGCGAACTTGTCGATGGACGCATCTGTTCCCAGGAAGTTGATGAGACCGTACGAGACAGAAGTTATCTACTTCCCAGAGGAGATAACGTTTCCCCTGAAAGCCGAGTACGAAAGGATGAATTCAACCATTGAAGGACTCAGGGACAACGTCGACCTCGCTGGCAAGGAGATAAAAGACGTCGATGACGGTGGCGACGGTCCGCCTGGAGGAGATGGTGACGACGGGGATGACGATGATCCAAGCGGACTTCTTCCTCCACCGGATCCCGGAGAAGATCCTGACTTACAGGACATAGATCCATCTGACATTGAGGCGGAGCCGCTCGGCGAAGTCTTCAAGTCAGCAGAGCATGAAGCTATTGATGCCATAGGAGACAAAAGACTCGAAGAACTAGATGAAGAGCTAGGTCTACGTGCAGCACCGCCTCCTTCTGAACCAAAGGTCACTGGGAAAGATCGACGATCGCCCCGCGAAGTCGGTCCAACCGGTAGACTCATCCCCGAAGGAGACATCGAAGAACCTGGAGAGATTATCAAGATCTTGAAAGAAAAGAAGTTGGCTCCCGAGGAGATTGAACATTGGAGTACGGGGAAGAAAGGAGACGGCATTGTATATCTTACCGATGACGGTGAAGCTTGCAAGATCGACAAAAGGGGAGTTCCGTACAAGATCCGAAGTGATGGTCGACGAACTCTTCCTACACGGCGACCTATCCATTCTTATTCTCCGGAAGCATGGAAGAAGATGAGCGAAGCGGAGAAGAAGGCAGCATACAAGAAAGAAAAGCGAGACAAAGCTCGAGTTGCCAAGAAAGACCGGAAGAAGGCTGTGATAGGAAAGAAGATAGTCACAAAGGCTTTGGACAACATGATCTTTCCCAAGATTGTTCCGTGTGAAGAAATTGATCTGCAACTCAACGTGACCGTTGACGACGACGATGGTTGGTCATGGGCACAGTCCTATGTAGATCAATATACGCAAGAACAATTCTTGGCAGATGTTGTGCCGGCCGTTCCGGCGCATATGGTCATGGATGATAACTGGATTCCTTCTATGCCGTGTACGACTTCTCACAGAAACGTACATCGGGAAAAGAATCATGCAGGAGGATCGTGCTTCAATGCCATGGTCACTCGACCCGTCACACGCAAGGAGATGATCAACAATCCCAAGGCCATGGAAGCTTTCATGAAAGAATGGAAGGGATTGTGGGACCAAGAAGTGTTTGACTTCTCAACTACGCGTGAATATGACGACGTCGTCGCTGAGGCAAAGAAGAAAGGTGAGAAAGTACATATGGCGCGAGTACACGGACTGATCTACGAGAAGAACTATCAGCTCAAAGAGGACGATCCTGCCAGGAAGTTCAAGGGGCGAGGTGTACTACTCGGTGATCAGGTCAAAGACCAGAATATGGAAGCCGCATTGTTTCAGGATTTGGGGAATTCCCCGGCTACGTTTGACGCCTCACGATGGGCAGATTATTACGGATGTCTTCCTGGCAACGATGTCCAGATGGCGGATGCTATCCAAGCATACATTCAGGCTAGATTGTCGGGCACTCCGTGTTGGGTTGAACTGCCTGATGAAGCCTGGCATCCATCTGCGAAACGGCACAAATTCCGTAGGCCGGTATGTCGCCTGATCAAAGCTCTATATGGACATCCTGACGCAGGAACCATGTGGGAACAACATTGCCACACCGCGGTACAGAAAGTAGGGTTCAAGCCGATTGGCGATGAATGGCCATCATTGTATTTTCACCCGCAAATGAAGCTCTTACTTGTCATCTACGTGGATGATCTCAAGATGGCAGGACCCAAAGAGAATCTACCCAAGGGTTGGGATATGTTGCGCCAAGAACTTCGATTGGAAGAAGAAACGCCGCTGGGCTTGTATCTGGGTTGTCGCATCTCCAAGGGCGAGGCAACGTTGCATGACAAAACGAAGGTGCAGACCGTTACCTACGACATGGAGACGTACCTGGACATGACAGTCAAGAAGTACTGCGACGTGACTGGGTTCGATCCGACAAAATTCAAGACGGTACCATCGCCGAGTCCGGCTGAGGAGACTAAGAATCACCCAGCTCGCGCTCCGGCACAGTCAGGTAAAAGCCATCGATGCACGTGGTGTGGACACACCATGCCTGTTGATAAGGATGGTCGGCTCGTTCCGCCTCCACCTATTCCCAAGGCGCCCGAGGAAGAGGAAATCAACGAGGCTAATCGCGGCGCACTTGCTCCGCAGGCAGCCAGCATTCTCATGAAATTGCTTTATGCCGCGCGCATTTGCCGCTTTGATCTTCTGCGCAGTATCAACAATCTCGCACGCAAGATCACGAAATGGACCAAGAAGGAGGATGCTCTTCTTCATCATCTCATGGCCTATGTGCACCAGTCCAAACATCACATGATGATTGGGTGGGTCGGGAACTCCTTGGAGGACTCGTCCATCGGGCTGTTTGCAGATGCGGACTATGCAGGTTGTGGAGAAAGTTTGAAATCTACCTCCGGTGCTCACTTGCACATTCAAGGTTCTCATACAAGATTTCCCTTGGCGGGACTTAGCAAAAGGCAGGGATGCTTGAGTCATTCCACACCTGAGGCCGAGATTGTCGCGGCCGACTTTGCCATGTCACGTCTTGGATTGCCTGCTATCACGTTGTGGCAGCAGCTTGGGGGGCAAGACCCCAACTTCGTCTTCTACGACGACAACCAGACCATGATCGGGGTGATTCGCACGGGCAAGAATCCGACTATGCGTCACTTGGAACGTACCCACGGCATCTGCATTGGATGGATGCATTCTATCTTTCAGGAAGGTTACGTTTCTCTTGCCTACGAGGTCACTGCCAAGATGTCCGCGGACATACACACCAAGTCGTTCAAGGATTCTGTATCCTGGACACATGCGTGTCAGCTCATCAACATCTTTCCGCCGGATCTCATTGGCTCCCAAGAGATTATGGATCTGATGCGACCTACTCATTCCCAAAGTACGGATGAGAAGGGTCAGCAGCACTACTCGTTCAAGAGCGAGGTGCCTTGTTTTCCTTACACGCAGACGCCGATCCTCCCTCAGGTGTTGTATCGCGCCGGATTGTCGAGTAAGGAAGGCTTGCAAGAGCATGACAGTGTGGACCCCATCTTGGTTGTCAAGTTCCCGCGCATGTTGCGGGGGCCGCCTTCTGCGTTGCCGCCTGGTCGTTACCTTCGGTCGACTTGGATTCTTCGTGAAGGGCAGTGGCACCAGATGGAGGATCGTGCTGCTATCCTTGACACACCGGGCAAGTTCGACCGCTACGTGGAACGTGCTGTGTTTCAGTACCATCCCGTGCGGGGGCATTTGCGCCCCGCTGCCATTGCGGACGTCCTTGCGCCGCCGTTTTTGCCTATTCCTGAACCGCCTCTAGGCCAGTCTTATGTGCGCGCCCTGCCCGCCAAATGGCGAGCGGTGGTTGTCACACTGGCGCGTGCCATCCATGGGGGGTACCAGGGCTTTACATTACACCAGGGATTTTGTTTCAACGGCCAATCCAAAAGTCAAGCCTCTCAATTTGGTTATGACCAATGGTCGTCGGTGTACGAAGATGTATGGCATGATGCGGCGGAACAGAAAAAGGAATATCAAGGATATGATGGAGCAATTGTGCCTCACGTGGTCAATTTCGCCGAAAACAAGCCCAAGGAGGGTCTGGTGATCCAATTCCTCGACCACGATGGAAGGTTGGTCCATGCTTACAAGAATCCTTACAGCCGGTGGAAGTACCGTATCACTATCAAAGATGCTCCAAAGGCAGTGACGGTATGGACATTGATAGGAGTCGATGAGGAGAACTGGTGGAATGAGTATGCTCCAGGCAAGGATTGCATCGCCCAGCATGCTCCCGATTCTCACTACGACCCCGGGCTGCAAGTAAATGTTCTGAGTATGGGGCGAGAAGTTGACGACGCCATGTGCGCCTACATCTTTGATGTGGTACAAGCAAGGAAAGACAACCCTAACTCCGTAATCTTCATTGGTGCAGGGGTGTTGGGCAAGAATTCGTGGCTGAGTCGGAAAATCGCTGACAACCCCGAAAAGGGCAAATTGCGGACAGACTACCCATGGGGGGAGGTCGTCCAAAGAATTGCGCGCAGAGCGGCGTCATGGGGGTTCCAAATCATCATCGAAGTGCCTCCTCGAGTACCAGTCCAGGAAACCAAGCAGTATAGGGGACTTCAGGAAGATGCCATGTGGAAGAGCATCAAGATCCAAGGATGCACTCACGGGCAACGTTATATCTTTCGGGATCCTGTGTCTCCTGGAACCGCCGTTGAGCTCGGCTACTGCAAGGATGAATGGGAGTACATTGCCGCAAACGTCGCGCTGCATCCTAAGTCGTCTGATGTGTGCTCGTCCAAACATTTGCACATGACTGATTCGGACGCTAAGGATCGATCTGATAAATGCGAGTTGACTAGCCAAATCTCCAGAAGATTGCTTAAAGCCTTGAAATTTCAGGCAACTGGCGATGGGAGATTGGTAGCCATGCCGTCGAAGGCTGGTGGACGGAAGCCAGACCGCATGATTGTTGACCTCTGTGGCTTGGGTAACGGCTACGCCGTACCTAAGTCCACTAAAGGTTGCTCTCGCATAACTTGCAAGGAGCTGATCAGCTCCAAGGCCGATGAGGATAGCCTTATCGGTACAATGAAGGATGCGTGCCGGAACGACCTGCGCACACCTGTGCTATTTGTGGCATCGCTTTTGCGATCAGGTGCTGGTCCTGGAAGTAGTGAAGGGGCTTGCGTGGGGGGTGAAAAACGTTCTGGTGGGAAGTACAAGGTTTTCAGAAGTGTCTTGAAATCTCTCAAACGCCTGCTGAAGAAGTGTGCGGAATTTTCCGACGTCTATTTTTCGCTTGACATGCCTTCTTCATGTTCATGTTGGTCTTGGCCAGAGTTGCATGCTCTTGTTTCAAGTGGCAAGGTGACGAAGGTTAAGGTTGATGATCATGTTGGTGCTGATGGCGATGGTGGTGGACGCAGGATCATGTTCTCTAACATGCCTGAAGCGGACCGTTTGGTGATGAGACTGAATGATTGCTTGGACCATGATTCGAAGAACAGTTTGTCGCAGCGCATTGATGTCTCATGGCGGTCAATTGCGAGGAATGTTCGCAGCCTTGTTCGAGCTCATGTCAGTGTCAGTCATGTTGCACATGAATCTGAGGACATTGCATGGCAGCAACATCAGTGTGTAGACGCTGATGAAGGGGCTATTAGACAGCCCCAACTAAGGAACAACTAAGGTCTGACCAGACGGATCGGGGAAGGGTGCCTCTTACGGAGAACCCGGAACCGTGAAGTCGAGTAGGGTGTAGGGACTTCCCTCCTACGGAGGAAGGACCGAAACCCGAGCCATGGCTGAAAGCTACAATGCCTACGAGCTGGCCTTCGATGGAGTGGACCACGAGGAAGTTTTCCCGTCTGGTGGGATGATGCGAACGTTTCTGAAGTTCCACAAATTCCTGGAGATGTATTCTGGGGATGCGTCGCAGAGCGTCTCGCTCCCGCCGAAGATTACGAAAGACAAAGTGGTCGACAATGATCTCATTCGCACATGGGCAGCTTTCAAAGCACCTCCGTTGGTCTTGCTGTTCACGTGTGCAAACCTGTCGTCAGGAGGGGATCTTTCCATTCGAGTCCGAGAAATCCTCAAAGCTTGCTTACTTGCCGCTCCTGAGGAGTACATGGACAAACCCTATGGGGAGATACTCGCCATGGTCACTAAGTTTGGCGGAGGTCTCAAACACATTGTTGCTGACCACGAGGGAAAGTACAATGCCATCACCAGGTTCATGGTGGATGAGGAAGTGATCCGCGATGATGCAAAGTTGGCTGTGGTTGAACTGGAACAAGAACGAAAGCAAGTTCGGTTCGACTTGAACACTGCTACAAGGAACATCGTCACTGCGGATGGCTACTACAACCTCGCTGTTCTCATCAACTCCGTGGAGACGCCCTACCAGACTGTGACAGACACGAGAATACAACAATGGTATACGGTGAATCAGGACTACTACCACAAGTTGCCAATGTCGGGTAGAGCACCTGACCAATCAGACCTGTTGGCGGAGCCTACGTTATGTAGGGTGTGCAAGCTGATGTACATGTTCGCGAAACACACTGGATATGGACTACGGACCTACAACCAGGAATGTGCTGCGAACAACGATGGCGCCACGCCACTCAACGTTCACCAGCTGGCCATGATGATGCGCACAATGCCTCAAGGCATGGGACACCCGCTCGCCTTTGCGATGAACTCGCTCCAGGCGTTCAGTGTCTGTCTTCACGTGCTTCATTCCTACGTATCATGGGTTGATCCAGACACTGGACACCCGCATTACAGATGGTCAAATGATGTGCTCCCTGATTCCGACTACACCACGTACGCTTTCCTCAAGCACCACGTGGATGCTGTATGTGCAGATCAAGACAGGAACGGTTTCCAATTGCCGGATGCGTTCCGTAGCTACACCTGGAATCAATGCGGAGTTGAATCTGGATATGTGGTCGACTGCTCTACCAAACGCGCCACGTTGAGCATATGGGAAGCAGAATTCCAACAGATGGAGGCACCAAGACCGCTTTTACAAGATGATGGCCTATTTCCGCCCAATCTTCAACGGCATCCTAGCTGGGTGTATTCTACGGGGAGGGTGGCGATGCCTACGGCAAGCAACCTCGAACCGGAAGGAATCGTGCACCCTGAGCATGGAAGATCGCCGGGACAACCACAAGGATCCGCTACCGAGCCTCGAGCCACTCCTAGCCACGGACCAAAGAGGGCAAGGACGGACGAGGCAACGGCATCGGCATCATCATCTTCTGCGGCACCACCTCCACAACCACCGACTTCGCAACCGGAAGAGGAACCATCGCAACCGACATGGGAGGAAGCTCCAATCCCCGCTGGCGCTCAGGAAAGTTGGTACCATTACGTCAACATCGATGAAAAGGGCTGTCGCTCAAGCTTGCTGGCGACGACCCGTGATCAAGACGAGTACCCACCTACCATTGATGAGACGCCAAAGTTCGTGGCCAACCACGACGTGGGGACCACACCAATTCAGCATTACGTCAGAAGACTGGTGACCTACTTGGCAAGGATTCGTTCCGTCTCTCAAAGTGACGACAAGGGTCTCAACCTGAAGGTCTACGTGAAGCTGAGCACGAAAATGTGGTTACGGATGTACTCGCGGCTATACCATGCATTGGCATTGGTGTCGTGCGTGCATCTTCCTTCTCCTCCAATGCTTACCTCGGCTGTGTTGATCGAGGCAGACGGCGATCTTGTCGACAACGATGAAATTCCGGCAGAAGCAAGGATCAATACCATGAACACGCTGAACGGATTTCGCAATAGTTTGGGTATGGGTGGCAAGCCTGATGCCGCGACTATGCGCTCTCAATGCACGATCCTCGTCCAAGACTTTGACATGGTCGCAAGGACCAGAGGGTCATCGCATACAGTGAGGGAGAATCTCGTCATGCATGGATGGAGTGAGATCTACACTGTGAGCCCGTCGATCACCGCAGGTGCCAACTACAACTTCCAAGTTACGAAAGGATCGTTGGAATCTGTGAATGAGACATTGGATGGCTTGACTGAAGAGCAGCTTGCAACCGTCACATTGCACTACCATCTGTCTCTCCAAGCGATCCTCATCGAGAACATATCATTTCCGATGAGTGAGGTCGGAGACGGAGCAGCGATTCGTGCTGATTTGCAGCGACAGCTCAAAGCCACGTACGTTGACCCCATCATTGCGGCAGGGAAGCGTACCACGCGCCCTCCAATTGTCAACATCAACCACGACTTACGGTTCGTAGGAGCAGCCAGCAATTACCTTCGACAGAAAGCTTCTATGTTCAACGGTTTCCACGCGCTGGGAATGTACATTGAACTGGAGTTGCGGGCCCGAGCATGTGTGGTGATTCATGGATCTTCGTTTTGGTCAAGAATGTACAGTCAGGCGAAACATGCGTCGTCTGGCGTACACACTTTGTCAGTCGAGAAGGTACCACCACCGGACAATCGGGTCAGGTTCAAATTGGGCCTAGCTATCTATGAGAAGCAGTTGTTTTGCGAGAAGATGGTATCCACGTGCTTCGTTGAGGCATCAAAAGTTCGCTCATGGGACGAGCAAGTCAGAACCGACTTAGTCGCTCACCCGTCGCTTGTCGAGATTTGGGAGGACAAGAGTGAAGTCAAGACGACCACCAAGATCTCGCAGACATGGTTTACGGGGGAACAGCAGCAACAGATCAGGTCGGGTGCCCAGGGTGACACGGTCGCTGAGTCGTCCACAGTCACCTGGCAGGATTTTGACATCGCCATGACCGTTCCCGAGGCCTACTACGACAACCGGCACTACTGGTTCAGGATCGACACCTATGCGACCCCGAACACTGGTTATGTCAAAGGGAGAACGTTCTATTGCCAAGGATGTGAAGGAATGAAGTTGGCTGAGTGCTACGCACAAGCCTTCTTCAAACCCACCGGAAACGGGTATCCTGGGCACTGCATTGGGTGCGCGCATACTTCAGCTTTGAAGATGCAGCATCAAATCAGCTCCTTCAATGACTTGATCGCGTCCCAGAAGTACACCTTGGCTTGCGCAAAGCACCTTTATGACCTGAGGCTTCAATTCGTGGATCCTCGTGTGGACATCAAGGAGTTCCTCAAAGTTTGTGCAGAAATGGTCTATGAAGACATCGGCAAGACGGTTTCTCACTACGGTGGTCTCCGAATCACAGCCAGTCAGGCCATCGAGTACGCGGCATGGGGAAAGGCCAAACAGTTGGCGTGGGACAGAGGGTACGACTCCGAAGGCAAGACATGCTACATCTGCTACTACGACGCCGGGAACTGCGCTTATGCTGGTTTCATGAGGATGCTTTTGACTCCGGAAGAGCGCCAAGAATGCTACCGAGGGTCAGTCTTGCCCAAGGAAGAGCTCCTGGGTGATACATTGGAGCTGGCACTCGGGCTTCTTACGATTGCCATGAGACACCCAAGTCATTTTCCGAATTGGGGTGGCCTTGAGGGAGCAAATGCGTGCGCGAGAGGAATCGAAAGGTCATTCTTCCGCTACGCGTCGGCCGAAGCCATCGAGCTGATCACGGTTGACTCCCCGCGCAAGAGGACACCGCCCAAGAAGAATGAAGCAGTCGCTGAGATCGTCAACAACATGTCCGCTGACCTCGTGATTGATTTCACAGTGATCGTCGATGGTGATATCTACCCTGTAGAGATTACGAGAACCGACGAGACACAGGCCGCTGACAACGTCACGGACGATCCAGGGTTCTCAGTTGCTCCACCAATACCTGCACAAGATGTGGATGTGGATGCGCAACCTGAAGAAGAGCAGGGTGCAGAAGGCCCTGATCCCAGACATGCAATTCGTGAAGGAGTTGTCACGCAGCTTCAGGACTATGTTGGCGTACTCGCTCAGGGCGAGATGTCAGTCGGAAGCGATCGCATCACATTTTGTGTTGCTTGTGGCAGTGACCTACACACTCTGTCAAATTGCACAGAGAATGCTGCAACCCGGGACCTGGTACTTCGAAGCGTCCAGATCATCAAGGAAAGTCTTCTTCGATATCCACGTCGAGTACCTTCACAAGAGGCTGAACCCATGGACGTTGACGCCACAGATCATGTGAGTGTTGCATCCTCGGACCGACGACCCAAGGCCAAGGCCCGACCGCGACGCGGAGGCGAAGCCGTTCGGGGTGATGTGGTCTTGATCCGCTATGAGAACAAACATAATCTCTGCACGGATGTGGAGAATCGTCGGGGCCTAAATGATGCTTGTGGCGTACCACTGCAGGATTCGGGACCAGAGAATAGCCAGCGAGTGGTGGACATCATTGAACAGCTTTCGGACCATCGCGACCGACGCCTACCCCAACGGGGAGACCGTCCTAGCTATGTGTACGACGAGAACACCAACAGCTACACCAATCCAGGCTATGAATCCATCGGCGGCGGAAGGCCAATCCGGTGCGGAATTCTCGACCTGATCCCAACCAAGGGTGCAAGCTTCATCAACAATCGGTGGGACATCGTGAATGAAGTTGTCCTTCGCAACATCACCCGTCAGCGCAGGTTAAATGCGGATTGGGCGCTATCTTGCATCCAGTCTGACTTGCGCCACAGAATCGCCAGGCGCCCAGGCTCGGAATGGCTTGACAACCGGTGCCAGGTGGCATTCAACAGTGTCATCAAATGTGATGAAGGAGGGTGGGTGCTGATCGAAGACTTGGTGAGGCATGAGCCACTATGGACCCATGAAAGCAGACGCATCACCGAAGGGGTCTCAAGGACCGATGACCAACAGAAGAAGAGAGTGTACAATGAAAGACTTCAGCTATTGTTCCAGGGGAACATGATTGCAGCCACGAAACGCAACAAGGCCAAGATTCGGTTGCAGTTCCTGGGTGTGAGAGTGAAGGACCCCGGCACGGAAGTTCTTGGGTCAGCAGGTTCGAACATGTTGGTATCAGTTCGGGACCAGATCGCAGAGATCCAGAGCAACGACCATTGCCGACATGGCCAGAGGTACCTGAACCAATGCAACGGCTGGGTGAAGCCATGGGCAGTTCGGGCTACGAGTGGTCACTCTGCGCATTCAGATCCCCAGAACAACTTGCTTCAGTTGGACAAGAACAGGTTTGCAATATCTCCATCTATGACCCTCTTGCAACGTCTTGGAGGTGCATTCCACGCTACGGCATGCCGCAACTTGGATTCCATTGTCACGCAAGGCATCATGCCTGGTTCGGAGGACCCCGACGGGGACTTTGACCATCGGCGCCAATTCCGAGGCAACCAAGGCGGCAGACTCCACAGCTATTGGGGGGTGTTTGCGCCGTTCGATCACCGGAACGCAACGACCAAGATGCGAGTACACGGACGAGACGCCAAGCATATGCCATTGGCAGTTCTTCATGTCCCATCGCAAGATCTTGCACGAGAAGATGGTCGTATCACAGACAGCGGCATCATGATCGTTGGTCGAACGATACCTTTCCATTTCGTCAAGGAGGTATGGTTTTGCGTCCCTGATCCTCGAGATACACACTCTTTCGCTCTGGTGGAAAAGATCTACGATGAAAGGTTGGAGAAAGAGCTGGTGTTGGACTACAATGCATCACCGTTGCTTCCCGAGTTCGAGAGATACCGAACGCCAAGCAAGATCATGGAATTGCTTTGCGAGATGCCTCCTGGACCCCACGACACAAGCAAGGAGCAGATCATTCGTGACCTCACAACTGTCTTGGAGTCCCACAGGGAGAACACGGTTCGGCATCACTACATGGACAAGGGAATCAAGTTTGTCATCAAGAATTGGCGACCCGAAGACCTACGCAGAGACGAGGATGGAAGGAGAATGAGGGTATGCCCGGCATGCTACAACATTGTTCCAGCATGTTTCTCCCGATGCACGTCTTGCTGGTCACAGTTCATTTCAAGCGGATATTATCAAGGTTCTCCACAACGGGATACTCCTACGGAGATCCCCAGTGACTTCATTGCTCAGACAATGGAAGCCGCAGCAGCCGCAGTGCCTGAGGCGCCCGAAGAGGAGCAGGAAGCCATGGAGGTAGAGACCGTTGCGGAACCTGAAGAAATCCCAGAACCATCTGTCGTTGCGGAAGACGATCCAGAACAGGAACCTGATGAAGAAATGGACGTTGAGCCTGAAGAGGACTTCGATGACGCAGTTCCGGAAGCAATCGCACAGGAGCGTCGTCCCGTCTTCCTTACCGGCCAGTCTTTGAACATCGATCCTGAACTACAACTTGCACGTACCGCCATGCAGCCATCCTACTATTCTGGAAAACGAAATGCTCATTGCATCGATGCGAACATGACCGCTCTGTCGTACATGGCATACGTGGTATGCCGATCCATCTACAAAGCTTGGTCAGGATTCGCAAAGTGGGCGACTATGCCGTTGTTTCAGATGAGGGAAAGTTTCGCGCTTGGCCAACGCTATGATGTGCTTGGAAAGTGGGGATCTTTGGCAGCAGTGGACAAGGAAACAGGTGTCAGCAGGGATGTGACTGATGAGGAGATCATTCGCTTCGCGAAAGAACCTGAGAACCTCAAACAGTATGATCCCAACGGGACTTACACTTTGAAGCGCTTCCGGACGAACCAGATGCTTTCTTTACTTGTACGCGGAGCCAACATGATGGGAATTGGCAGGGACAACTTCAGCCCTACTACTTACTTGAAGAGCGACAGGGATGAAGATGTAAAGGCAATGCACTTTTGTTGCCTGAACGTCCTATGCGAGGTGATCCCAATGGTGACGGGACACCAACAATTCTCGGTGCTACGACCAACGCCAACTGGACCAGTGGACTTCTTGTACATCGACCCTGTCGGCATTCTGCTAACTCATTCTGATCAGTCAGTCCAGACCATCGCCTTGCTAGTGGATCACAGCATCCAAATGCCTGCGCACTTTATGGACAGATTGAACAGATCCAAGAATGAGAGACAGCAAAACCCGACGACAAGGCGTACAGAGGCCCTACACCACATTTCGGCCGCTGATTATCTTCCTCCAGGTGGTACTTCCATCCTGGACACGCCTGTCACTACGGAGGAACGTGAAAGCGCTTCTTCATCCAAGGGACCTTCAAAAGGGCGTGGAAGAACCGGAGGCGAGCAACATGGTGGCTGGAACACCAATTCCTACCACGACTACATCGCCGCCAAAGGCCGAAACAAAGGCAAGGACAAGGGAAAGCCAAGGAACCCATATCCAGAGGAGAACCTCCGGCCCTGGGAACGCGATCCTACGTCAACGCGAAGATGGTGGCGAGACAACGCCTGATCTTCCACGCCTATCAGTTCGTGACCTCTGAGCTTCGCCTGTGGAATGCCATCGCGAATGCTTCTTTCTTCGGTGACGCCTGATTCGTTTGTCATTTCAGGGGATCGTTACTGACGTAGATGAGTGTCACAACGTTTCTAATTGGGATACAAAGCTCTGATTTTCAATGTCAACGTTGCGGCGGAATTTTCTTCTGTCCTATCGTGCCATCTTCCGGGTGAGCAGCGTCGGAGACGCAACTCATGGGGGGTGCGAACGGACTGCGATGCCTTGTCAAGTTCTAAGGTGTCACTATAAGAGCTGTGAGCAAGACCGTGTAAAGTGCAGGAGAAGGGGGCACGCTACGCGTCCCTCGACTCTAGGGGCATGCTACGCATCCCTCGTCTTTACCTTTCTATGTGACCGCCAACGCAACGTTTGGCTCAAGTCAATGCCCGTAGCTAAGTGCTATATGTGTCTTCTATCCTGAGCAATCAGAGCTATCCCGTTGCACAGACGAACCGCCGCCGGCAGTGAGTGCAAAAGGAACGGCCGCCGGTTCTGCCTGCATAGGATCGCACGTGTGGAAGTAAGAGGGAGAGACAGGGTCCAGTCTGTGGAGAGTGCTAGCCAGCCACACCTACATTCATTACAGCTCTGGTGGGGAGAGCAGCAACCAAGTCGAGATCAATCCCCCACGCACTTCCGGACTGGAGCTTATTACCCAGCTTGCAGCAAGGCAATCACTTCGGCTGATCAGCGGCTGACGGCGGGGCCTTCGAGCTTGACCTTGGGTTTTGCCAGTTTGGGCTTCGTCGCTGGCTGGGGCTGCGCATAACACGCCGAAATATGGCTTCTGCCTGGGATCTACGGTCTAGGGACTAGAGGCTCAGGTAATGAGAGTCATGTCGTGTGTATTGGCATGCAAAATCTCAAACTCTAGCCCGAAACTATCCTAAACTGGAACTCCGCAAGGAGGCATGTGGCCACACGCTGTTGCAGGAGACCCGCCGGCGCAAAGCAGCAGGCAGTAATGCTGGAGTAGAAGCAATTCTCAACATGTTTGGCGTACACAAGGCACGACGCAGCTTCCTCTTTGAGGAAGGCGCCATACGATTCAGAATCAAAGGTTCATAGTGGGGCAAAACCCAGAACCCACTGTGTCGAATACCGTAGGAGACGGCACGCATGAGCTCTGTTGATGCTGTGCTCCTGCAATTCGGCCTGGGTGCAGCCGCCCTGGTTCTGCGCTACTTCTCGCGGCCCTTCGTTTACTGCTGCCAGCGCTGCACAGCTTGCATCTGGAACTGCCTCTGCTGCCTCTGCATCTATAGGAGGAAGCGTGCGGCTTCCTTGGAGGAGGGGGCAGAGGAGCCCTCCCCAAGCAGGTGCTTGCAGCTGAAGAGGTTCCTTTTTACCCATGCCGCAGTGCGCTGGTACTGGTTCCACTTGGCTATCCAACTCGGTTTCTTGAGCCGGGAGTATCAGGTGATCTCTGTGGCCTCTCAGGGTGTCTGGCCGAGTGAAGTGTTGCTCTCCTACTCGGCCTTATGGCTGACTTATGCTGTGGTTTTTGTGGAAGTTTGTCACTTCTCCTCTGTGCGGAACAAGGATGTCGTGACCAAGATCACGGTGGATGGGCTCCTGGACATGCTTTTGCTTCCGGTAAATATCGGCTTCTTTGGGCACCTCTGTGTGAGAAAGCTCGCGCTGCAATCAGACGACCATTCCTTGCACATCATCTCCACCATCATGGAGAGCTCTGAGATTTGGGAGGCTTGGGCGCTGTGGTCGGTGCTTGGCTTGTTCGTCACGGTCGTTGACGTGGAATCCCGACGAGACCCTGCACATCAGGAATTCGCGGTGCCCTTTCGAAACCTGAGCCTGCAGGGTGTGCGCACCTGGGTGTTCATGATAATCATAATCACGGCGACGAGGCTAGTCATGATCGGGGTCCTTCAGTCGAGAGCTCCAACCTTGTGCTTCTGGGCTTCCAAAACGTGCACATCGTGCAATGAACTGTACGACCAAAACATCCACTTGGCGGCGGCTGCAGTCAATTTCATTTTGTGCTCCTTTGCGCTCGCGTTTGTGTTCACCTTTGAACACAGCTTCGATCAATATCTGAGCAAGATCGGACCTTTCTGGAAGTTTTGGGGGGTAAAAGGGGTGGTGTCAGTGACATACTTTCAATGGCTCGTGCTGACTTATGGCCCCCTGAATTTGGATGACAAGCGAATCTACGAGTTGCATTGCTTGCTCTGCACTGTAGAGATGCCAGTTCTGGCTGTCCTTCATGCCACTTGCGCATACCCCTATGGAAAGCCCTGGCTGAACTACCTGTTGCAGCTGCAGCAGCAGGACATGAACGAACAGGAAGCCATCACCGAACGAACGTCGCGATTCCGTTTCACGGAGTTCAACGTTGATTTCACCATCTCCACTCGCAGCTGCGGCCCGGAGACATGGGTCTTGCTGTTCTACGGGCTGTTCTGGAGCCTGGGCTGCTTCGCAAGCCATGAATTTGTGGTGTTCCTGATTCCCGTCGCCCATGAAGTTCAGGGCCCGCAGCCGCCGATGTACTACGCGACATGCAATGCCGAAGGGGACATCGCGCACTTCCTAGCCGGTTCTGAGCTCCACTTCCAGATCCGGAATGACACCGTGGAGAAGCATCGGCTGCCGGGCGTCGCCGGAGCCTGGCTGCCCTTGTGCGGCAAAGCCGCACTCGACTGCGAGCCGGGCTTCCACGGCACGCCCGGCCTGCGCTGTTCGCCCCGAGGCAGATACGAGCCCACCGGGCTTTGCAAGCCCATCCGCTGTGGACAACCCGGAGAAGAAGTTGGGCATGCCAGGCCGGGCCCCGTTCCAGAACACACTTTGTTGAATCAAGCACTGGCGATGAGGCTGTGGAACTGGGTGGAGTGTCGTAGTGATGAAGTTCTTACTCGGTAGGCACCATCCTGTCCATGCTGTTCTGATTCCCCCAAACCTCTGAAACGCACGATTGTACAAGGCTGCACAAGTCAGATCTGGTCATCCGTGAGTGGACAAGCGACATGGAGATCTCCTACGAGTGCATTCGCGGTTTTGTTGGCAAGATCCGTGCCAAGTGTGGCAGGGAGGGAATCTGGACGTTTACGGGCGAGTGCACTGAGGTCCTTTGTCCTGATCCCCCAACTGTGGCACGTGCGAAGCCCTTACTGGAGCCGAGCGAGCTGGAAAACCGAACTTGGCAAGCCGGTATGTCCCTAAGATATCAGTGCATCGATCCTTTCGTTGGCATCATCACGGCGAGATGTGAGGACGACGGGAATTTCGTTCTGCATGGAAGATGTTTGGCTTTTTGCAAGACACCCCCTGCAGTGCCCAATGCCATCGCGGACTACAACAACTCTGTTGCAGGCATCGGCTGGTCAGAGGGCATGCGAGTGAAGTACGACTGCTCACCTGGCTGGAGCGGTGCGGTGTTCGCAACCTGCCGGGAGGATGGGCAGTATAGCATTGAGGGCGTTTGCAAAGCACAGTGCCCCGATCTGAATCTTGGCTTTGGAGTACCATACTTTAATACTTCTTTTGGGACCCGTTACTTAAAGGGAAGCATTATGAAACAAACGTCTATGCTTTCTCTCCCTGGTTACTTCAAAGCCCAGGAATAAGATCTTGCAGGACAGCTACGGAGCCTCCTGGGCTGACGTCATCTCCGTGAACCGCTCGCATTCGTTGGACCTCACGGGCTCCTGGCTTCTTCTTTGGGGATCTAGTCTAAGGTGCCATACTAAGGACACCATATATTATTTGAAAAAGATCTCTATTATGATCCCTGAAGCCTCAAACCCTATACCCTCAAAGGAACCCTTGCAGATCCCTACTATGGTAACTTAAGCTTAAGTTAAATCCCTTAAGACGAACCCAGGCTCCGGAGAAGCCGACATCGTGGCCCTGGCCTGCGCCCCGGGGCTCACGGGACTTCCCTTCGCGGCCTGCCAAGAAGGCAGCTGGCAGGCACCTGGGCTCCTTCGTAGGGAGTTCCCCACAATAACTACATATATACATACATATATATATATATATATATATGGTACCCCCCCCCCCCCCAAAGATCTATGTATTTACTCTGTTTTCAGCTTTTCCACTCACAATCATCTCCTCCTGACCATCCTTCCACTCACGGTCGATCCCTCATGACCGCTCACACCCCCCCTTCCACTCATGTAGCTCAGATCAGCACCTCATGACGGCACAGACCGACCATATTGAAACCCAATGTGGCCCAATATTTCAATATGGCCCCGAGGCTGGCCACATTGAGTTTCAATATGGCGGATCCAAGATCCAAGATCCAAGATTCCCCAGGGCTCTTGAGCGGGAATCTTGGATCACGGATCTTGGGTCCGTCATATTGAAATTCAATGCAGCCTCAATATTTCAATATGGCCGTCCCTGAATCCAAGATTCCTTCCAGGAGTCCCGCGCAATCTTGGATCTTGGATCTTGGATCCACATTGAAATTCAATATGGCCTCAATATTTCAATATGGCCATCCCTGAATCCAAGATTTCTCCCAGGAGTCCCGTGCCATGTTGGATCTTGGATCCGCCATATTGAAATTCAATATAGCCTCCACATAAGGCCAAATTTGCCGAAGAAGAAGCCGTGCACTTTATTTGCGCTTCTTTTCGTTGAACTGACCTTCTGCCACGCTAGCCGCTGAGACACGAGTGGCAGATGTCTGAGAAGTTAGTTGTGGTTCTTGTGTTTAAGCGTAGTTGGCTGCAACCAAGACAATGACATGAATGAAGTGAATGGAAGCCTGCTAGGTTGAACTCAACACGCAACACAAGAACGAATGGAAGAGACGTGTGTTTGTGTGTGTGTGTGTTTATTTGGCTTCTTTCATGCTTTGTTTGATTTAATTCACGCTTCCACAGTGTTCTTTTGTAATCAGTTGGAACTAAACAGAAGCGACAGGAAACACACAGCATCTCTTGGTTCGCTTCACTCTATATTACCTTCTCGTTCTGGTGTCAGCGACATGAAGACAGAGAGGTGACGGCGAGATTAAGAATGAAGTGAATGTTATGTGTGGTGGGTTCTGGTTCTCTTGCACGTGTATTTAATCAAAGACAAAGCATGTGTGCTTTGATTGAGCTAGACGAAGCAAAAGCCCAAACACGCACTTTACGTTACCCCACTAGCCGTTGCCTTCTGATGCTGTGTCCTTTGCCTGTATGTTCTTGTTGTCGTTGTTGTTGTTCCTTCTTCGGCTCCTTCCTGATTTTCCGACAGCAGACAAAGGCAACGGAATCAACATCAGGTGCTCCAGCTATAACTGTGTAACAACTAGGAATTCCGTGATATTCGCGCTGTCTTACCTCTATAGAAGCATGCATTCATTGCATGTCGCTTCTTTCTTTATCTTCTACTAAGTCAAAAGAACCCAAATTACTCACGTCATATCTTGGCTTGTTCTTTTTCCCTTTGTGCTATTGGGTGCTCTGTAGCGGAATGGAATGAAGCACTTTAAAACACCCAATAAACCAAATCAACAACAAACCAAGCCAAAAGGCTCAAGCAAAAGTAGTGAAATGTAGCATAAAGCTGTCTTGTCCCGATCCATTAAACTGTGCTTGTGGCGCTTCGTTCATCCTTCACTTCGCTGAATGCAATGCAATAAACGGAGAGAACAAAATGAACGGAATGAATCCAATTGCATGAAAGCATACAGGAAGGAGTTCGAAGGGAAAAGGACAAAACATCGAGAACACCAAAGTCTGCACTTCTCTCAGTGCACTCACTTCCTTTGTCTTGTGTTTCCTTTTTCTTTCTTACCTTGTTTACTTCTTTTTCAGCTTGAAACCTTCCCTCGGAAAGGTAGACAAGTAACTAGGAACTAAAGGTAAGGGGAACAGGCAAAACAAACAATCGTAAACACAAATAAACGCATGTACCCTTACCTTGTATTGATAAAAAATTTAATGTTGCTTCTCTTCTCCCTGTCGTTTAATGCAGTAGCTTGTCAATGGGTGTTGTTGTTCATGTGGTGTATAAAGTTTAGTTGAAAAAAACACGCCTTTATCTCACGCTTCAGTTGTTTTCTTTCAACAAAAATAAACGCCACATTGTGGTATCTGTGAATGTATTAAAAGGCTTCCAGTACAGGACTTCAGGTTGTAAGTGGGGTTGACCCCCAGCATCCTAAGCATCGTTGGCTTTAATCATGCTTGAACAAATAAACCCCGCAGCACAAGTTCCTACACAGACAGCCCCCGTGGATGCTGTTAAAGGCTTGTTGCTGGGGGTGTAGCTTTCAAGAGGGCTTTCGGGTTAACTGTTTCAGATTGGGTTTCAGGAAGGCTTTCGGGCTAACTGTTCTAGATTAGGTTGCAGGGGGGTTTTCGGGTAAGCTGTTTTAGAATAGGTTTCAGTGGTGCTTTCGCGCTACTGTAACTGTTGTTTCTTTGCGCAAACGCACTGCAACGAGCAAAAAACATAGATCTTTGAGGGGGGGGGGGGTAGCATATATATATATATATATATATATATATATATACATACATACATACATACATACATACATATATCTATATACATACATATCTCTATATATATATATAGGTTTTTTTACTTGAAGTGTGAGGTTGGGGGTGGGTGTTTAAGATATAGCTGGCTAAAGGCTTGATTATGAGCTTGAAGGGCTTACAGGGCTGATGGGGCCTGGGCTTCGTTCAACCCGTCCGGGCTCGCTTCAGCAGTCCCGTAAGTATAAGGCGAGGACTATCTCAAAATTTTCCACCCCTGGCAGCTGGAAGAAACCTTAGCAAACATAATAGCATTGAGCGACCAAGCATCGCTCCGACTTTTCATCGCTCGAAAACATTCAAACGAGCCCTACGAGCCCTATCCGTAAGCTCTACACCCTGTGCCCTTTCTCGCAGATTCTGGGCTCTCGCTGCCGATCGTTCCGGACCTCCACGGGCTGCAGTTGCAAACGCCAGTGGATTCTTTGGCTCGGAGTTTTCTTTTCGTACAAGGATTTTATGAAGTTCTGTAGGGCTTTTGGAGGGTTTAAGCTTAAGGAACAATAATAATAGTACCAATAATGATGAGAATAATGATAATACAAGAATAAGGATACCAGTATAAATAAGAAAAATCATCAAAGTATATAATAGTAATGACAAGTAGTAGTGATATACTTACGTATAGCCCCTATACAAGTATACCACAAAAACCCACCATTACATACTTCAGCAGAGAAGCTGTGAGTTATCTCTTGCCGTGATGTAGATTGTAGGATCCCAGCAGGAGGCTGGCTCTGATAAGTAGTTAGAAGCTGCCCCTACCCTGTGATAGTGACTATAAGGATCATATTAGGGCCCTATTATATTCCTATTATACCACTATCACAGGGTGGGGGCCCCTTAAAATAAGTAGAGCCTGCTTCTGGAGTTTGGGGGTTTTGGACGTTTCGCGCCATCCCGTGAAGCCTTCCGGGTACTACAGGGGCCTCAATATTTACCATATTTTTGGGGGTTCCTTGTTATAACTATTCTAGTTATTAAGGCCCCTATATTAGAAGGCGGTCTGTCTGGCGCACTCTCCATGTTGTTCTGGGTTCCGGTTGCAACGGTGCACTCTCACCTTCTAATGTCAAAGAGTGTCGGCCAAGATGGTCTCCACATCTTTAAAGTGGCCATGCCTCCAAATTCCAGGAAGTTCTGCAACGATGTCCTGCAGAGACATTGCATTCGATGGAACGGCTGCCACGGATCCAGCGCACAGAGGCAAGCGCAAGTGAGGATTGACATGTTGACTCGATAGGTGAGAAGCAATCTTCGGATTCAGTCTCGCCCCCGCTTAATAATAGTACGTATGAGGTACAGGATGGGCTTGCGACCCCTTGCCACAAACGGAGCTTCGGACTTGGGGCTGCGGGCCTCCAGGCTCTTAGATCTCGCAGGTATGGATGGTGCGAGGTGGATGACAAGCTGCCCTGTGCCTCTGCCAGCACACCACGCTGGGATTACTGCGTCGGCCAAGGCCCACAAGATGACCCCGAGGTGCCCCTCGAAAGTGAGATGGGAGCGGTTCTGCTGCGTTACGGGCTCTTCGTGGTTGCTGGTCTGCTTAGCTTGGCTGCGCTGCTGTTCTTGCGGCATTATCTTCCCGTCCGGCCCGTCCACCCAGAGCGGCCCGAAGCAGAGCCGCTGCCTGACCAGAGCTGTGAGCTTCCTGCAATTGCGCCCACACCGACAAGTTCAGCAACCTGAGCACCGACAGGCTTCGCTCAGACGCCTGGTCTGTTCGATACCCCGGTTTGATATGGGAGTTTCCGAAAATGGGGGACCCGAGTATAGTACCCGAAAAAGCAGGATCGTTATGAAAAGGACCCCGAAATAAGGTACCCCAGTATTACTTATTTCTTGCCTCCTTGGTCGATCGGAAATGACCTCGCTTTGAAGGCATCGCTAATGGCCGCGCTGCAAAGTACAGCAGAGTCGCTTTTAAGCGCATCAGTTGATTCGCCCTCGGATGGAAAGTCTGGGTTTGTGAATGTTTTATTCGGTAAGTTCGAGGGTCTGGAGTCTGGAAAGTGCAGGAAACACCCCGAAACCATCCCGAACCCGGAAAAGGTTTGGCACGGACAGGCTACAACTGCCCGTGTGGTAAGGACATGGAACACTGGGCTTCAATGCCTCCTGCTCACTCTTGGGGGCCGACGAGGCAGAAAGCTACTTAAAGGATCATGGGACTTAGTAACTAGGGTTTTCATTAGGGTCACTATGCTTATAACCCCAATTGAGGTACTTATAACCAAATTTACTAAGTCCCACGATCCTCCAAGTAATGCAGCCCACGGCACGTCGAGATGCAGCGAGCCTGAATCGCAAATACACTACTTAGTCAACCCTAAACCCTACAGCCTAAACTCCACACCAGTGACTACGTGTAGGTCCTCCAAACAAGGCCTTCTAAAGCCTCGAGTCTTACACCTCCTGCGCTCTCAGCCAGGTCCTGGACGAGTCGTGCACCCGCCTGAAGGCCGAGACTCTGTGGCTCAGGGTATTGAGTACAGTATAGGGGCCTTTACAATTACCTCTTCTATTTTGCGGGTTCCTTTTTTATAATTATGGTATAATGGCCCCCAAAACCCTGTTCTAATTATTAAGGCCCCTTGATTAGTGATTTTTGTAGCCGCTGGACTGCATGGGATCGAGCGCGCCGCTTAGGGTGCAGGGTTCTTGTGGCTCTGTGTTTTTCACGAGCACCTTCAATGTCTCGAGACGACCTGGAGGCCTTTGAGCCCTTCAACTCAAACACAAAGAGTTCGGAGCCAGAAGTTAAGGTGGCACGAATTGATTCAACATAAAAAGTGCGCACCTGCAGTCATTTTGTTTGTGGAGCGCATAAAAGCCGAAGGAGGCATTTCAGCCCGTCATTACCCGGGCCATATTTCCCCAACCGCATTGCTGCCCCACCCCTGCGAAGCAAGTTTTTGCACCACAAATCCTCACAGTAGTAGTACCCTTAGAGTATCCCAAACCGAATATCACCCCTAACCGCCCTAGCCTTCTGCGAGAGGCCGGGCTCTGCGAGGTCCAAAATGCGGCCACCCGCAGAGCATGGCACCTGGAGTTCTGTCCAACAGAGGAATAATGGTATGTCAGTGCATGCATATGTCTGTCTGTCAGTCTTTCTCTGTCTCTCCATGTCGGTGTCTACGTGTGCGCCGGGTTCCCTGCAGGCATCTCGTCAATGTCAAGCGGTATCTGCAATGTCCGCTGCTGCTTTACCTGATCGAAGGTTACCTGGGTTCTCCGCAAAGCTTCGGAGAAACTGCGGCCTCCTCTGCTGGCCAGGGCCATACACTACAGACTTCGGCGGGTTCAGGGCTGTTTGTTTGTGTTTTTTTTCTTTTAGGGGGGGGAGGGGGTTCGAACTCGAGCAGGGCTGGAAGTCAGAGTGCAGTATTGAGGCGGCGACAGTCTCCGTGCACGGCTGTGCAAGATCCAGCTCAGGGGATGACGACCGGCACCAATAATGGCTGGAGATAGCAAAGCTGGCAACTCCACAACTGAAGCCGTGCGATAAAGACCGTCAACTTTGAATAGCTGCAGCAAAACTTGATTAAGACCCAGCAGAACCAACCGTGACACCGACCGTAATGGTAGTATCAACAACAGTGGCGGTACTACTAGTAGGACGAGAGCCTAACCGCAGCAGCAGGAGGAGAAGAGGAACAAAAAGGAGGAGGAAGAGGAGGAGGAGGAGGAGGAGGAGGAGGAGGAGGAGGAGGAGGAGTGGTAATGGTTGTGGTCGCAGGGGTGCTGGTAGGGGCAGTGGTAGAAGGCCTGTGTAGGCTAAGATGTCTGAGGACGACGTGAAGATCCAGCCGCACGTGAGCTGGTGACTGGGCTCGGCCTTTGAAACCCGCTTACAGATTTCGGACCATACTTTCGTGCTTGCAGGATGATGCGGTTCCATATCCTCTGAAACAGTGGAAAGCCTGTGTAGCAGATGCAACAACGTGGGCATGGGCACCGACTGATGCACCCGGACAGCCGCGCTGCCTGTCCCACGTTCGGCGGTTTTCTGGTAGCAAGTGTGACGATTGCTGGTTCGGGCGGTAGGTTCTCTCCCCTCTTCGATGCCGGCGGCTGCCATGGTTTGCAGTTGGAGCTACAGGCCTGGCTACCGGTTGCTCAGAGTCAGAGGTCTAAAGCCCTTGCTGTTCTGCCCTGCTCGCAGATCTTCCGGGTGGTCGATCCTCCTCTGGAGGGCCAGGAGGCTGGAGGGCCAGAAAGCGTTTACCTTACTTGGAGGATCATGGGATATTAGTAAGTAAGGTTATAAGTACCTTAATTGGGGCTATAAGTATAGTTACAAGTACCCTAACTATAGCCCTAGTTACTAAGTCCCATGATCCTTTAAGTAGAGATAAAAAGCAAGCCCGCATGGAGGCTCAGACATGCTCAGACTGGGGTGCTTGCAGTATTCCGGTGCAGGTGGGAGACTGCGCCGTGTACCTCTGGGCGACCAAGGGTTGCAATTTGGTTTACAAGCTGGCGGTTGGAAGCAAGCGGAATCCTCAGGTCCTTGACAGAGTTTGCCCAAACTTCTCGTGGGCCCGGGGCTTTCTCTGACCGAGTCCAGAGCTCAGGTCACAGCTCTTGGAGAAGAAGTTCAATGGACGCGTCCCTTACGGCCAGAGCCTCTGACACCTTCTTCATTGGGAAATTAGGGTTTAGGGGTATTCCAAACTTCACGTTCGGTTTTAAAACGCTTGCGGCATTGGGGAAATTAGCCTTCAAGATGATTGAGAGTGACAAGTGGTCAGACCTAGAGTGCTTGGATGTCAGATGGCAGGCTGCACCATGGCAAGGAGAACCGCAAGCTAATGGAGCTACAGCCACTGGTACACGTAGTAGCGAGAACCTGTTGAGGGATTGTCAAAGGAATGGTCAGTTGCGTTTCAGGCACTACTCGTCTGTGCTTCTTCACCGACCAGATCAGCAAGGAGGAGATGCTCTGCTAGCCGATGCCTAGCAGTGATCTTCATGCCATGCCTCTGCGTTTGGCGCCCTGCGGAGCCAGGATGACACTCTTCGAGTGTCATGCGAAGTGCTGGAGGTGCTCCGTTGAACAGTGCAGGTCAGGCAGATTTCGGGTCAGATGGATCTTCCGTCCTCCCCCTCATGCTTGTGCTACTGTAGTTGGCAAGAAGGTCTTCGAGCCTCCCTCTCTCTCTCTCTCTCTCTGTCTCTCTCTGTCCTTGTCGCTCTCCCTCTATCTCTCTCTCGCTTTCCCTTGCCTGTTGTGGAGCATTTATCACAGGCCACCCAATGCAAAATGTCCCACTTTCCAACCGGCCCAGTCAGATCGGGAGGTGCCGATACTAGTAGGGGCCTTAATAATTACCTATACTATTTTGGCGGTTCCTTATTGTAACCATAGTCTAATCGGCCCTAAACCTTATTCTAATCATTTATGGCCCCCTATATTATACTAGTTAAGGATTACTCCGCAGGGTTACTCCGAGTGTAACGTTACGTGATTCTTTCAGGGTATCCAATGGTTTCCATAGAAGTTCCTTTGTCTTATCGCCAATCCTTGCAGCATCTTGCAGCTGATGTCCCTGCACGCCAGCCAGATCTGACGAAGGTGTCCCGGCAACTCGGTCACTGCCCTCCTGTGCTTTCTTCTTTCTCCCTGTCCTCTTCTTCTTCTGTGTCCTCTTCCCTGATGTGGCAGGCATTCAAGGCTCCATGAAGTAACTGCGTAAGCTAGTTTATATCTTAGTAAGCCCTCAAGATAACCCGGCACCTAATATTTAGGGTACACCAAAAGGGACCATCATTTTGAGAACTACCCATGTATTAGTAAGCGTGCCTGTGCCAAGACCCTGCGGGAGCTCGAAGCCCCCGTGCAGCCGGCAGTGCCGCAGCCACCAGACTGGAGGATTGGGCAAATTTGGCCACGGTGTAATCGCCTTTATCTCATGACTCATGAGAGAGAGAGAGAGAGAGAGAGAGAGAGAGAGAGAGATATATATATATACAAACAACATAGTAATGATAGTAACGATAATAGTAAGTACAAGGCCTCGGGGTTTCGGGTTTAGGTGGGTTCAGCGTTGAGGGTTTAGGTGTTAGGGTCAAGGGATTCAGGTTTTAGGGTTCATGAGTTCAGGGTTCAGGTTAAGGTTTAGGGGTTGGGGGGTAGGGGTTTAGGGTTCAGGGCTTTATGTGCGTGAGGGTTTAGGATCTTTCACGGGGTCTTGCAGGCATGCTACACTTCTACACAGCATGAGCGCACTTCTGCCGCTGCCATTTGTCCTGCAGGCATACGTAATCGAAAAAATCCAACGGAAACTCCCCTTGAGCTAGGGGGCTCGAGAGAATCCTCGCAGGAAATCTCTTCTTGCCGAAGGCAAGCCGGTCCCGGAGGCCGAGTTCGGAGACATACTGTTATTACCCATTATAAGGAATATACCATAGTTCCCATAGTTTAGAGTCCTTAGGGTCATGCAGGATTTTGTCCATCAACAGTACCGCAGATCCGCCGGAACGTGACCAATGCACTTTGTGTATTTTGGTGTTCTATCTGCCTCCTTACGGTCCTTGCAGTGATATTGTAGGTGTTTAGCCCACATTGGCACGTTATGACGCCAATGAACTTTACTTTTGTGCTGTTCCGTGGATTTTGAATTGAACTAGTCTCCCCAAAGCAACCGCTGATGTGACATTCCATGGATTTCAGCCTTTGGCCCCATAGCTGCGTGTCGTGTAGGTGGACGCAGTCGTTGCGGCCAGCCGGGCTCCAAGACCCGCAACATGAGCTCCAATCACCAAAGCTGCCGGCATGTCCAGTGCGCCGAGTGTGCGCATGCTTAGTGTCGACATATTTGGCCACAATGTGTTGGCCAAGCGAGGGGTGAGCGGGAATGCGATGACTGTTGCGCAGCCCGCCATCAACGTGAGGTCGTGACCACGGTGGCCCAGAGCCACTCGAAGGCGCAGAAAGAACATTCGGGCCTCTCAAGCAACTCAGGGTGGAAAGGTTGGGTGCATAGCAACTGGGCTTTGTCATGTCGATAGCAACGTCATCGATCTAGCCAGCTGCTGCCTTCGAAACGGATACGAACTCGCTCCGTCTGCTTGCTCGCAGCTTCAGAATGTTTGTTATGGTTTAGGGATCTAGGGTTCAGGGGTTCAGCTAGGGGTCTCATTTCATCAGACACGACCTGGCGTTCTGTTGCCTGTTGCGATCCGCCTTGTGTCAGGCCAGCTGCTCTATTCCATGCACATCAACAATCGCCTTCTTGATTTGGCCACCTCTGGCCTGTTTGAGTTTTTGATTTCTGGGAGTTCCAGAAAGTTAAAAACTAGGGAACCCGAGTAATTACTAGAGAGGCCTGGAGCAGAGGATGTGTGTTAGAAGGCCTCCGAACAGGTTGGAAACTGCCATATATGGGGGTTTCCGAAAATAGGGGACCCTAATAGAGTACCCTAAATAGTAGGATCCTTATTATAAGAACCCCCATATCTGTTGCTGGCGTGTTCATGGGGGCTTGTTGGTCAAGCCAGCGAGTGCTTCTCTCATTTGGGATGTGTGGGATGTGACCGTGCTCAACACAGACAGCACCGTGCAGTGTGTTAGCATGACAGGTAAAAGACCAAGTCGAAACCATGAAGTGCCGGATGGCCAGCTCCCAAGCAAAATTGCCAGGAGGTAGTTTGCAGCGCGACTGTCTGCTAAGTGAGCTGTGCGACTTTGACTTAGCAACTTCATGCCCTGTGAAGGTGCGAACAGTTGAGTGGAGGATAGAGCACGTTGCCAACTCAGCTCGGAACGGGAGTGGAGACCAAGGGTCTCTGTGTGCATCAGGTCGAAAGGTAGGTGTACTGTAGTTGGGCGGAGCTATGTACTGCCGCGAGTATTCTAAAATTTTACACTCTGGTAATATCGGTGCTCAGACCTTACATGTGAGAAACAAAGGCATGCAGAGAACAGTCACAGACATGCGCATCTCTTTCTAGCCTGCTTCGCTTTGTTGCTGGAGGCATCGCTGCTTCGCCAGTGCTTTCCTGAGGGTGAGGCGATGTGCAGCACGGACAGGGCAAGCTGTGCAAACAAGCTTCTCTGGGGCCTTCGTGGGACGGCACGTAAGTTACTCCGTGGACACAATCGAGAATGCAGTGAGGGCGAGACCAGTCACTAAGTACAGATGAGAGCGCTCTTCCTTACTTTCGACATTGTCATCTTCATCATCGCTGTGTTGTGTTATGCTTCGTTTTTTGAACATCGCCGCGAGAGGACTTTGGGGCTGCCGGCATCGAAGGCCTCCGCTTGGTCTTCTACCCCTCGGGATACCGTGGCGCCACCGAAGGCCTTCAGCTCAGTTTCGGCAGGATCGGTTCCGGCAATGGCAGGGATTGGCGCATTGAAAGGGGTAACCCAGCATGAGGTTGCACCTTCTTCTTGTCGCTTCTGTTCTTGCTGCTGGTGCTGTTGCTGCCGTCGTTTTTGTTTTGTTGTTGTATGCCATGGTACCCACCGTGCCTCGTTCTAGGTAGCCAGTCACTCATCCAATCATTTTGCGGAATCTTGCTGCAACCTGCAGCACGTATCGTCATAGTAGCTAAATGAGATCCTCAGGGAGAAAGGCATCGGTGATGGTTTCAATCGTGAAGAGGCTAGTGCTGCCCTAAGACGTGCAACAGGGAGCATGCTCTTATGGCAGTCTTATGGCTGTTGCCGTCTTCGACGAACTATCTTGCCGAGTGGAGCCAAGGATTCTGCTCGCTGTTCCTCGTGGCACCGGCAGGGGCCACTCTTCAATGCACGCCTGGACGCCCAAGGGTTGACCTGACATAGTATGCAGGCTTAGAGATTTGGATTTTGGGATCGGGAGTAGGGTTTTAGATCTAGGGCTTGGTTCGGGATTTAGCTTTCGGTATTAGGGGGTTGGTGTTTTGCTTCGAGTTCATCCAAAAGGTGAACAGCTGCGACACCTCATCCAAAAGGAGTCCAGATATTACCAGGCTTGCATAGGAGGTTGGAGCACAATTCACTGAACAGCTGCGACACCCAACGCCGAACCCGTCAAGACAGTCGCCAAACCTGAAAGAAACCTGCATCACACTTCATGATGACTCTGACTCTTGTAGTAGCCCTACTATCAACTTCTACAGCAGGCCTGACTACAGGAACCCTAACGCCCCGGACCCTAAAGCTTCAAACCCCAAACCCTGCTCCTGAGCCAAAGCACCCATCGAAGCATGCGGAGCTCAGGTTGCAAGCAGGTCGGGAGCGCCGAGAAGCCAGAGAAGCCGGCATGCTTTGATTCTACTTGGAGGTTCATGGGTAGTTATAAGTAGGGTTATAAGTAAGGTAACTATACTTATAGCCATTTATAGCCCATATTGGGGGACTTATAACCCCACTTGTAACTACCCATGAAGGCGTCTGAAGGCAAGAGATGGTGAGGTTCGTTTGAGCCTGTGCAGTGTGCTACAGGACTTCACCGGGTTTTGTAGGGTTCTCAAATGTCTCGGGCTCGCCGTCAAAGTTTCTGTCTCTTTTGTCTACATAACTAATTAGCCGGAGAACAGCTCCCCACCCGCCCACGGCCTCAGGCCACGTCTACGAGCGGGAGGGCGCCTTCGGCCGCACGAACTTCTGCCAGCAAGGCGCTTGGATGCCCTTCCAAAAGGCCTGCAGCAGGCCATGTCCAAGACTTTCGATGACATGAACCAACCACTCCGGGTCTCGATCTTTGAAACGAGGCTGGAGAGTTGTGTGGACGAGCACGACTCAATCTACATCCGCTTGGAAGTCGCCGCACGGGCCTTAGTATGATCAACGACCCTCAGCCTGTTTGCTTTTCACTGCATGATTCGATGATATTCGATGCAAATGATGCGCAGCCGGTGCTTTGCGACACGTATTGCACTGATGTTATGTCAGGAAGCGCACCAAGACCTCGTGGCGAAGGACCGATTTGCGGATGTGCTAAAACTAAGCGGAATGGTGAGGTGGCAAAAGATGATTCCCGTGGCGGCCCGTCTTCCCAGACTCCCAGACGTTTGACAGCTACAGCCGCCGAACGAAGTCAATCATGCAATGGAGCCCACAGATAAAACGAGAGCCTCGGACCAACCTCCACCCTAAGCTTTGTTGAGCCCGAAATCTGAAACCTTCAATCCTCAAGAATGCCTGGCCGCGCCCTCAATTGTGAGAGGCCGCTCATCCGGCTCCCAAGCCGGGAGATCAGAGAACGCTGTCGCAGCAAGAGGCCAAGAGCTCCAAAGCTTGAAGTCAGGTGTATTCGGGTCCCCTAAGGGTTTGTTAGGGTTTGAGGCTTTCAGGTTCGGCGTTTGGGTTTAGGGCTTTAGTTCTAGGGTTTAGGGCCGTGTGGGGTTACAGATTTAGGATCTTTGGGGATTTATGCCTTAATGTTGGGGTCTTGGGTCTGGCAGACGACTTTGAAACCCTAGACAACATGCGAACACCATGAGCGGGCCAAGATGTGCGCAAACTCACATGCTGTAGAGTTAAGGTTCTGGGCTTTCTGCCTTTGTCTATGCCTACATCTAATTGGAGCCAAACCACGAAAAAAGGCTGCTAAGAAACCGCTTTAGAGGCAAACACCCCCCTAAACTCTGAACCCTGGACCCTAAACCCTACACCGATCTGTCAGGGGGTGGTCTCCGGCCCAATTCACAGCGCCGTCAAGCTGCGGCGGCATGTGGGGAATCATCTGGAGGCAGAGTCCTGATGGAGTTAATATATAAGGGTCGGAATAATATCTAAACACGTCATTCCCGTATAGTCCCTTTGTACTGACAGTATGCTGGACCCCCAAAATCCTATTCTAATTGTAAACGCTCGGCATCGCCCGCCTCTGTCCAGCCGCAAATAAAGAGGGCCGACCTTAAGGCGTCATTGGCGGAGCGGAGGGAGCAGGAAGGGGTGGAGGCAGGGAGGGGGGTGGGGAGGAAACTCTGACATGCGAGATGCCAGGACGTAAAGGTCCTGCCCTCGTTGTGGATGGCGAAGACGGCGGACGATCCGCTGTCAAGGCAGCAGAGATGCTTCAGCACAAAGCTTCATAGGCTCAGGGAGGGCAGTGCTAAGAGACAAGGCCCCAGGGCTACCACGACTTCAACGAGCTACGCGACCGCGCGAGAGTCCAAGAGGTGCGACCGACAACAACGTGCTAGTTCGAGTGTTGATGCTGAAGTCGTCCAGTGGCTTTCAGCCTCGAGCGGAGGACTTCAGAGGTTCCTAAGCAGCATCGGTTCTGTCATGATTTTGGGTTCAGGCTCTGGCCGTTCGACACACGCACCTCCAACCCCAACTTGAACGTCCCAAATTAGGTCCTAAAGTTACACCCTAACCCGTCCCAAACTTGGAAGTAGTCGAAGGCTCCGGTGATCTGCTTCAGAACCGAAACGCAGCCAGGCCGCGCAGCCGGCACGAGGCGAGTTCGAGAGAATGCGAGAGAACTGCAAGCAGTACCAGTATGATAATGATACCTTACTTACTAAGTCCCATGATCCTCCAAGTAGTACCATAAACCCTAAACTCTATAGATCCCTTTAAGGAACCCTATAGATCCCGTTAAGAACACTTATGTTTGAGTACTGTCCAGGGTGCTGTGCACACCTTGGACCTGTCCCTGGGGTTAGGGCAGCCCGAAGCCGGTAGCATCAGAGTACAAGAGGAGGATCATGGGACTTGGTAAGGGTTCTTAACAGGATCTATAGGGTTCCTTAAAGGGATCTATAGGGGTTAGGGTTTATGGTACTACTTGGAGTCATGGGACTTAGTAAGTAAGGTTATATGTACCCAAACTGGGGTTATAAGTATAGTTACCCTAATTATAACCCTAGTTACTAAGTCCCATGATCCTTTGAGTACAGGAGGAGGAGGAGGACAAGGCTATGATCGTGTTACAGGGTCAGTGACGGTACTGGGAGTTATTGTTCCAAGACTAAGAACAATACGATTGTATGTCGACCTCGGACAACGCCAGTACAACCAGTGCCCAGACCCTTCGCAGGATCCAAAAGATGAGTGCAGAACAGGTATTCTCACACATTGTCATCAGCAATCCTGTTGTTACGATGAACATTGTCGTTATTGTGATTACTGTTATCATTAATATAGGGGCCTGAGTAATCCTGGGGTTCCTTATTATTGTTAAAACCCTATTCCAATAATTCGGGTCCCTATATTAGACTAGTTAAGGGCTATTCTGATATTAAGGATCCTACTATTTACTCTACCATAGGGTCCCCTGTTTTCAGAAACTTCCTTGTCATTACGTAAAAAGAGCAGTTTGTCGGAGGCAGCCCAGCTCTTGCCTTCGCCAGTGCCTCGAAGAGTCGCAGTGCGCAGGGGTCTTCTGGGGGATTGCCCAGGGCCCCGGACTGTTAGGGCTGTTGGGGTTTGGGGTTTTTGACCTAGGGACTTAGGGTTTGCGATTCAGGGTCACTGCAAGATCCTTAATCTTGCATTCCAGAGCCAGGCCCCGCACGAGACATCACCTGATTTGGTCATCCTCCCGCAGAACTTGCTGTCGGAGCAATGCATAATAACAACAAAGTTGCGGTTCTTCGTGAAGCGTGAACGCTTGCAAACTTCAGGCTCGTACTCCAGCCGTAAAAGCTGAAGTGGGACTTGGCGACGAGAACATGCTCGGGCCTAAGTTGTGCTCAGCCTTGGACCGGAAAGCTCGAGCCATCTCCGCAACGACAGCAGCAATCAAGCGCTGTACTAGCAGCAGAAGCTGTGGGAGCAGCAGCAGCAGCAGTACCAGTCGAAGTACTAGTACTAGTACTAGTAGTAGTCGTCGTCGTCGGCTTAGTCGTGGTCGTAGCCATAGTAGTAGTATTAGTATTAGTAGTAGTAGTAGTAGTAGTAGTAGTAGTAGTAGTAGTAGTAGTAGCAGTGGTCGTAGTAGTAGTAGTAGTAGTAGCAGCAGCAGCAGGAGGAGGAGTAGTAGTAGTAGTAGTCTGAGTAGGAGCAATAGTAGTAATAATAGTAGTAGTAGTAGTAGGAGTAGTAGTAGTAGTAGTAGTAGTAGTAGTAGTAGTAGTAGTAGTAGTAGCAGTAGCAGTAGCAGTAGCAGGAGTAGTAGTAGTAGCAGCAGCAGCAATAGTAGTAGTAGTAGTAGTCGTCGTCGTCGTCGTCGCGTCATAGCTTTTGCTGCTACTGCTGCTGGTGGTGGTGGTGATAGTGGTGCTTGTGGCAATCGTAGTGGTGGCTAGGGGTAGCTCCGGAGACAGGCTCTGAAGAAGAAGAAGTGCCACACATGATGCATCTGCGATGATCCCATGCTGTCGTTGCCAATCAGTGATGTGGTCTATAGTTGGTGCGGTACTAGTGTGGTCCTGAGCGCGTTTGGCTTGCCTGCACCATTGCTTTTGGAAGGCGCCGTCGCCCAAAGAGTGGTCTCCCTTCAGGCCGAGCCCCCATCGAAATCTCACAGTTCCCGCTTTCGTGGAGAACTGAGTACAGCCATGTTGCCCTGAGCAACCCCAGAACTTGAAGGGCTGAGACCAGCCGCAAGTCGCATGCAGTACTTGTCTTGTGGCTCCGGAATGCGGACTGTTCCTTCATCCGCACTATCTTTTAATAGGGTCTAGTATAGTATTGCTATGGCCCTTATGGTAAGCAAGCAGATATTGAGACCCCTGTCTTATCCCTCTCTTCGCATCTTAGATGGCCAGGTTCGGATAGGTTCGGAGCCGAGTTCCTGCTTGCGAGGACGTGGTGGTCGCTTCTCCGAGAACCGGCCCTGGCTTCTCGTTGTGTGTGTGTGTGTGCGGTTTAGTGTTTAGGGTGTAGGGGTTTGGGGCTTAGGGTATAGGGTTTTGGTTTGGGGTATAGGGTTTAGGGGGTTAGGGTTTAGGGGTGTGTCTGCATGTAAGTATGTGTGTATCTACATTCTGTACACATGTTCTAAATGCGCGTGAACATAAGGAGGGCATGCATGCACAGATACGTGTGCATATATATATATATAATGCATGGCCGAAGGGAAGGGCATATAGGGCCTTACTAGTGAGAATGGGGTTTTGGAGTATATCATGGTATAATGAGCACAAGGAACCCTACTTGGAGGTTGATGGGTAGTTATAAGTAGGTTTATAAGTAGGCTAACTATACTTATGACCCATATTAGGGGACTTATCACCCAACTTATAACTACCTATGAACCTCCAAGTAAGGACTAGTATTGGAACGAGAAACATGAAGCATCAACACACGGCCAGGGTTCTTCAGACCTCCGGCAAGCTGCATAAATCGGACGAAGCCAAGGCTTTCAGACCGCACACTTTCCCCGTGATTTACTCTCGGGTCTCAGCTGGTTCATTCGTTGGCGGGAACTGTTCTGAATTCAAAGGCGAACCGCGAAAAAGTTTTGGCAGATCCAGGGGGTTAAATGCCTTAGGTGCGGAGCCGGGAAGCCAAGCCCCAAATCACGGCTTCTGGATTTTTTTGTTTTTGATTAGACAAAGGACAAAGCCCTCGCCGAGGTCTCAGCCAAATCTCAAGGCTTGCAGAGCTTTGCTGCTGAGCCCAGCTGATATATGTGTCTATATGTATGTGTGTATATATATACACACATATGTGTCATCTATCTACAAATATACTATAGTGTAGATTTACATATAAATAAGTATGTATATACATATACTCAAAGGTCACGTCTCGTTACTCTTTTGCCCTTTGTGGCAGGATCTCGGTGCATCCTTTGGAGGAGGCTGTGCCCTCCTCAAGCTGCCTGCAGCTCTGGGTCTAGGGTTTAGGGGTTCAGGGTTTCGGGATTTAGGGCTTCAGGGCTTCAAGGTTTTGGTTGCAGGGGACAGGTAGTCCACCCAGAAATCTGCACATTGCAGTGATTGTGCAGGCGCCATCGACCACAAGTAGCATAGGTGAGGCTGAGCGGGCTCGTATAGAAAGTATTGACGTGGCCGACATGACCAGGGATCGCTTAGGGTTGGCCGAGGAAGGAAGCATCTGACGTAACTTGCATCACACTATGTTCACATGTTTTGCAAGCTCATCTTCAGGATTTTATTAGGCCTTGGGTGTTGATCCAGTCGAACTTCGTGCTTCACTGCGTGCTGACTCGTGCCACAAAAGATCGCCGACTTGGGTTCAGAACACACTCTAGAGACACATCTCAGAGGAAGCTCAGCGGACACAAGCTAAGCTTGAATTGGAGCCAGATGAGGTGCTGCGGAGGATCGGCTGTGGCTGCCACTTGGCCGTGTTTTTTGTTCTCGGGAGTCTTTTCCTCGGAGTGCCATGCCAGTGTTTGCTCATAGTCGTTCAGACTTTATGGCACGTTCTTGCCATATGCCGTGTTGCCATGAACTCGGCTCCCTGTGTTGCCAACACTTCCGCTCGCAAAGGAGCCTGAAAACCGTCGGCACGCAAAACAAAGCAAACAAAAACACCTGCTTCGCAACTCCCCTCAAGAATGGCTGGTGGCTGCTCACGTGCCCGAGCTTCGCGAGCTGCAATTAATGCCACAGAGCATCGGTCCCACCAGGCAACGGTCAAGCGAATGGCACGAGGCATCTTCACCTCTCGCCTTTTCGGGGGAGGTTCGAGCCTGCCTTCCTCCCTTCGTGAAACGGTCCCATCGGCGATGCCTACGCCCTGCTGGGTTTAGGGGCTTTTACGGTTGCGATGCGCATCCGAGGGTTGCATGTCTGTGAAACAAAGCAGGCGAGCGTGTCGGCGCAGTCTCCAATTGTAAAGCTGTATTCTGGGTTTTAGCGGTTTAGGGGTTGCCATAGCGGGTTTAAAGTTTAGGGTAGGGGCCAAGTAGAGGCGAGAACCCCAACATATCTGAACTCAAGGTGGTCTTGGGGTGGTCCGCCTTGTACGCGCAGTTGCGAGCGGCCTGCCTCCTCATCTTCCCTAACAAACCCATCAAACCCCAACTAGTTACGCTAACTACCCTAAACCGTAAGCACGTTTAACAAGCCCTAGCCCTAACTAATACTTTAACTACCCTCTACCCCAGTAAGCCCTACAGCCCTTTAAGAGGAGCCCTTAAAGGAACCCTGGAAGGATCCCCAAAGGTGAAGGTTCGTGGGTAGTTATAAGTGGCTCCTAACATGGATAATAGCTACTGATACCCCTCTTCTACTTACCCTAATCCCTAAAATCCCTAAACCGTATAGAACCCTTAAAGGAAGCTCAAACCCTATAGAACCCTTAAAGAAACCTTAAAGGAACTACGGATGGTCCTCCAAGTAGAGGGAGGCTGTTTTTGCAGCTCTTCCAGGCTGGAGATTCCGCCGGTGGATCGGCCGAAGAGTGCTGTCATCCCCGGTCGGAGGCATTCCCCGGTTTAGGCGTCGGGGGTTTAGGGCATTTTAGGGCTTAGGGGTTTAGGGGTTAGGGGTTTGGGGTTTAGGGTTTAGGGGTTTGGGGTGGGAGAAAATTTCCAATCTAGAACTAGAAGAGTTGCGACTATCAGGCAAGGGTAAGGGCACCGTTAAGGGATTGCGCGAAGGTTTTTTTCGGGTGAGCTCGGATGGCCCCGAACCATTCAGAAGAGTGTGCATATGTACTCTGATAGGCAGACCGAAATTTTGTCTGTGTGTGTTGGATGCTGACCGTTTTATGTATTTAAGGCTGCTTGCTTATACCGCGAATTGCAGAGATACATGCAAACTTGCATACCTTCGTAAATACGTACAGACAGCCATCGTTACGTGGAGGGAAAAGGCTTTTTGTTCTCAGCGATGCATGCTCTTGGCAAGGCGTGCGAAGCCAGTTCCCCTGTGACGCTGTCCATCAGAAATCATCAGAACGGACTCCACGAGATGAGGTTGTGGGAAAAGAAGGGCAAAGCAAGGCGCTCACATTGGTTGCAAGACTGAAGGCGCAGTTGTAAACCATGTGTTCGCTGAAGTTACGGATTGTCAGTGCAACGGTTGCAGTTAATCAAGCTTGATAGGTAGCATTTCCTGGCTCGAGTCCAGCCAAACGGTTGCTCGGACATACATAGCACACTCATGGTTCTGAGCCCTTCAGTGGTTAGAAAGGCACTCGAGGGCAGCCCATGCATGCGGTTGAATCAAGACGTTCGGACGCTAGAATGTTTTGTCGGGCATGATGCTAGCATTCCTCCCTGAAGCACAGACTGCCGGAGCTGCGTGTGTCTACGTTTCCTGCCATCTTTCGGCCCAAGTTGGGTTTGAGCCCGGCACGAGAGATCTTGTGCGAATATGTGCGAATCATGTCTTGTGTTGCAGATCGCATGACCTGGTCGGCTGGTCGGGACTCGAATGTTGTACTGGTAGCATCTCGCAGAGTGGAGGTTTGTCATTTGCTCAGCAATGGGCCTTGCAAACCCGCATGGCTCCTGTGGGCCCCCTTGGCCTGGCACTCGTGCTTCGGGCTTTGAACTTTCTTGGAAAAGTGGCCAGTCTTAGTAGACGCTCTGCTCGCCAGCTTTTTGAATTGGAGGCTTCTTGAGATGCTCCCTAGAGGCCACATCCCTTGCAGCACAGGTCCGAACAGTCTCGCGCAGTGACGTAGTGTGTGATGCTCCACGGCACGGAAGAGGTATTGCACGACACGGTAGCTTGAGGCGATTATGTGGCCCCCTTTCCCATGCGGCCGTCCTCGGCACCTGGCAAAGGCCGGGGCTTGCGGGTAGTCTCTGTCCTTGCGGCGCAGTTCATCTCGAAGTGTTGATGGTAACATGTCATCTGAAGATGCTCCCGACGATTGCAGCTGATGCCTTGGAAGGTGCTCCTGTATCCGCAAGCGGGAGGCACAGATTTGCTCGTGCTCGGTCTTGCCACGATGGCTTCTTTGGGATTGTAGGGTCAGATTGGCACATGTCACAAAACTCTGAAGAAGAGCAGCTATGTCCTTGTCGTTTTGTGGACTCATTGAGATAAGCGCCTCAAAACCCTAGTGATGTTGTTGGGCCAGTCTGGGGGCGGCAAAGCCAGAAACAACTTGTGGAACATTCCATGTTGCCTCGCCATGCAACTTCGATCCCCTGACAATCTGCATGATGCGAAATCACTCACCGACATGGACTGCACCCTATACGACACGGTAATTGATCTGCACTATGAATGTGACCCGGAGGAGAGAGCGCTGCGGACAGGAGGTGCTTCCGTTTCGGCCAAATACTTTGGGCTTCGTATCTGGGTGCAGCTGTGACTCCAAACCCCTTAGCCTCAACCCTAAGCCCCTAAATCCCCATATATACATGCCTACATACACAAGAATAACATCAGATTTCGCGGCGTGCGAGACCTTGATGATTCCACTAATGTGTGGAACGTTGGAGTGTATTCACCGCGGAAGGCGGCCGCTGTTGCCGGTCCAAAGTGGCCTCTGCACCGCGTTGCTCTCAGCTCGTCCGTCTACTCCAGAGATCTGTAGAGCTCCATGAAGATTAGCTTAACGGACTTTTTTAATTGGAAGCCGCAACGGTCTCTTGTATCTTCATGGCTTGATGGACACCTCGCATCACCTCGCCCATGCGTGCACAGGCCCCAGTTCGGCACCCTTGGGGCGGCATGAACGGAGGCCCGTGGTCGCAGGAGTTCTGAAGGACGTGGAGATAGCAACTCTGCGACGCTCCAACCATCAGTCAGGCGTGTGCGTCCGCAAGCGCAAGAGCTCTCCCCCTGGCGCCCAGAACTCAGTTCTGCTCAAAATCCGCCAAGGTCGGCTTGTATCCTGCACCGCTCAGGCTTGCCCAAGCCGAGACCACTGTCCAGCCAAAGTTGTCCCACGGTGAAATCGCGCTGCGCACTCCTCAGCTTCAATCCGGTTCTAGCCTTGAGCTGACTGACGTCGGGATGTTGTATCTCTCTGTGAAACACGCAGCAAAAGTAGCCTGCGCCTGTGGCTGCCATCTGCTTGAGGTGGCAGCTGGACCGCTGTTGAAACAAGGCCTCAGCACTACCAGCTACCAGTAATACTAGTACTGGCAGAAGCGCAGCATCCAAGATTCGGGGCTTTCGAGGGTTTTTCTTTGCGACGCTTGCGCCAGATCCTCGGGAGCCCAGTCTTACAAGAGCCTCTCAGCACCAGGCAATACTATATCTTATAGGCTGTAAACTAAACTTTTCAACTTTTGGGGTTCTTATAAGGTAGTCGATTCTGAAAGTTTCAACTTTTATTCCCTTGGGTTTTGGGCCAGTGAGATATAGGGCTTCCTTATCATACTTCAAAGCCCGATTCTAATGATTAAGGCCCCTACAGTAGCGATGGCATTCTAGATCACGATGTCTCGTCGTTGCAACAGTTGCACTCAGCTAGACTGTATACTGGCGACAGTGCATAGGGTACCGAAGAAGCACCACAACATAGACTATTGAGGCCTACCCCCTGGCGGGGACGTTGCCTCCAAAAGTGTAAATTCTGTGCGTGCAGGTGCTTCTTCGGCGGATTGAGAAGGTCAAGGGACAAGAGCAGTAAGAAGACCTCCCAAGACTAGTTACCAACGGCTCGAACGATCAGGCGGCTTGGGCAACTATTGTTGTAATTGTTTGGAGTCCCCAGTTAAGGTGCTTGGAACACCTCAGTTTACAAAAGCCCCCTACAGGTCCAGAAAGCCCTACTCACGAAATCCCTTGATCCTGTAAGGATACTCCGCCCCTGAACCCAAATCCTGATCCTATTAAAACCCCCTGAACCCCTCAACCCTAAACCCCGAATCCCTAACCCTAAACCCTAAACCCCCGAATCCCTAACCCTAAACCTCTCAACCCTAAGCCCTAAAGTCCGAAGCCACTGAACCCTTAAGCCAGGCGTGGGCCTCTGCCGAGCCCAAAGGAGCGGCTAAGAGATGCCCAAGCCAGGTCAGAGGGCTTCGAGATGGGGGTTTCGGGGGTGGGAGTTAGTAACTAGGGTTATAATTAGGGTAACTATACTTTTATTTTCCAATTAAGGTACTTATGACCTTACTTACTAAGTCCCATGATCCGCCAAGTGTGAGATCCTGGAATGCCCCAACGAGAGCACAGGGATGCAGCGTCTGCAAACACAGGTTTCACGAACCTGCAGTTGACCAAGACTTGTGGATTCGAGTGGGAAGGTAGAACTCCAAGAAGAAGTCTGAGAGGGTTCAGGGTTTAGGGCCGTGCATTTGGGTTTGCAAGAGCTTCCCAAATCGGCTCAGGCTTGAAAAGACGTACTCGCCTGCCCTGCGGCAACTGCGGATGAACTTGTCTAACGCCCCAATCCCAGATCAGCTAGTCGCTGGCTTTTTCGTTAGGCATGTCCCAAGCATAACAGGAGCTTGGCTTACCTTTGAGTTTAGAAAGGTCGACTCCTATGCTTGAAACTGCAATGAGGCGTGTGCTGCAGGTGAGGCTGCAAAGTGCCCGAACTTCCTGGAGCTCCGGCGTTTGGGATTTGGGTCCGCAGGTCTGTTTCCCTGTAAGTTCTGAGGTTTCCACCCCTTCAGAAGTACTGAACCACCATTATGTAGCTCCCACGTTCGCTCACAGGCCACCACCCGAAACACCGACAAGCCCCTCAATCTCACAACGGAGTACATATTAGATGATCAGAAACAGTAGTAGTGACAAGCGAGGCATGACATACGGTGGTAGCGAGCATCATCAGCATCATCACACTGCTACTAGTAGCAATTTGTAGGTGGACTGCCGTGACGGCCTTTGCTTGAGCACATCTATCAGGTTCGGGTTATGGTGGAGAAACGCGTCCGGGAAGGCTTCTATGACGCACTTGCCGGCTTCTGAGATTCGGGGTGAATTTGAAGCGTATGCCGATGCTGCGTGGATGCATAGGTTCCCCATTGTAGTGCCTTCTTGATAAGAGTGAAATCATGCTGCCCATGCCCGTGACGAGTAATACATCGTGCGTACATGTGGCTCCTTGCCGTGAGGCTGCACTGCACATGTTTTACTATAGTATAGTATAGCATAATCGGTTGATACAACAACCGCAATATATTTAAATACCTGAAACATGTTATCGTATAAAATGCTAGTTATAATGGATTCCAATATAGTGAAACATACAAGTAATAGCTACAATCTGGTTATAGTTTAGAAAATGATGCATTGCCATAATTCGCCTGTACAGTTTGCTGTACTAAACACTACTATGCTGCCTGCATGCGCAATTTCTCAGAGAAGGAGAAGGCTCAAAAGAAAGACGCCCAAAGCCTTAGAGCCGTGGGAAGTTGTGATGCTCCTGCTGTCTGTCAAGAGGTGAAAAGAGATGTGGCAGAGACGCCTGACCATGATGAACTCGGCAGGCCTGTCCTAGATCTGACCTTCCTGATGTACTATATATATATATATATATACACGTAATATTCTATATGTATATATACGGGTAGCATGACATGATGTGATACAGTTGATTCCTTCAAGGCAAAACGGAGTCGCAGTGCACGCAGGTGAAATTGGACTGGGCTGGATTTGTTGCTGCGTGGATCGGGTTTTTAGCTGTTGCTTTTGACAAAGCCATGCAGCTTTCGAGGTGGTTCTGGGCAGAATTCAATTCTTGGGATCTCTGGCAAAAGTTGTATGCAAGGCTGCAGGCAGGCTTGACATGCAGGGACGGCAAGGCCTAATTAAGCCCGCCCGAGGATGGCTGACGAGCAAGCAGATCCTGAGAAGGACAAATTGTCAGATGGTCTTGCAGTCACAGCTCATCCATGTACTAACTGTTTGTATATTCGGATACACATTCGCAAACGGACCTGCCAACACAGCGGTTTGGGTTTAAGCGCATTAATATGCTTCATGTGTCATTGCAAGTCCATGTCATCTGCGAGCAACTGAACAGCTTTCCCTTTGCACCACGATGTGGCATTCAGGAGACTCCTGCTGACACAATGTCAACCGCTTACCAGCATAACTCAACATGGCGCGTCTGCAGGACAACCTCGATCCCATGTTTCGCACGGCCGCCAAGAGTGGCATCAAACGTCTAAGCCATCGTTTCCTGGATGAACCACTGCTAGAATACGACTACACCACTACACACTACTCTACTACTATAACCACTACTACTATCACTTCTACTACTGCTGCTACTACTACGTACTACCTACTACTACTACTACTGCTGCTACTACTACGTACTACCTACTACTACTACTACTACTACTACTACGACGACTACTACTACTACTACTACTACTACTACTACTACTACTCCTGCTGCTGCTGCCGCTACTACTGCTACGACTGCTGCTACTACTACTACTACTACTACTACTACTACTACTACTACCACTGGCACTGCTACTGGCACTACTACTGCTAGTGCCAGTTCTCGTACTTACTAGTAATTGATACCATGCTGTATCTACGCCGCTTTATGCCATGCCGCAATTTACTTTTCTACACGCTAGACAGTATTCTCACATCCAGCATTAGTAGTCGAGTTTCACTCCAGCAAGCACAAAGTGTTGCCAACCTCACTTTCAAAGGTGCATTATTGCGCTGAAGTGTGATGCTGGGGTACCAGGTCATGGCGATCTAAGTCAGTACATTTTAGGCTTGTTAAGTTGCTTGCGTTACGGAAAGGCTCGAGGGACTTGAAACGGTGGTCCTGGTTGTAAACTGGGGCTTCTGGATGCAACATGGAGTTTGCGCTGGGGGGCTGGGCGGGGGGGGGGGTGGGGAAATTATGACAATATGAGTGATGTACCGTACTGTCAGAAACGCCTCGGCAGATTATGCAGGTCGAGGTGTCAGGCGCCGGTCCAATTATCCAGAACCGTCGTATGCACGTGTTGATACCTGACCCTAAGGTCAGCTGTCGCACATGAGCGATGCTTCCGCCAGAACTGATGCTGCTGGAGGCGGTCCGGGCACTGGGTGCGGTGCTTTAATCCTATTTTCGGAAAGTATTGTCACCACTTCTTTCTGAACATAGTGGCCCGAGGTGAGCGACGACTCAATGACAACATGGCACTTTTTCTTGAGGTTTTCTGACAACGGGAATCCTGCAGCCTGCAACATGACCATACCAATAGGAGTGAGGTGCAGGCAAGTCGTGGCGGACGAAGTGTCAGAGAAACTGTTGTCATGATTGGTTTGGTCTCGAGTGTTGTGTTGCTGCGTGTGTGTGTGTGTGAGTGTCACAAGTATAGTTTCTGCATGGCGGCCCAAAAACTTGGTGAAGCCAGACTCCGCACGGACCAACTCCCAACATGCCGCCGCAGAGGCTTAAACCCCTACCCCTTTTTCTTGACGAAATCATGCAAGCCAGGTAGGTCGAGGTCCGAATATCCAACTAGCATCGCTTGAGCAGGCAGCAGATACTGTTCCGAAAGGTGATACCCACAACACCGACATAGACGATAAACCAGAGAGCCCAATATCCCAAAGTTAAGGAAATTTGCCTTAAACCATAATACGAAGCTACATTCCATTGGGTTCTCTAAAAAGCTCGATTTGGCGGTACACTGTATGCATGGTCGCACGTATGTTTGTTCTGTTCCCGAGCACGATGAGAAGTGGCAGTCCTGTGGAAACGGGGCAGCGATCGAAACATTGGCTTCAGGCTAAGCCTGCATTCCTACCCCCCATTTAACCCTAAGTCCTAAACCCCAAACCCTTAGCCCTTGAGATCTATTGTCAGTAGTCCCCCTTCACAGGCGCTGCAGCCGTCCCAGAGTGCAGGCGAGATGTGGGTGGATGTGGTCACTGGATGCAGCGAAGCGGAAGAAGACCATAATATAGGGGCCCTAATCATTACCTATACTATTGTGGAGGCTCCTTATTAAAAGTTTTATATTATCATGGTATGATGAGCCCAAAAACCTATTCTAATTACTACCGTCCTGAGCATCTGGTAAGGCAGCTGTTACAATTGTTCTGAACCCCATGACTAAAACTTGAGACATGCTGCTTATCTGATGAGAGTCTTAACTTCATGAGGGCAGGGACCGATGCCATTGAAAAAGCCTTGTGCGCACTCTAGATCTCTGCCTGCGCTCTCCAACGACAGCTCATGACGTCAGGATAACTCCTGCCCTGGAAGTGGACCCTTTTCTCTCCAAGGTGCTACCGCTTTCTTGTTTTGTTGATGAACGTCCCCTGCAATCCTTAACGCAAAGCTCGTAGCTCTTTCACCGCATCAGCAAAATGGCGAGCGGGTTTGGTGTGATCCGTCGACAGCATGTCCAGAACTCTCAGAATCCCCTAAGATGCTCCCGCTATACTTGGAGGTTCATGGGTAGATACAGATATAAGTGCGGGTATAAGTAATGTAACCATGATGATAGCCCATTTTAGGGAACTTAAGAACCCACTTATAACTACCCATGAACCTTCAAGTAGAGCACTGGATTCGGCCATTGCGTGAACAAGGGGAAGATGCCAGGGCTATGATTGATAGCACCACCTGTAGTAGAGTAGGTACTAGTAGCCTTTAACCTTGTTGGGGTAAGCCCTACCTAATCCGTATATAATCACAATGGTCTCCCCGAGGTTGACCTTTAGTTCCCAAGGATACTGGACAAGTAGGACACATGACACGGTGTACTTGAAACTGGATTGCGTATCCTCGCTTCCGGCTACCCGCTTTTGACAGGCGTTGTGGGAGTCTCAGTGCTGCCTCTGCTTTCAGACCTATATATATATATATATATACACAGATACATATTTCGATAGAAGTATATATACATATATTAAGATGAATATGGTTATGTATGTTCATATTCTGGAAACTATCGTCTAAGCTGCATCGTTCCGACGAGTGCAATATGTCCAATACGTTCTTCCATTGTGTCCTAAACCCTGGACCTTAAACCCTAACGCGTGAACCCCTAAGCCCCCAGCCCGTAAGAGTACATCGGCAACGCGAGGTGACTTGTCGTTGCTTCCAGCAGTTTAAGATAGGGGCCTGAATAATTGAAACAAGGGTTTGGGCGACAGCATAATTTCTCAACAGCGAGAGAGCTTTGGGGTCCTTTTTCAGACGGTTGGACTGCTGTTGAGGATACTCAATGGGTTTACTATACTGATAAGGAAGTTTAAGGAAGAACAGTATATACTGCTTATTCAGACTGCATTTTCCCTGCCGGGTTAGTTGCCAAGGCCAATTGTCAGTCCGCACTGCGCAGAGGCACGAGACGATGTCAGCTTGGACGAAGTCGCAGTGGCGGATCATGGCGATCACTTCAGACCACTTCCACACATAAACAAAGAACTTTGCATATTCATCGTCATACATACACACACTCACTCATGCACAGCTACATACAAACATACAGACAGACGGCCATGCATGCATGAACGCATCTGAGGGGGTGAGCTTGTGCAATGTCGCACAGTTCGATTGCGGCCGATCGGACCACAACCTGAACCTCCGAAGTTCCAAACTTAAGCAGGTATGCCGGCGGCCAGTGCGAAAATTCATAAGTTGGACACCACCCGTAGTCTGAGTAAATGTGGGGCGGCAATGTGTGCCCGCAGTCATGACCGACAGACAAAAAGAGATGGTGATGTGAACATGCACACATTCGACTCCAAAACGTCCACGTTCAGCCGTACAACGCTCAGAATCACACGATGTGGACTCACTTGTTGTATTTGTGGAATGCAGTATTAGTAGCTCTAATAGGATAGCAGCATGACGTTTCGTAGTAGCGGAGATCGTTGTTGTCGTCGTAGCACAGCTGCAGCAGTAGCCGCAGCAGTAGTGGGAGCAGTACCCCCAAAATCCATTCCCAAGGATTGAATCGTAAACACATCTATTGAATCAATTGCCCCGCCCAGCACCAGAGCTAGCAAGAGACTTGTCGGCGGACAGGCTGCGAAAATGAGACAGATGAAGAGGCCCAGTGTTTCATCCTACATCATTATGGTTGTTTTCATTGTTTGTGATGACGTAATCAGGGCCATTCAATAGAATTCGTACGAGTCTGATGTTTATGAATGACGTTATTACCATGAGTACCACTATCATGACTGCCATTACTACTAGTCTTACTATTGCCGTTGTTGCTATTACTGTTCGTTATAGTCACTAAAGTCACCTGCCCCGCTCATGTGGTCGAAGATGAACATCTGCCAGCAATGTTTGCTGCACTGACCGTGCGCAGAAAAGAAGTCCGGCCCAAGCCGGTAGACATGTTCGAGGTGACAAGACGACTTGCAAGCAGAACAGCACCTTCTTGAGGCTTTCACCTTGCAGCAGTCCCCTTAGCATGGCCATAACCCCTTGGCAATCCGCAGTGACCTATCGCGTCCTGGTGGGGAGGTGGGAGTCTGCTTTCCGCAGATTGCAGAATCAGGGAGAGGTCGGGAGCTCGGGGCATGGCGCTGCAGTCGGGCCTCCAGAAGCTCTGAAGAGCCGGAGCCATAGCTGGCCCTGATAGCCGTGTCAACGCTGCAAGCCTTGTAAACTTTGAACACTGAAGCTGTCGTAGGTTGGACTGGAACGAAGTCTCCTCTAGAACTCTAGGTATCAGTTGTTGCTGGACGATTTGACGCTCGAGCCCTGGTCGGCGTTCGTAGGGCTATTCGCAGAATGGATACTCGTTTTCAGCCGTGGTGCGGAGAATGCACCTGCGAAACCACCGAGAACGAGGACATGCAATGGACAAGGTCGAGGTTTGCCATAGGAGATGAGCAAGACAGCATGACATCGAGCCACTTCTTGGGAGACGTTGCGGATAGCAAAAGTGCGTATGGTTCGCACAGGCAAGATTCGCAAGACACGTGGGGACTCAGCGCTAGCGTCAGTCCACAGCGGCGGTGTTCTCCGGTCGAAAACAGAATTAGTGAGTTATTGACGCAGAGAGTCGGTCCGTACCTGGAAGTGGAGCCTGACCTTCTTCGCGGCGTGCCACTCTGCAAGACCCTGAAGGGCATGGGTTGGATGTGGCGAAGGAGCCCGCATAAAGTTCCCAAGGAAAAATGGCAATTCCTGTGGCACAGCTTGCGGCCAGTCAAGACCTATGATGTCTTCATCTCCCATACGTGGAAGAGCTCAGGGTTGTCCAAGGTACTTGCCCTTCTCTTGAGCACAGGCTGGCACAGCGCTCTGGCCTTCTGGCTGTTGGCGATGATCCTTGTCAACACCTTGCAAGTATGTTTTCCCGAGTTGCACAACCACAAGCCTTTCGTTCTCAACAAGCGCATTATGAACTTCGGAGTGGCCTGTCCACTTGCACCCTGGGCGGTGATTGCAACCCCTGCGGCGCTGATTCTGGGTGTGCTGGTTGCACCGTATCTCCCCCAAATGCTGATGAAAGAGGGTACATGCTTCCTAGCTGCTGGGCGTTCCTGAGGAATCGTTTTCTCTTTTAAAGTATGACAGTGTACTTATGTCAAGGCTATCTTATATAGCTCTGTTCTAGTCAGTAGTGGAGCATCTTTGTCCTGGGCCTGTAGTAGATGCAAAAACCCCGGGCTTTGTGTAAGTGAGCCCACCTTTTCGAGCTAGGCAGAACGTATGGTCTAGGATCCTAACAGGGTCCTGTAAGGGTTTAGGCTTCAGGGTACTTCACGGGTACTGTACTGTAAGGTTTCAGGGTTTGGGATTTCGGGTTTAGGTCGCAGACCTCCCATTTCATTCATTCGCAACTGGCAGTCCCGTGACATGCTCTGATGCGTGTGGTTTCAACTTCATTAGCATCTTGTATGGTCATGCATAGGACATAGGACGTCTGCATGATGCCTATCACATGCTCAGTCTATGCACGTAATATTCGTACTCGGGAGTAGCAACTGTACAAGCATACATGCATGCATGTATAGCTACATACAGACATGGATAGACAGAGAAGTCAGGAGATGCATGGAGGCATTCGGCAGAACATTTGCACTCTCGTTGGCATCTACAAGTACCCACACAAACAACACACACACACACACACACGCACGCACCTTTTTTGCCCACTGTAGAGGTAGTTGAACAGAAGGGTCTACCATCAAAACACAATGACAATGGGCGTGCAACCCAGGTACCTTACGCACATGCATTACAGAAACACATGCAGACATGTACGCAGATGCAGATGCATACCCGGGCGCATAGATACGCCTGCATGTTTTTCGAGTGGTGAGCACAGAGGTCATGGAGAGGCAAGTGTCTTTTAGATTCACATTATGATGCACAGTCAATGATGGACTGGCTTGAAAGGAGTGAGGACATCTTGGGGCCAAGCAATTCCGTATCTATCTTTACCGTTATTCGCCGTGAGACTCGGACCAGGGGTTTCTGCTCCATCAGACGTGAATCTGCGACGTTGGAGGCACCCCCAACAATCGAAAGCAAGCTTCATATTCGTTCTATTGGACTGCAGTGTGTAAGCCGGATGCTCACGTCAACTGAGGATATCGCTTGCATCCATCAAGCAAACCAAGTTCTCAAGGAACGCGGGATTTATGGCATCGGTGGGTTTCTGCAACACGCGGCTTGTCTCTAATCGCCAGGTCGTGCCTGAGCCTTCACCGCCCAGCTTCAATGTCAGGAATAAGACTGGAGTCCCTTTACATTTAGAGGCAATGAGTCGATGCAATGGGACCGAGGCAGCGGAGCTTCGAGTATTGTGGACTCCTCCTTACCTTACACGCTTGTGGTGAACCTCAGCTTCATTAGACTCTGGTCTTTGGCTGAGATCCGTATGTGAACATGACAAGTCTTAAGCCTTAAGTGGACCTGGCGAACCGATGGCAGACAGAGACAGGCAGGGACAGAAAGAGGCAGAGATGGAGAGACTGACAGCCCTAGTCAGATACGGACGGAGAGGCAGCCGTTTCTCCGAAGCCGATGTTGCAAAAGACGTTCTGCCACTCTTAGTTTGGGGCACTTCCACAAAAGGAAGCTTGCTCTTATGCTTCCTGCGTAGTTTTTTCTGGAGAGTGGGCTTTCTTTTTTTCCCTGAACCGAGGGTCAGCTTCAGTATACTCTACCTACAGAGTATGGGTCAGGGACGATCAACACCTAAGCTCCAAAACAAGGAAAGAACGCCGCGCTAGGCGTTTGCTTGTGAGAGGGAAGCAGCGAGGCAACACCATGCGTAAAGTTTCCTTCGACAAATGCGAGGACGTCAGAAGCTTCAAAAACCATTGATTCATTCCATGCAGCACGAAACTCTCTGAGTACGAAGGGTTGCGTTTCCAGTTGTGCTGCTCAGCACTTGTCGCAAAGGGTGTCCGGACAGTGTGATCGTTTCCTCGCTTAGGTATCTTCGAACTCGCGGCATATCGTGTGGCCAACCCGACAGGGACACTTGCTCTTAAAGCATTGTGTTTTTGAGCAGCCTTGGCTGTGCTGTTCTAGTCAAACAGGCTGTATTGCAGCTTCGGGCCCCAACTCCCCAGGAGGATCACTTTGACACCGATTTTCATTGAGCACTCCGTGCTTTTCTTGGCGCCTGCTCTCTGGTTTGCCTCCTCGTGCTACTGGGCGGCGGTTGCAGCGGGCCTCGACAAATATGGCTACTTTGTGGGCGAGGCCCTTCCCATCGGACTTGCTCTGATTCCACTTGTGTGCTTTGTCCACGGCCTGCGGCGGTTCTTCCGCGCTAAGCACAAGCTCTTCGAAGAGCTTAGAGCGTTCAAGCTGTCATCGGCTGAGTGCAGCGAGCTTTTCGACCACATCTTCGTGACTTCCGCGATCCAGAAGTGGTATGGCAGTGCCGAGGAGTTTGAGAAGTTCGTGCAAGGAACCCTCTATTCTGACCTGTCTAACATTCAATCCGTGGATGTTCCATTGCCATACTGCCTCCTCCTTATCACATTCCCAGTCAGTGCCACGATTGATGAGAGCATGGCGCTTTGGGCTGGGGGGGCACCAATGCCAGTGGTGTCTTCGGCAGGAATAGCAGCCTTGAAACCGTCCTGTATTATTCCGAAATGCTCCATAACCCAGCTAAGTAAATCAGTGCAGGTTCAGCTAGGCCAGCTAGGCTTCAAAATGGCAAGCAGTCTTGCTGCATGACTGTTCCACGCCCCAGAAATTCTCCAACGGCTGTTTGGGATTGAGGTGGCTTCATCCCTGATTGGCCACGTGTACTCCATATGTGTTTGTTGGTGCCTTGTCAGCTTCAAGCTTTTATACTATCTCTGCGATCGCTTCGCAGTGGCCAGACACCCCGGGTTCGCTGACTACTTGCAGCCTGGCACGACATGAGTTTTTGTTGTTATCAACCCTACCTGTCAGCTAGTGTCATTATTGTTGCGATTCCTCCTCTTATCAGCCTTGCTACTCCAGTTTGAGTTCCTTTACGGGACTGGGAGACATGCTGGCTGGCAGGACTTGTAGCAAGTAGCACGAGACCCTTGTGCAGCAGGGGCAAATCTGCTAACAGCAGTCGCGAGCATTGCATCGATTGCTGGTTGCCTGCCCAGGCAAACTTTACTCATTTACTTCTCATTCTCTCTCTGCTTCCTCGTCGGAAGCTACACAGGCTTGGTCCAAGAAACAACGCAGGATGTGGGGATACATAGGGCTTCGGGGACTGTTTTTAGGGTGTACAGTCCCGTCCTGACTTTGGGAAAGGGTTGCAGAGTGCTTCGACAGGTGAGCTAGCCTACCGGCATAGCCTGGAGACCGCCATTTGCCATGCCAGCCTCCTGGCTCAATGTCGAGAACGTTCCTTTGTGCCGTTTGTGGACGTCCGTTTTACCCATTTCGCTACTGTTCCGTGTGCGGTGATGTAATTTACAGTACTTGGAGGATCATGGGACTTAGCAAGTAAGGTTATAAGTACCTTTAGAAGTACCTTAATTGGGGTTATAAGTATAGTTACCCTAACTATAACCCGAGTTACTAAGTCCCATGATCCTTTAGGTAGTTGTAGTTGTGATGTTGTCTGCTGTTGTGTGACTGCTGTCTTCCCCCATGACTCAATTCGACTCTATGTCTGAAGTATCTGCCATTGATGAGAACCTTCTTTCCGTCAAACTCATCCAGTACCTCTTGACATGCTGTAGTCACTTAATCACTTAATACTAAAAAATATACAGGCCTGAATGATTTCCAATATTCTTCGTTAGGGCTCCTTATTCTATTTTTATGGTATAATCTACCCCAAAATCCTGCTGAAATCATTAAGGCCCCTCAAAAGAGCCCTGATCGTAGCCCTTACAGAATCCTTTGAAGGAGCCCTACAAAGGGCCCCTATGTTCGTCTCAACCAGGCATTTGCACACTGGTTGCTTGCTGCGCATGTGGCTGGACTTGGATCTCTGAGCGATTTTCCGAGTGTTTGAAACTAGGACGACAGAAGGACCCAGAGAGCCCAGTAGCCCACAGTTAGGGGATAGACCCTAAATTATACGATGAAGCCCCCCCCCCTATAATTAAAGGCATAGTCCCCAATTGAGGGATATTGGGCTCTCTGAATATATTCGGCTCGCCCCAGAGAGCTGAAGCCCTCTGTCTTCTCCTAAGTTTGGAGATGTCGGGTTGAAGGCCAGGCCTGGGCCTGGGCCTGCTGGGAAGTGACACGCCCAAAGGGTACTTTCAGGGAACTCCAGAAAGTTGGAATACGGATTAATGGTAGGATCCCCTATAATTTACCTTAAAGGGGTTACGATAAAGATATTCCAACTTTCTGGCTTCTACTGTAAAGGATCATGGGACTTAGTAACTAGGGTTATGATTAGGGTAACTATACTTGTAACCCCAATTAACGTACTTATAACCTTACTTACTAAGCCCCATGATCCTCCAAGCATACTCGCTGAGTTGCAACCAGCGGAATGATGGCTTTTTCTTTGGGTTTTAAAGAACATGCTGCAGCAGATCTAACATGCTCTGTCCAGAGCTCGGGTCACGAGAATCACCAGAAGGCGCCGCGAGTCCTAGCGGGTTTAGGGTCGATCTGCTTCGGCATCCTACTGAGCAGCATTGGCTGCGACTTATTCGCCAAGGCTTCTAAGGAGCCTCGGCAACATGCACAGGGGCAGATCGGGGTTTTTGCCTGCCGTCCAACTTCACTTGACCGAATTGTCGGATGATTCCTGAATGCTTGAAAAAGCTGGGGTACTCGTGATACACACACCCAAAGAGGGCCATCACTACGTGCCCAAGAGCTTCGCCAGGAAGGCAGCGACAGAGCAAGTAGAGTGTCCCGTGTAGACAAGCGATGTTGCTTGCATCCTCCGGCGCTGCTGGCCTCGGTCGTTTTCTGCATGTTTGGTTTGAAGGTGTTCATGAACTACTAAAACCCTAAAGCCTGAAGGCTTTCTCCCGTGAGGTGCACTGCGACTCCTTGCTGCAAGCCTTGGAGCTCGCGGGCTTCACGATCCTGCGCCAAGCCTGGTTAGACGAGGTGCACAGCAAAGGGTCCGTTGATGAACTCTGCCTTGCTCTTCAGATCTGATGACAAGCTCCAAGGAATTTCATATCACTCCATCAAAGCCTGACAAAGCTATTCTCCTGACTTGACAGGTGGTGAGCCAGATCACGAAGCTTCTTGTACGCAAGAAGCTCCGCGTAATGCGACGATAGCATTGACTACGATTGCTGGCTCCCACATTGTTGGTTCATTTCTGCACCGGCCGTGTGTTTCATTTTGAAGCTTTACGGTGGGCCTCGAGAGCACGAAACTGCAGGGTTCTTGGCACAGTACTGGCATCATGATGATGATGATGATGCTGATGATGCAGCAGCTGATGATGATGATGATGATGGTGACGATGATGACGATGGTGGTGATGATGATGATGGTGTTGGTGACGACGACGGTGGTGATGACGATGACAGTACGATGACTGTGATGGTGACGACGGTGTGCTGGTGATGATGATGGTGATAGTGATGTTGGTGCTGGCCAGCTTGACTCAGCAGCTGCCGCTGCTGCAGATGGTCAAAAAGATGGTGACGGTGAGGGTTGATGTCCCGATGACTGGCCGGATGGTTGGTACTGGTCCTGGCGTTTGTCTGGTTACCCTTATGGTGAGACTGGGTTTGTTCATGAATATGACGGCATCGGCAACGGCCAGTGGTACTTTGGTTCCTGCCACTGAGCTGTGTTTCATTCTACTTTTCATCATTGCCATTGTCCATTGCTGCATTTTAAGTTTTCTGTGTCAATATCGATATCCTTGTTTGCATCCTCACTTGCCGGTCCGGATGGCTGCTTCTCTGCCTTTGCACACTCGTTCTGACAGTACAAATCTTTGCCAGCACTCGCGATTGGGTTACGGTCACGGTTTACTGTCCAAAATCTAAAATAGGTGTAAACGGTTTCGCTTGTACAGAGGCCATGCAAGTGAACTCTTCTTTAATCTGGGATGCCGCAAGAGGTTGTGATCGATCTTAGAAGTCATCACGGGACTGTGTGCACAGGTGTTGCCACCCGGGTAACATTATGTTGTATTATGTTATAATAGGTTATACTACATTATATCATGTTACACTATACTGTACTATACTTAGGCTTAGATAAGTGCAAGTTCAATAATTTTGCTGCCTCGCAGAGTCGCAGAGCCTAGGAGTTTGCTGGTAGTATGGGGCCTTAAAGATTAGAACAGGGTTCCTTGAAAGTGGTCTATAAGGGCCACTATAATATAGGGATTTAAGGAACCCCCAAACCCCCATTGCAATTATTATCATTGCCTTTTCAGTAGGTTCTATGTGTCGGCACAGTGCAGACAGGAGGGGGATACTCGGCCCTTTGTCAGACTTGTGAATATCGCCACTACCATCACCATCACAATCATCATAGTCCTTTGCACCATAATCGATATACCACCAAAGGTCAAAATCAAGCACAGAGAAGATTTGTCAGTGGCAGATACAACTCATTGGACCTGGATGAGTTCCTACAGATGCTGCACATGTATGAGGACACCCCTTTCATTCTGCGGACCTCGGTTTCGGGATTAGAGATTAGGGTTTGGGGGTCATGTCTCGAGCGACTGGAGTTCCGAAGGGACCTCGAACTGCATCTCGGAAGGAGAAACACTATGCAGAGTTCGTGAAGGTATTTGAGCACTTCGACGATGACCAGAGTGGCACTCTCGAGGCAATGCTGCGGCGAATCATGGTCAATCCTTCGCTACACCAAAAGTGATGCCCCGCAGGTGAATGCGGACCCAGGCTGTGCCAACCGATGTTCAGCTACTCCTTGAATAGAAGCGATGGCGCAAACCTGAAGAAGACTCAGAAACTAGTACGTATAGGGACCTAAATCATTATTAATACTATTTCGGAAGGTTCCTTGTTATGATTATAGTATTTTATACCCCCCCAAACCTTATTCTAATTAGTAAGGCCCTATAGTATGTCGGAGGCGCAGAAGTAGGAGAGTGTTGGCGAGAAGAAGCTGCGGGAGTCTGCATTATAGAACACGAATTGCTTGAAAGACTGCTATTAATACATAGTCTAGTTAGTACAGTATAGTAAAGCATGCTAGAGTAGAATATCGTAGTACTGATGGGGAAGTTGCGTTGGAGAGGCGCACGAGCTTGCCAACTTGCTTGAGCAGTGCGGGATCACGGCCTTGGACCAGGTCTGGTTATGGCTCTTTGGAGGTTGAAAGGGTTTAGGGTTTCGGCCTTTATGTGGGGTTACAAGGAATCTGAGGAATTCAGAAGCCTGAATTCACTAGTCACTACTTGTTGTTGGTGATGAGCCTGAGCCCCGCACCCCCGAACCCTATCTTAATACACTGTAGTGTAGTATAGAGAAGCACCGTGTCGTATAGTACAATGAAGCATGGTCTAGTATAGCTACAGTGTAGGTGTAGGTAGAAACTAACACATCCTAATCTAACACAACATAAATCTGTTAAGACATACTTTGTGGTGTTGTGATATATGTATATATATATAGCTATACATATATATATATACAGATATAATGTTACGCCGGTGTTTTGGCCTGTGTTTTTGTTGGGGGGCAGGTCCTCAAGGAGATCATGGTCGAGGTCTGGCGCTGAAGTGGTCTTTTTTTTTAATTGGGTTTTGGGGTTTAGGGTGGTTTTGTGTTTAGAGTGTTCTTAGTTTGCAGTTTCTTGGGTTTGGGATGCAGGATTTGCGGCCGGTTTTTGTTTCGACGACATGCTCGGCATAAGATACCGTGGTATCCTGTAGCATACAGTATACTCTAGTGTAAAACAATGTGAAATGCTGAATTTGCGCATGCATACTGGCGAGCGAAAGAGAGAAAACTAGGCGGCGCTTGGCTCCTTGGGCCCCGAAAGGTTGCTCCTGCTGATCCGGGCTCCATCACAATGGAAGAGTTCAAGCAGGGAACCCCAGACGCGCACACACGCACACACACACGTACGTCCGAGTTTATTGTTGACTTGAGCGGCAGCTCCGAATACCACACGGCAGAGCCAAAGATCGACAAATTCTGCGAGGAGATGCCAGGCCTTTGCCAAAACCCTTTCTAGAGCAGCACTGTAGAGTGGCCACACGGCAGGAGCTTTTTCCAGAGTTGCTGACAGGCGGGTCATCGAGATCATCCATGTCAACGAGGCAGAGACGGCTCTGAGCAATCAAAACTTGGTAGAAGCGCAAAGAGAAGCCACCAAGTATTGCTACAACACCTCCAGACGCAGAAAGTTGACGTGATGCTCCAACGAAACCCGAAGCAGCACCACATGCCTGTAGCTTAGTACTTGCGACTTACCTCGTTCGAGGTCTGCAAATGCAGCAGCGAAGGATAAACAACTTCTCTGACGCTGCTTCACGTTTGAGTTGAAGACTCGGGGCATGGGAGGCAGACACAGCAGAATGCCGAAACCCTCCTCCAGCCGCATGCACAGTCCGCAGTCACCCGTTCTTAAAACTGCCTTGTACAAGATCTGAATGGTCTTTTTGCAGGGGAGCCTCGCCTAAGCTAAAGGTGGCGAACAAAAGTCAGCTTCCACGCTCTCCTTGGAGGTTCATGGGTAGTTAGAAGTGGGGGTATAAGTAGGGTAAGCATAATTATAACCCATATTAGGGGACTTATAACCCCACATGTACCTGCCCACGAAGCTCCAAGTGGCCTCTCCGACATCCACCCTTGGCCGCCAGGGCTTCTCCTCCCGGGAAATCATCAAGCTCAAGGAGGGGGATCATGTGAAAACTGGAGTGGGTGGAGATGTGTTCGGGTCTTGAGGCCCAGAGTGTGGCAGCTGATCTGATCTTACTTAAAGGATCATGGGACTTAACTAGGGTTATAATTAGGGTAACTATACTTATAACCAATATTAGGCGGCTTAGAACCTTACTTACTTAGTCCCATGATGCTCCAACTAGGGTTTGCTTTGCAGTGTGAGTCTTGTGCCCATCTAAGCGGGCATGCCTTGCGCTCGGTTACGGGTTGGATGAGATGGGTCGCGTGCCAAGGGCGAACCATGTAGTGGAATGGATGCCTGTGCCACCGACTCGCTCACTTTGCAGCCGAATACTTCCGAGACAGAGTGGCAAGCAGAAAGCCTCAACTCAGCTGAACAGGAGGTGTTTCGCAAGTTCGACTTGGACAGGCCTCGGATGCTTTGGCAAGCTCACTCTCGAAGGTCAAACACGGTTCGAAGTGCTGTGTACTACAGGGGAGCGCAGGGAAAGGCATAAAAGCCCACGCACATCCAGCAATTAGGAGGTATTCCTTGTCGGCTGAAATTGGCCTCTGAGCCCTCCTCATATCTTCACGGCACCCTCGAGAGGGGCGGCACTATGGACACCAGCGAGCTTCACAAAGCGATGGCATGGCTCGGCCACGGTCTGACCAAGGAGGTGGCGAGTTCCGGGGCCTCCTTTGGGTTCAGTTCACGCATCACACTGGAATGCGCGCACCTGCATGTTCAGTCTTTCCCTGGAGGCTTGGATGAAGGCGTTTCCTGTGTTATCAGGCTGTGTATGCGAGATGCCCCCGTCTCTTAAACCGGTCTGGCTGATTTCGGCTGGATGGATCTGTGCAAAACAGCTCAGTCTTGTGAGCCAAAAGAGGCTCATCGACATGCGTGTACTGCCATGCTGCTTGCTTTTCCATGTCTGAAACCGTGTAGAAGGCATCCTACCTATCTGACAAGCCGCGACGCAATGACGAGGCATCACGCGCATCCGCAAGCCGCCAGCATCCTGACCTTGCACCCTGTCATATCGACAAACAAGGACATCAGCCGACAGTGATGCAATGACGGTAAGACCCCACAAGTCACAACTCTGGGGCCGAGGGTCCACCGGCAAAATCAAAACAAGCAAGGAAGTGCATCAGGAGGAGAGAAGCGCGAAGCGGCGAAGGATGCAAAGGAGACCAATGTCTGCGGTGCACAAGCATGCCATGTGTTACACACGCAAGACAACGCAAATCTCGAGACTCGAAGAACTACGACCTCAGAAGCAAACGGGCCAATGCATTCTGGCATCAGCACAGCTTAAGTTTGCAAAAGGATGGGGTATAAACGATTGATTACATGCTATCACTTGAGCAGTCCTACATCTGCGTGTGAAGAAGAGTGCGGTCATGTGCCAGGAGGTGCAGCTGATCTCGGACAGCTGCGATGTAGGAGGCGCAACAGGATCTCAGTATGTAGCAAGCTGGAGGGTCCTCGGCCGTTTCTCATCGTTTCTCCGTAAAGCTGGAAGGGCCAGCTTGCTAGTTCGAACGGATACCTCCTGCAGCGGCGGGCAGGTAAAGGCGTGCTTGAGGAGTGCGAATTCTTCGGCTTCATGCGAAAGGTGAAGGAGAAGGAGGCCCTGCGAGTTACACCCTTGAGGACATCTATTTGCGAATGGCTGTTTTGTTTGTGATCCTTTCGCCGGATTCGAGATGGAGGCGTTGGTTGCCTTTTGCACTCCTCGAGCCTCCTCCTTCAAGATCGTTTGATGCATTGTCATGCTGGGCAGCTGCGACTCAGATGTTCGTGAGACGATGATTCAGGTTCGATGTCTTCGGGAGAGTTGACGGAATGGAAAATGATTCAGCCTGCGTCCGTCCAGGTCCTGCGAGCCACAGCCCCAAATCAGTGTTTCCGTCGCGATATCTCCTCTACAACCATACTTGAGTAGACCCCAAACCTCTTCTTCCATGATTCGTCTACAGTCAAGACGTCCCAAAAGTCAGTTCTCCCGCGGCGATATTCGGTGCATGTCGCTCAGCTGTCAACCTATCGTTGATCTGCAGATCCTCATGGTGAAGCGGGAGTTGAAGAAGCAGCGCCCGGTGGGCGGTGCTGTGCCGCACAGCTAAAGCAGCAGTCTGGGCGTTCGTTGTATAGTTGTAGTGACGGGTTTCCGACAAGGAATCTGGGTGATGACTTGGCAGTCTGGATTCGTGCAGGTTTCATTGTCTGAGAAGCTGCGTCTTGGAGTCTGCAAATTGCAATCGTGAGGCTAGCTACGAGAGGGTGCGTTTATGAGAAGCCAAACCACATCAGGTACATGCAGAAGCAGCTGGATCGCGTGCTGAGGACAGGCTGCGTTGCACCCATGCAAACCGTTCGATTACATCCTGCACACAGACAGACAGAGGCTCGCTTCCTCACTCAACGCACCTCCTTTCGCCTCTGATATTACAGTTTCATGGAGGCACAGCTGGGGAAGCTGGCAAGCCTCATAGGCAAAGTTGTATCAGGCATGTGACACAGTGTCGGGTTGTGGTGATGTCAGACTGCACCCCTACGATATTGACAGTCCTTCAAACCATCTTTAAACCCAACCCCCTTGCGAGTCCATGCCATACCCGTCGTACTAGCATCAGGGCAGATAACACGCACAGACACACAGCCAGACAGACAGACAGACACCGATGCAAGCGCACGCGCACACCCGCCTAAGGCACACGTACACCCACAAATGTCATTGCGGTATCCATTGCTGCGTCAGCAAAATCGAATTGTTCCATTCCAGGGCCATGGGCTACATCCCCAACGCTCAAGCTATCCGCGATGCTGCGGAGGAGAGGCTTTCACGTGTCTGCTCGAGCATGATCTGCAAGCCAGCTCTATCCAGCTCTGGTGGGTTTAGGGTTTAGGGCTCTATCCAGCTCTGGTAGAGCACCTCCTACCCCAGATACCCCGGTACGCGATCTGGCGATAAGTCAAGTGACGGGACGGCAATAACCCAGAAAGCTCGGAGTCCTTCGCGCACAGGAAGGCACCATAACGTTTGTTGGAGAAACGCCGACTGCTTGTAGGATGCTGCCATCATCCGCCGGAATTCTCAGAAGTTGCTGTGTGATGGGACTTCTTACAACTCCTCCTTCCTGCTTCCACTAGTAGTACTGCAGCCACAACAAGAACAAGAACACTGCTACAGCTGCTGCTACTACTACTACTACTACTACTACTACTACTACCACCATTGCTTCTTATGCTATTGACCCTACGCCGACCTACTTAATACTACTGCAACTGCTACCACCACACCACCACCTGGTGCTGCCGTTGCTGCGACGACGACTACGATGACGACGAGTATTTCTACTTCCACGATTGATCATCACCACTGCGAAAGGGACAAGGTTCAAGCCGATATGGACCCGCACGGATGACTCACCATGGTGACGGGTAGTTGTATCGATTCATGCATGTTGATTCTTAGAGAGCCGGCTTGTCTCGACCGAGGTCCGAACTTGGCTGAGGTGCCGAGCTCTCCAGAGTTCTCTGTTTTCATCACAGTGGGGTTGCAACGACATGCAGCGACTCACGACCTGCGCAGGTTCTGTTGACGTGCCATGCGAACAGTGTGCATGCACTGCAAATCGGAAAACAAACAAGTCACCGCAGGGGCAAGGGGAGGCAAAAGCCGACTTGCTGCAGGAACACTGTGGATTATTCTTGCATTCGTATAGGGCATCTGAACAGGGGACGTGCAGGTGCTTTTTTCACGGAGAGGGTGAAGTGCCCAAAAGCCTCCTCTGACAGGGCATTGATCTGCACGGGCAGGGCCAGACCGACACGAGTTGGATCCAGTTGTTGCACTTCTCTCGTGTCGCCAGAAGTAGGGATTGCTCTCGTGTGCCGCTGCAACGGGCAGTTGCAGCCACTTGTCAGCAAAACGAATCTTACATGGCAGGTGTTCACCCATGGAAGCCAGCTGTGGGTGGGCAAGCCTCCCAGCGAAAGAAGTGAATACCGCTGATCCCCTTTCTTCTGACCGTGCTCTGACGGCTGCAGGTTCAGCGGCAGCAGGCCAGAGCAATGCCACGTTGTGCTGCATGTGGCAAGCAGCCGAACTGCAGAACAGCTTGAACAATAGCGATGTCGTAAATGCTGCTCAGTGTCCTGCAGGCGCGGAAGCGTCGGCAGCACCGCTGTCCGTGCCCGCCCTGGGCTGTTTGAACTACACGTGAGTTGAGCTCCAAACTTCTCTTTCTTTCGATCTCCGGCTCACGTGCAGAGATAACAACCAGGGAAGGGGAAGTGTTTCTTTGGATGCCGTGCCGAATCCTAGCATGAATCCTAGCGGCTTTGGGGCGTACTACAGTATAGTTATACTAAGGAACCCCCACAACAGCAGTGGTAATTTTTTGTGCGGAATCCTGAACATCCAAAGCAAGAGCAGCGTCCTCGTTAATGTCTGCTGCTGACTTCTGACTACGCAATGCATCAGTCCCAGAAGGGGGCACAGAAAGCAAGATGTCATGTTGAAAGTCTTGCCAATTGTTCGTGAGGGGCAAGGTGGGTGGCAAGTGGTGGGTCGTTATGAGACCGCGTGGCTGGCTCGTACAAAATCGCAAAGCGAAGCGTGCGGAAATTCCGGACCCGAACATCCTGGAGAACGCACGCCCACGCTTTCTCCCTACATTGAACGAGAGAGAGACCTTTGTAATACTTCAGAAATTACTTGCCAAGGAACATAGCCAGGGCGAGAATATGTCAGCAGCAGAGTATACGTGCATCCTCTGCTTCGATGTCGTATTTTTTATGGCTTTAGCCCGATGGATGCACTATGCTCGTTTCTCACTCCCCGATGCCCAATCAATATATTGGGTGGGCTTTGAAGCCCCGGGACTTTGACCAGTCCCAAGCCCACGCGAGAGAGAGAGAGAGAGAGAGAGTAGCCATTTTGGTTCAAGCCGACATCTTCTCGAGCATGAGCTTTTCTGCCACGGCAAAGCAAAGTGAAAACAACTGGATGCAGCTCTGTGAGTGAGGAGAGCAATGTAAAAGCACCCACAACAGCCAAGCCGACATGTTCGTAGCTCATGCTGAAGTGCCGCAGTGGTGGCCTTGCAGCGAGCCGTGTGCGCTTCGCCAGCGGCTCGTACTCAAGTTCTATAAGGATGTCTGTGCAGACCTCTGCTGTGAGAAAGAGCCAAGCTGGTTGCAGATGTTGCCAAGTTGCGCGACGAGCTGGCCGCTTGCGAGACTCGCCCGCAAGAGAACCTGATGACACAAGACGAGCCGAAAAGCGCGGGAAGGCAAGATGAGATGCAGCAGACGCTGATTCAGGAGCTGACGAGGGACTCGGCGATCGATTTGTGTGAGCCCACACAGGGGCGCATCGCCAATGGAGTCGACGAGATCGCAGCTGTAAGCGACGACCTGAACGTGACGAGGAAGCGGTTGGATCAATTGCGGGCGTTGCAGGAGGGGGATCTCAGGTGTTGCCTCAGACCTTGACCAGAGAGAAAGAGGGGCTTAGCACTCGCGAAGTCCTTCTCGCACGGGACTAGTAGCACCTTGCCGCACGGGTCTAGTAGCACCTTGCAGCAATGGCAGGACAGTGGCACGACAAATCGTTCAATATCTTTTCTGGCACACTATGGACTGCTTCATGGCCATGACCCGCCCAGAAAATCTCATTCAAGTCTCCGATGACGATCAATCCAACGGCTTGACGGACTTCGGCTCTGAAGACATTTTCATGATGAGTGCTAATTAACAAGACCTGCAAACTGTGGGGCGAGGACTCAAGTCAGACCTCGTGCTCGCCACTAAATGCAGACTGCCTGGCAGAATGTTCATGTTGCACATTGCAGTCGAGTTCCCAGATCTTGTTCTGAGCTGACTGCGTTCTTGCATGTTTCGTTGGGAGGGGGGCCTAAAACAATTTTAAAACAACTTCGTTCCGCCCAATAAGATCCGAGCACCGCCCCCACACGCACACTACCAACCTGTACATAACCCCTGCATAACCTTTGCTCCGCGCAGAAATGTTAGTACCGACAGATCCCGGGGGAGCCGAAAGCTCCGCCCTCTCCGACAGTGTGTGGAGAGACGTGAAGGGTGTAATTCTGGAAGAAAAACAATGATGAGGCTAAATTCAAGGTGTCCCGGCACCACACCGACGCCGGTCCGTCAAAGTGCGTAACCGGCAACTCTTTTTGCTTCAGTCCTTCAAATAGCACGGGGCGAGCCGAGGACACACATCCGAGAACACCCTGGAGTTCTTTATCTTAGAATGATACTGGCTGCAGTTTGTTTCTAGGAGCTGTTTTGCATAATCGAAAGCTCAGCCCGTGGAGTGCCAGACACTTGTCGCACGTAAAACCGTGCATCCCTTCAACAGACGGGCTACTCCCGCGGGGGCATGCCCTCAAGCCTGGGGAAAGAAACAGAGAGGGGCTCCGGGACATCTCCCACCCATACTTTTGCACTTGTCAGAGCATCGGCTGTGTGAGGACAAGGCCTAACGGCCGATAATATTGGGCCTCAGGCTCGAAGTCAGAGATACCGAGTATCGACGGTAGGGGGGTTACACGCTTAGACTCTGAGGCGGGGTGGGGTCCTAGTGTTCGGGTTACAAGTTGATCTGCCGGTTACTAGAAAGAGAGAGAGAGAGAGAGAGAGAGAGAGAGAGAGAGACAGAGTGCCCGAAGGAGAGAGAGAGAGACAGAGAGAGAGATAGAAAGAGAGAGAGAGAGAGGGGGGGGGAAGAAATGGCTCCCAGGGCGGCTTTCTGCTCTGTCGTCGGTTTCCGGTGCTGGACGCCGAGATTCGAGCAACCACAGCGCCCCGGTTGCAAAGACCTGTTCAGATGTTAATTTTGTGGGTATCGGGAGGCTTGACATCTGCTTACTTTTTGTTATCACTGTCCGTGGTGGCAGGTCGCGCCAGCAGCACCATTATGCCGACTTCTCACTGGCCTGCTCCAAGGGGGGGGGATTGCGGTGTTGCACAGACCAGCCGGGAGTTCCGAAAGAAAGCCAGTGACATCCAAGATACCTCAACCCCGCACCGAGATCGCCAGCATAGTGTCGCGATGTCAGCACAGCCTGAAGCCGCGACTGAGGCCCGGCTGGACACCCCATGAACTTCGGCTGCCATTTGCACCTGACCAGTCAAAGAATCTAGACGAACCTCATGCGATCCACTGCACTAACCTGACCGATCTTACTTGTCCAAGTGGTGTGCTGCGAGTCCATGTCGTTTGCACGGGCTTCGAGTGTACATGAGCAATCGTCAAAATTGAGTATTGTGTAGTTGAGTCTAGGGAGGACATTTGCATGTAGAGGATAAGAAACCTCTTGTAAGGCGACGGGGAACCCTGAAAAGCGACACCCCCAATTGCGCGACCTAGCCCCGATGAATGAAATTTGGTCAGTCGCTGACGTGAAGTTTCGAGTACTGCGGAAGTCTTGACGTGGTGGGGAAACACTGCTGCAATGTCATTGAATGTGGGAGGAATATAGACCGATTATGCAGCTCTCGGCTTTATTTGCCTGAATATGGCAAAGTACATCTTAGGTGGCATGGTAAGAGGACCGCTGTGCCCTTCAGAAGCATGTCAATGATATAGTTCGCCGACGGAGCACTGAATGAGACGGCTTGTATTGCACGTTGGGACACAGAGGGACTTAAAACGCAATCTAGAGGAGGAGCGCATTACAGGAACGGTTTTGCAAAAAGTATCGGTACCGTGTCACCGTTGACAGGTTTCAATACCAGGTTGAACTGTAAGTAATGTATGCATTGACACAAATACATTTTATGCGGGAGCGCTTGGGCAATCGAGCCTACATGTGGCACGATGAGCTTGCTCTTTGGCAGTGGTGATGTGCTCTGCCAATGGTGGTCAACCAAGCCACAAGCAGGAATCCCACTTCTGACTTCTGACGCAGATAAACCTATATATATATACTACAGAGATTTGCGAGAGCCCGGCGTTGTGTTTTGTGTATTTGGCGTTTCGCTTGGACCAAGTTGCACCCCACGTTGACACAAGGGCCTGAGTTGTCGGAGCTTCGTGTTTCAATTCATGTCTATATGCACAGACACTTCGATAGTACCACCTGGCCTTCAAGCCACGGTTGAGGAAACTCGAAGAAACGAGAGTGGCGCTTCAACCCAAGGACATTCACGCCGTCATGCCGAAGACCATCACGATCTCGAACTTCTTTGTTTTTCTGGAGGCTTCCCTCTATACACGCTGCTCAGGTTCGTGGAATTGTTGTATGGTGACCGGACATGCGCCAACGACTGAAGATCTGCTGATACAAGAACACTCTCATTGACTTTTGCCGCAGGTTTATCGATACCGCGAGGGCCTTGACAGGAAGCAGGCGCGAAAGCATGCAGCCATGCCACTAATGGCTCATACAACGTCAAGGATGTTAGGGCCCAGGGGTCTGACTGCGAGCCGTAGATCTGCATGTTTTGTCATTCTAGCTGCGAGCTATTTGGGTGCACTCGGTGATGCGGCATGAGATGACTATGAACATGCCTAGGGCTGCATCATTTAGGAGGGGAAGTCGCATGCCAGACCATCTGTACCAGCCACACAAGTCTTCGCTTCCCGAGATCATGGAACTCGATGCTGCCTTCAACAAGTACGACCGGCGTGGTGCCTCGCTTGCATTCCCTCATTGGCACCCAAGGAGCAGGTTGATGGACTACGGCTGATCAAGAGTAATAGGATTTAGAGTCATGGACGAAAAGGGGGGTGGCTTGACCGGTCAGGACTCGGCTAAGCAGGTCTCTTGAAGTTGCACATGTGTAGGTACGGCAGAGCATGCAAGCAGCGGTGCAGGGGATCGAAACGGCCGTAAGACAATTCATGCTTGCACCAATTCTATTTCAACCATCAGTTGTACTTTGTTGTCACTGTTGTCGGGTTCGTCTGTTGGTCGTTATCCACAAATGTTGTATAGTTATGGCTGACCTCTGCAGCAGCCCAGGGACCCTCCTACTTGCCCAGGCTTCGGAGAGATCGATGTCAAAGATGTGGGCAAGGCTGCCTTACCCTGGCCTGGCTTCACCCTCTTCAGGTTGTAAGGCTTTGTATGAACAGATAGCATGCTCGTGCATATCATGTGGCTCTTGTGTCTGGATGAGGAAACCGGGTAAACTCGAGAAGTTGTCAACATGACGACGACCGCACATACGTGAAGACATAGAATGTATCGGTGTTTGGGAACTGTGCTTCCAGTGCAAGCGGTCTGCGTCCACCCGAGGCTGCTGTGTTTGGGCAGTCGCTGCAGGTACTTCGCTGGATGGGATATCCTGCCAGCTTCGATGTACAGCAAATGCTCGTCAAGGAGGCACGGCTTCATAGGTTCGTGTGAGGGAGGCACCAAAATTCAAAGCAAAAAAAGGTTCCTGAAAGCTTAGCCAGGTGGACATCGACGAATCTAACACTCTGGATGCCGTCGAGATGAAGAAGCTGGTGCGGAAGTTCCAAGAGAAGGCTTCGAAGTCTTTGCTAAGTTTTCGGCCAGCGCATGAAATCATACGAGCTACCGCAAATATGCCCATATGTTTTTGCGTAGGCATATCTACAGAATCTACAGCATGGTCTGACGATGCTTGTAGCTATTGCTTGTTGGCAACAGCTGTCCGATTGCTTATTGCACAGGAACTGTTTTAGTCTTCTCAAAGCTGTTAGGTTCCGTGCATGTTTTTCCACAAAGGAAACACACGATGAAGGCTCGAGAGTGGTCGTTCAAATCCGCGCTTGGAGGAGCTGACGTCATGGACGACCGCCTTCAACCAAAGCCTCAGGAAAGGCAGCAGCTCCCTGGAGGCGAGCACAAGCGGGGCTCGACTGGTGAAGAACACAAGTGCCACCTCGACTCTCAGCCTATGCGGGCACGAGCAACTTGCGAGAAGTGTAGAGCATGCCCGCCAAACTTTCTGACCCCACTCCCTGAGGTGCCTGCGTGTGCTCGTACTTTGCGGAGCTTGGGCATCAAGGTGCCGTGACGGCACGTCATGGCAAAGGTTTGCCCATTCACGCAAATGGTAATTATTCTCTATGTTTCTTACCACTACGTTTAATACGATTACTGCTTTTTAGCAATATTACTTTTAAATTTTGTTACCGGAAGTATTGTCATTCTTATCAGTGCTTCCTTTTAAGTTACCTCGATCGGGAGTATTGCAGGCCTCAGAGTCCGAGGTTGAGGAGATGCGCTGGCGCCTGAGCGTGGCCGTTGCATTCTGGGGAGAAGATAGATAGCTGTATAGTAGTATCAGTTTTTGGGAGTGGTACCAGTACTGGTAGTTCTGATAATACTGATAATAAGAAGAATGGTAGTACGGTTCACAATAATGGAGTTACTACTAACTATGTGGTAACTAGAAGGGAGTATGCTTTAGTAGCATCGCGGCTCTTGGAGTTTAGGTTCTAGGGGAGGCTGAAGAATTAGTATAGTATCCCCCTGTTGTCCCGAAATAGTTATGGTAGGACGTCAGGGCATATCCCAGAATGCCGTTCACATGTATGGAGGCCCGGACACTCATGCATTCAACGCCAAGACAAACACTCCTCAGCATACTTCTGGTCCGTGTTGGTCTGATTCTCACTTCTGTGCTAGAACTGAGGCGACGACGATCTTGACAACCGAGACCAAGATCCACAGCACTAGGAAGATGACCATCAGCACTGCCATCGCCATCGCCACCCCACAACCAGCCTGCCATCAAACAACGACACCACCGACCGACCTACTACCATACTTACTAGTCTTATGATGAGTCGGTAGTAATGGTACTGGTAGTGGTAGTTATAGAAGAAGTCATCGTCGTCGCAGTAGCAGGAGTGCGAGGAGCGGTTGAGGAGAAGTAGAAATCAGAGGAGGGGTAGTAGCTCGTCTCAGTCGTAGTCGCTCCTGAGAGACTTCTGTGCTCGGTCGAATGCAGATTCCAACACGCAGCCCTTGCTGGGACGCACGTCGCAGTAACAGTCCCTGCACAGCTCCGGGAGCCTAAGCCGTGCCTATCCAGGTGCAAGCATTGCAGCCAGCTTCCCGAGCAACAAGAACCGCCGGTTCAGCCAGCAGCTCAGAAGTTCTGCCTGAATTCAGGAAACCAATGCATGGGGCTTCAACATGCGGTGCTGGAAGCGAAACTCTCAAACTTTCCCTAGCCCCGCATCTCAAGTGTCCTCATCTACAGTACCAGGCTCCATCATGGCCTCGACACCGGCAGAAGCCCCTGCACAGAAGCTGGGCCCTCCAGTGAGCCTGCTGCTGAGCCGCCCCTCCAAGGACAGCTTTTCATTAAGACCTCACCGTGTAGGGGTGTGAGGTGTGGGTTCAGCCATGCAGGACGTGTCAGCGCCGTTTCGAATTCCTCATTTTTTACCGCCCTCGAAACCGCATCAGCACGTAAGGACACCATCTGGGACGGTTGTGGGGGGGAGCAACCTGTGCATCGGCAATTTCCGGTACGGCTGTTGCATGGCAAAGCCAGGTTCAATACTTGAGCACAGCACGACTTTCGCAGCTTTGCTCGTACACGCCGCTGCACTGGCAGAGCAGGACAGGATCTCCGTGACGTCGGCGGTCAACAGCAGCTCCTCAAGTTTCGCTGCCATCTCCACGAGCTCCAGCCCAGCGCTCAGCTAAGAATCCAAAAGCTGTCGGCTAGATCCATGCCCACATATGGGAGTTTCCGAAAATAGGGGACCCTAATATAGTACCCCAAACAGTAGGATCTTCATCATAAGGACCCCAAGATAAGGTACCCTAATTTTCGGAAACTCCCATATGCTCACCGACCTGAAGAGCGGTGAGACGCTCGCGCAGTAAGCAAGTCCGCCTTCGAAGCATTCGACACGTCCTTGGTCTCGGCGTGTCTACACGCAAACTGGACTCTGTGGAAAGGAAACCACCACGCTTGGTGTGGTGGTGTCGACAGGGTTTCAGGCAATTTTCGACTGGCACCGGCATCCAGCTGTACAATACAGTTGTTTGTAGTGCAGTAACAGTGCAGTACAATGCAGTAGCGTGTCATATAACAATAGTAATAGCAATAAAAAACCACTAGTACGAAGAGAACAACGCCAGTGGCAACAACAACGATCCGATAGGGTATTCAATAGGGGTGCTTGAAGCTTGTATTTTCTGCTTCCGAAGCCAGCAGGCAGCGTTTCTCCACTACTGTACTCCTGTTGGTATCAGCTGCGTCGCTTTCTCGCTCAAGTGTGCAAGGAGCACATGCGGGAATGTCAGAATAAATCAACTGCTTTTGATATCTTTGGATGCCCTTACAAGTTCCCAGAGAGCCCATTCAGAAACTTCTATAAGGCCTAATAAAAAGCCAAACAGACCGGTTAAACCCTAAACCCTTATGTGCAAGCCTTTATGAGGCAGGCCTGTCTGCAGCACAGAAAGGGTCGATGCATCTTAAAAAAAAGAAGTACGATGTTGAGTCTCGTTGCGACTTTCGAGGCTCCGAGGAAAACGCAGAGTCGTCGGATGATGATCTCGAGGCAAGGGCTCTACGGAGCTTTACGGGTGTTCATGTGGGTTTGGAAGGCGGTGTTGTATGTCGGAGCTGTTACATTGGGGATAGGTTGGGTTTGGTTAAGAATGCATAGTGCCTGATAACATTGTTTTGTGGTATAGGCTCTTTTGTGGATTTCTACTAGGGTTTTAAAGTGAGGGCTTGGGGGCTTTGTGGGTCAGTCGCATCAGGGCAGTTGCAAAACTTGATTCCGTCCGTGGAAGACGAAGCCTTTCATCTCCGCACCTCGCCGGTAGGATTTACTAAGGGCTTCATACCGCAGCGGTTTATAGGTCACAATCAGATTGTATAGAGGAAGTATTTCAATGGCCCTTCGGCCCTCCTTTTTTGCGGCTCTGCTCGATGTCGAACCAGGACTACTCGGGCAAAGGCATCGACCTGGCCGTGTTCCACCTGATTTGTGCCAAGCTCGTGGCCGACGTGCGGAACCCAGGAAGCTGCTGTTGCCTTCCGATGGCTCCCAGGTTCCTATAAATCATCATGGTATGACATACAACTCCCCCCAAAAAAAGAAAGAGATACAAATTCCAGCTATATTTGGCCTACATGACAATGACATGATCCTCAGTCGTCGGTCTTGCCAGACCTGAAAAATGTTCCACTCCCCTGGTCTTTCGCAGCCTCGGGCTTCGAGCCAACGATTTCAATCCGGAAGCTCTGACCATGAAGAAGAGATGCCTCTTGGGTACTAACAACAGAGTGCGAACCATCTCCCGCCAGAAATTGTTGCTTTGTACCACTATATCCTGCTCGCCGGCATCCCATGGCGCGCGCGGCCCAGCGACTGACGCATTTGTGCGGGCTCCTCCGCGCCACCAATCGCCAGCCGGCAGTGCGATTCGCGCGTTGCGCGTCGACGGCAAGGGAGGAGCACTTCCTGGATGTAAATGGACGACGCTTGCAGCTGGGCTGCTTACGAGAAAAGCTTCTTCTCACGTCGTGACATTTGCATGAGCTCTCGCTTCACTCGAAGCCCTGAAAAGGTACGTGCTGACGGCAGGAGACCTCAAGGGCTCACAAGGCAGAGTTCGACAAGCCTAGGGCCATTTTCACTTAGATTCCTCCATGAGGGAGGCTGAAAGCCGTATGGATAGCAGGAGGACAGATGCTAGCAACAGACGGAGGGGATTAGGGCCACTTTGGAGCTCCTGCGCAGGTCTGCCGGTAATATGTCTGCCTGGTGCAATGGGGACAGCTGAGACGGACTGACAAGCGTGCAAACAATTCGGTCGGGCTCGCCTCCGTTCAGAATCTGTCTTCTTCCCTGGACACTCTTGCGAAACCCCCCAAACCTCTACACCCCTAAACCCTAGAGGACTTTGCTGGGCAGCTGGATGGGCTCTCGCAGAGACATGCTGTGGTGGCCTTCGACCCGCGAGGCTACGGAAAGTGTGAGCCTCAGGACTCATACTGCCTGGTGTTTCCGGAAATCTGGAGTCAGCTCTACAGTTTAGAAGTCCAAAAATCCACATAGTAATGGCAATGATAATAGTGGTAGGAAATAATAATCAGAGTTGCAATAATCACAACAGTAGCAACATCCCCTTGCAGTCCTACAAGGCCCACCAAGATGTTCCATTCTACTTCTTAAGGCCCCCGGCCCCCCGCCCGCACCCCTCTCCGGCTCACCGAGGTCGCGACCGCCGAACAGAAGGTACCCGGCGGATTTCTATCACCTCGACGCCTCGGATGCTGGAGCCATCATGGATTCGCTAGGCGTAGAGTAGGGGGGTTAAGGGGTTTTGAAGGGGGTTTCGGGTTTCAGCATCGTCATGTTTCAGAATTTCGCGTTAACTACATCGTCATCGTTATCCTCGTAGTTTTCAACCGCCATCGTCACATCAACCTATCATCGTTGAGCCATTCCTAAGACTATTCCTACTACTGCGACCTCCAATACCACTACGGACTGCCACAGCTTCCTCTTATGACCGTTGCCTGCCTGCTACTCTTACTACTACTGGCAGCATTGTGTTGGAGCTGGTTGGCCTTTGCTGCTGTTTCTGTTGCGGTTGCGGTGGTGGCTGTTGTTTCTGTTGCAGTGGAGTGCTCGCGGGGAATGCATGCTGCAAGCGAGCGTCATTGATTCGTTTTGTAGCTTTTTGCAGGCCTCTCGGTCAGTGTGTTTGAGAAACGTGGCCTGGCCACTGCATGCCTATCTTAACTTTACCATGATTCTGAGTTGAGGCCTCTTCAGGCACAGCCGCCACTGCACTTTTCATACCTTTCTCCCTCAGAGCAGGCATCGGCTCCTACAACGTCATCGGATGGAGCGACGGCGCCATCTCTGCGACCATCCTGGCCTCCCAGAGGCTCCAAATTTACATAATTTTGGGGAGTTTGGGGGTTCAGAGCAGACATTTCCTCTCTCCAGAACTCGGGGACCCCAAGGCCATAATTAAGCAGCAGTTGTTTTTGTTTTCTTGCTGTTTTTCAGTGTTTGTTGGAGGGTGAAGGGGGGGGTGGCTGCTCTCAGTTTCTCCTGCTCAGTTGGCTCGGTGATCTGCAACACTCCAGGTGAACTCACAACCTGAACGGTGGTGAGAGAAGCACTGATGCGCGTGTGTGTGTGTGTGTGTGTGCGCATCTATATACACATATGTTTATATTTATTTATTTATGGATATATTTATCCTTATTTATATTTGTATTTATATTACATGTATTTATTCATGTTTACATATTTGTTTATTTAGTACGTATATGTTGTGTTATGTTGGATTGTATTGTGTTGTGTTGTAATGTGCTGTATCGTAATGTGCTGTCTCGTATTGTACGGTATTGTCTTGGATTGGAAAACTGTACATATATGTGTGTGTGTATATATTTTTATGCATGTATGTATAGTGTGGGGTTCGGTCCACAAGCCCCAGTAGGTTGACTGCTCAATTCGTCTCGACCTGTCGATCAGCATGCATTCCGAATGGTGTCAGGCCGGAGGCTGTCAAGAAATTGGCCGTCTTCGGCATCCAAGGCGAGTTGAGTTGTGCTGTGGCGGGAGCTTTCTAACACAAGGCTGAGTTGTCACATGGGGGATGATGATGTAGCAATAAAGGCAATGAGAGTCATAGCAGTTACCATGGTTAAGATGAGAGCTGACCTGAGCCGCAGGCTCCATAACGAAGGAAGATGTTGATGCTTACGAGGACGGGCGTTTCTCCTTGCACAGGTTCTCGCAAGCATCGGCAGCATCTGTGTGGCAAGCATTCCCGTTCGCATCATTCCAAAACAGACCATCACGCCGACAGCATCGCATCATTGTCATCATCGTTTCTCACCACCGCCACTACCAACAACAACATGACGACCACGACCGAGACGACTGCTCCTGCCCCTGCTGCTGCTGCTGCTGCTGCTGTTGCTGTTAGTTACCTACTACTACTGCTGCTGCTGCCGCCGTTTTCTTCGTCAGCAACATTACAAGTACGACCGTCAGTATGTTCATCATCATGATCCGCATAATCGGTAACGCACCGTTGTCATCATTACCGGCAACTGCCGGCAACTCCACTAGGTCAGAATCCGGTAGCTATTTCATCCTTTTTACCGTAGCCGGTCATAGTCACCTCGCCTAGGTAACGGCGGTCAGCAGAAGAAAAAGTATTCCATAGTAGCATCGCAGAAACATGCAGCAACCAATCTTCATCTGCATTGTCAGCAGCCCAGCAGAGGGCCTACGCGATGTGGAGAAGGCTTGGAGCAAGCGAATGCTCGAAACACATCGGCCAGCCACTTGACTCTGCGTCAACTGCTGCGAGTTTTTCTCAGGCTCGCAGTCGTTGTAGGCCGGGGCTCGCACAAAAAGGGAGGTAGGGCTCAGCCTGAGTCCCGGGCTTCGGGCTCAGAGAATGCGATCTCAGGTCTATGGCGATGACCTTCAGCCGATGTGGAGCTCCTTCTGCGATGCTGCTCGATGGACATCGTGGCTTAGGGGTAACGTTCCGGTGGATAGGCCTTCTGTGATATGGGGCGAACACCTGAGAAAGTGCACCTTTTCTGTCATTCTGCAGAGTTTGAGGCCATGAAGATGATGTATGATGCTGGAGGGGACATCTGCCAGAAGGAGGCAAAGCAAGTGAAGTGTCCAACTTTCATCCTGCACCCCGGCACTGATTTTCTGCTGTTGAAATGGTGTTGCGATAGTAGCGGATGTGGGTTCACCAAGGGTCATGAACTCAACACATGAATGTCGACCTAAGTGCCTGGACTACTAGGTAGCAAGCACGGGTTGGCGATCTGCAGTCCCGGACGTAAATTGAAGAGCAACACGAAAATCCCGAAATTCACAATGGCATCATGCACACCTTGGAGCATCTTGGAGGGGTTCTGTGAGAGAGCCTTGTTGCATTGAGGTTGGAGAGGGTACATCGTGCCTCAAGTGCCCCCATTCATGGCCTTCATGGGGTGCCCACAATTAAAGGTCGGAATAATTACCTATGTTATTCATGAGGGTTCTTGATTTTGCATTTCTACTATAGTTCAGCCCAAAACCACCGTAAGAATATTATGAAGGTCCCTTTATTAGACAGCAAAGCTACCACTGGCAAAGGCATGGGGCCAAAGATCCCCTGGTGCCTTCGCATCACCCGGAGTGGTTCCACCAGGCGATCGCGGGCTCCAAGCTTCACGTCTTTCCCGCGCCCAGGCACAATCTACCACAAGATACCTTAACAATTCATGTTCGAGTCATACTCTACCACAGACAGCTGGCATGGCCAGCGCCGTTTGGGCCAAGAAAGTTTGAGTTGAGTGGACACTGGGCCGAAGCATGCAGAAGCCTTTCTAGCGGTGGCGTTGGGAGCAGCAGCAACAGCACTACCAACTACAATGTCCGCAGCAAGAGCAACGACCACAACCACGGAGGCTACGACGAGGACGCGATAACCTGGACTGTGGCTGGGACACGACAACGACAAGAACCACAAAAGCTAAGTCTGAGGTTGTCATCACATAGCCGTGACGACAACGATGATGAGCATAATGATGGTAGTGCTTGTGCTGCTGCTGGCCCGGCTGCTGTTGAGCAGGAGGAGGAGGTCGAGAGGACCAGCATCACGATGATTAGTCTGAGGATGATGACGACGAGGTAGATGATGATGACGGTGACGACAGTGAAGAGGGTCCTCTCGGTCTCTGTGATTCAACTCTGGCCCTTTCCAGCTTTGCTATTCTTTAGGCTACAAGCTTTTTCGTCATCCTGGATTTATTGGTCATTCTGTTTGGCGTCTTGCCTCTCAGGAAGGCAAGCACAACATTCATCAGAAGTTTGCTGACGAGTTCAACAAACTGCTTCTGGAGTTCTTTGCCGAGTAGGGTGCCTGAAAAAGCAGCGTGGCTGCCGTACGTGTCAGCTTTGCTCTCGACATTTATGGCACAAGCCCATTCTGCGCATGCGAGGTGCACCCCCCCTTTTCTCCACCATGACAGGGTGTTGAAGTATGCAGGGGCCTTCGTGCTGGACACCGGCTGCTGGCCTTAGCCCAAAAAAGCGCGTGTGAATCGCGAAGAGCTTCTGATCTGCTGCACCGCTCCGTTTGTTGAGCAACTTCGACGTCGAGCAAGCGAGCAAGTCGCAAGAAATTCCGCTTTACATTCGTCTTCTGATGGGCCTTGAGTGGCCTGACAAAGAGTACTGCGAAGGTCCGTCTGCCCAGCTGAGGCCAAGCTTGCTGTGAGGGCCAATGCAGGGCGAGGAGCCCAGGTTTTCCGGAAAATCATTGCATGGACCTAGAGGGAGGTGTGATCTGCTTTTATTGAATGGAGGTACACGATGGAAGAGGTGTCCATGATGCGAGAGAAGTCCGGGACTTTGCACTGCTGTCGTGAGACGCTTCCTCATGGCACGGCTTCTCCTTCTCAACACAAGCTGGAGAGTCGGCCACGCAGGTTTGCAGTGTATGATGCAGATGGCAGCGGTGACATCGACAATCACGAGCTTGCCAAGCTTTTTCAGGAGCTTTCAAGCCTTGAGCCGCTCGAATGCTAGCTTTTGACAGGTCTACTGCTTTCGAGTGGAAGGGATAATGATTACATTACGCTTAATTACTCTCCTGGGCTTTCTGCGGGTTTCTTGAGCAGCTTCTTCACGTTCCATTTCGGCCTCTTCGTGACCAAAGTCTTCGTGTCTCCAGCAGCCTAGCAGTGAAAATTATTGGCATTATTGGTATTGATACGAGTTATCATATTATGATTAATACAAATACTACTATTGGTATTGGTGTCCATGTTCGTATTCAGTACGATGTTGTTCTATCCAGCCCTACTGCCAGGACCTTTGCCCCGACATGTCGTCGAACATGGCCAAGCGGTCGGAAGTTGCGAGAATACTCACAGAGGCGCGTTTAGGGTTTAGGGGCGCTCATGTCAGTGGAAGGTGCCAGCACGACTGCTAGACCCTGAGCCTTAAACATTAAAGCCTAAAACACCCCAAAAAGCTTTCCACCACAATCCTAAAGCCCTAACTCCCTAAACCCTTAGCTTCCCAAAACCCAACAGCCCTTAGCTTCCCAAAAAACCCTAAAGCCCTTAACTTCCCACAGCCCTACAGCCCTAAATCCCAGAGGCCCTTCATGTGGGTGGTTGTCAAAATCAGGGCCCCTTTTTGGGCCCTTAATATCATACGGCACCTAATATTTAGGGTACCCCAGAAAGGGGACCAACATTTTGACAGCTACCCACTGTGTGAAGGTGGATCCCGACAAGACGGGATCCTTGGACTTCCCGGACTTCCTGAGGCGGCTCCAGGGTTCAGGGCTTAGGATCTTGATTTTTTATTTGTTGCTATGAGTAATGGTAGTAGTAGTCGTCGTCGTCGTAGTAGTAGTAGTGGTAGTGGTAGTGGTAGTGGTAGTGGTAGTAGCAGCAGGAGTAGTAGTAGTAGTACTAGTACTAGTACTAGTACTAGTACTAGTACTAGTACTAGTAGTAGTAGTAGTAGTAGTAGTCGTCGTCGTCGTCGTAGTAGTGGTAGTGGTAGTGGTAGTGGTAGTGGTAGTAGCAGCAGGAGTAGTAGTAGTAGTAGTAGTAGTAGTCGTCGTCGTCGTAGTAGTGGTAGTGGTAGTGGTAGTGGTAGTGGTAGTGGTAGTGGTAGTGGTAGTAGCAGCAGGAGTAGTAGTACTAGTACTAGTACTAGTACTAGTACTAGTACTAGTACTAGTACTAGTACTAGTAGTAGTAGTAGTAGTAGTAGTAGTAGTAGTAGTAGTAGTAGTAGTAGTAGTGGTAGTGGTAGTGGTAGTGGTAGTGGTAGTAGTAGTAGTAGTAGTAGTAGTAGTAGTAGTAGTGGTAGTAGTGGTAGTGGTAGTGGTAGTGGTAGTGGTAGTGGTAGTAGCAGTGGTAGTAGTAGTAGCAGCAGTAGTAGTAGTAGTAGTAGTAGTAGTAGTAGTAGCAGTAGCAGTAGTAGTAGTAGTAGTAGTAGTAGTAGTAGTAGTAGCAGCAGCATACTTGTTGTCACGATTGTTGTCTCTGTTACGAGGATCATCGCTGTAGCTATTATGACTATGATTACTGTTGTTATTATGGATACAGCCTTTTTGTTGGGATTGTTGATATCATTGTTTCTAATACTAGTATGGGTGTTATCATTACCGTTACTATCATCCGTTTGATTGCAACTACTATCATTGTTGCTGCTGTTGCTTTTACTGTTGTTGTTGCTGCTGCTCTTGCCGTTGCTCTTGCTCTCGCTGCCGTTGCTGCTGTTATTGTTGTTGTCACTTTACTATCGTTGTCATTCTCGCCAGTAATATTATGTTTATTGCTCGTGTATTCTGACTCTTCTTTTCGTACGGGTCATTCCTGTTACTGTTGGGTTCAGGGTTAGTCATGCACCTCAGTCGTCTCTGTCTGGCGCATCCAGATGCAACGTGCAGCTCAGCACGATGTGAGAAGCTCTATGTTCAGTGCGGCTCCAAAACTTGATTCTGTTCGCATCGCCCATGACGCCAGCATCGCGACTGTCGCCAGGCTAATGCGTCAGGTGGACGACATGCAAGACCGCCTTCGTATGGCGAAGGAGCCTCCGCTGAGATAGGTTGCAGGACATTATTAGCGTTGTTCAAAAGGTCCGCCCCTGTGCAAGTTTCACAGCCTGTTCGGGTTCGGGGCTGGTACACAATCCCTTCTGGCAGGAAGCATTCGCCGTGGAGAAGACCAAGTTTTCATCGCGGGAGGCTGCAAACATAGACACTGCCATGCACACCCAGTTCGGATCTTTTGACTTGTCTTTTGCATACACTCTGGCAGATGCCACAACTCAGTCTGGGGCAACCCCTGGCTACACGCTAAGATGCCGTAATTCTTTTGTATCAGTATGTCGTAAGCCTTAGTATTATAGTATTGTTACTATCAGTATTAAAGGGCCCTTATAGAACCTTTAAAGGGGCCCCTAAAGAACCCTTAATAGTTCACAGCTTCTCCCAGAGGTGGAGGAGTTCCGACGGATCTTTCTCGGCGAGGCCCGGATCCAATCTGCTGTTCTTTTGCCGCCCTTTTCGAGCTCTGGCCGCCCAGAGCCGTTGACGAGGGTAGATTACCCTATTTAGGGTTACTTTAAGGGGATCTGTAAGGGTTACTATAAAGGGGTCTATAAGGGAATACCATAAGGGATCTGAAAGGGTACTATAATAATTGGAGGGTCATGGGTATAAGTGGGGTTATCAGTCCCCTAATGGGTAAAAATTATGGCTACCCTACTTATATCTACCCATGAACCTCCAAGTAGGGTTTAGGGATAGGGCCTAGGGTTTCGGGATGCTAGTGTTATCATTGATCAACTAGTAAGGCGCCCAGAATATGCTACACGATCGATTCTACAACGTACTAGAATATAATGTAATCGAATGTCCGTATATTCCTGAAACTAGTAACGCCCCCCCACATTACTTGTCATGCCCTCTATCTTATAGTAGCTCTTATAGTAGCCCTTGTAGGCGCCTTTAAAGGAGCCCTTATTGGAACCCTATTCTAAGTAGTAAGGCCACCCTAAACCCTAAACCGCGCGCGTGCCAGGAATCCGAGGACGGATCGATGCGCGGCCTCTTGAGATTGGATGAGGCTCTTTGGGGCTAGGGGGTTTAGGGTTTTAGGGTTTAGGGTTTTAGGGTTTAGGGTTTTAGGGTTTGGGGTTTGGAGTTTAGGGTTTCAGATCACCACGCGTTGTTCATATGCATGTGGGGAGAGGGGTTGTCAGCTTCAGCGGAAGTTTACAAGTGTCGGCTAATCAATTGCGGCAGGGGTTCCTGCACTTCGCATTTGTTGTGGTAGTGGTAGTGGCGGCAGCATTAGTGGGCATGCTTACATACATTACTCTATACGGATGCATCTTTCTATGTTTGATCATTTCTGCCACGCCTGCAGTATTTGGAGATGGTCGGGCCGGTGGTCGGACTTGGAAAAGCAAATCTGGACGAATTGCAGGCTGCCCAGATTGCGTCCCCATGCTGCTGTTTCCTGCCTGTGCTGGATTCAATTCGACAGTGCACCGTTCCATGCCGAATTCATCAGCAATGATAGCACCGCAAGGGTCCGCGATGTTCCTCAACAGTCGCCTGTCTTGCTGAGGACTCGCCTCTTCTTCGACATTGACTCCCACATGCATGAAGAGTACAGGGAGAAGGCCGAACAGAGCAAAGGATGTGTTGGATTGTGGCGTGATTGGCAGGAATTCTTGGACGGCTTGCAGACATGTAACCCCTGCTTTCGTTTCCCAGTTGTTGCGTCTCCAGCTGCTGCAATTGTCGAGCTCTCCCGAAGCCCGACTGCAGAGGTCGTCGCACCGCTGAGTCCCAAAAATCAGCGATATGAGACTTGGACACTTTAGAGATTTTCACAAGGCTGTGCGGCTGTGCAATGGCGATGTGTTGCTTTCCCGCCTCGACTTTCTTGTGCGAGGAAAGCATGCCGCTCAACAGGCCACGCAGCAAGCTTAGTCAAGTTTGGCTGTGGGTCTTCAGAGCAACGCATCCAAAATCGCACGAGCACTACTGAGGAATCGCTGTGGACTTCCCAGAATTCTTGATCCTCATGCGTGCCGGCCAAGTGTTGTCCTTCGCTTTGGACTCGTGTCTCACTGTCGGAACATCGGCAAGCACTCTGTTCAAAGTGTGGAGCTGGAGTCCAAGCGCTGCCAGGCAGATGCTGCTGGACAAGAATGCCTGCCGAATCAAGGATCCGCGGAGTTGCATAACGCATGTACCCGGCCCTGTGGCGTGCACCGAAGCGCTGATGCGGTACACATGGATGCTACTCGTGGCGCACCTGCTGAGCTTGACTTGCACCAGGAGCAGAGCAAGCTCATCGCTGACCTCGGGCAACGAAACTCCGTGCTGCAGGTCCAGGTCCGTCGACCTTCGTGGAGGTTGCGGGCTCAGTGCAGAAAAGGTCAGCAACTACAGCAGTAGCAAGAGATCCACGAAGAGCCACGTCTGGCAATTTCTGGTTGTGTTCCTCGATGTTCCTCGGGAGCATGGGTGTGGCACAGCTTAAGCACCCTGCCAGGTTACACTGACACGCCGGACGACTGTCTGAGCTAGTGTGCAAAGTACAAACCAGCGCAGATTATATACTACTCCCGACCCCTACTCCAACTCCGACTCTGCTCCTCCTGCTACTACTACTACTACTACTACTACTACTACTACTACTACTACTACTGCCACTGCCACTGCTACTGTAAGACTGCTGCTGTTGCTGCTACCACTTCACCGTCACCTACTCCGCCTACTCTCCTACTGCTGCTGCTGCTCCTCCGGCTCTTACCATTACTTCTGCTGCTGCTACTCCCAATCCCACTCCTGTTCCATTTCCTACTCTTCCTACCCCTGCAACAAATGCCACTACTACCTACTCCTCCTCGTCCTCTTCCTCCTCCGGCTCGTACACCTACTGCTACTGCTGCTCATACTACGACGACGACGACGACGACTACTATTACTACTACCACCACCACTACCACTGCCACCACCATTACCACTTCCACCACGACTGCGACTACCGCCGCCACCGCCACTGCCACTACCGCTATCGCTACCACTACGACGACAACTACGATTACGACTGCGACTGCTGCTACTACTTCTGCTGCTTCTACTGCTACTCCCACTACCACCACCACCACCACGACGACGACTACTACTACTGCTAGTCCTACTCCACTCCTACTCCTACTCCTACTCCCTCCTACTGCGACTACGACTGCGACCACCACTGCTACTGCTGCTGCTACTACTCCTGCTCCTACGCCTACCCCTACTCCTACCAACCACTCCTCCTCCTACTCCTGCTACTACTGCTGCTTCTGCTGCTGCTCCTCCAGATACTACTCCTACTAGTGATACTCGCAATCCTCCTCCTCCTCCTCCACCTTCACCTCGTCCTCTCCTCCTCCTCCTCCTCGTACTCCTACTTTCACTCCTACTACAGCTGCTGCTGCTGCCACTGCTGCCACTGTTGCTGCTGCTGCTGCCACTGCTGCTGCTGCTGCTGCCGCCCCTACATATTACTGCTCATACTTGTACCTGTGCAACGGGATCAGTAGTGCCAGCAAGACCTTCCTTGAAGTTTCGAGTTAATGCCTCGCTCTCCGTGGCCTCAAGAAGAGGCAGAACGGATGAACCCGCGCCACATGGCGACCCGAACACAGGGCTCCCATTTGCTTGGCTGCAAGTGAAAGGCAAGGCTCAGCCGTGCATCTTTCGAAGCATTGCACCGCAGACCGATACATGTAGGAACTTCCCTGTGGCAAAACTTCGCCAAACATAGACAACTGCCACGACGTATTCGACGAAAGATATGCCACCACACATACACACACACACACACACTAGTGTGTGCCTTAAGCTCTTGGCCACAGGCTTCTGTGCCTTACGTTGGCGATTAGGCAGCTTCTGTAGGGCACCCGCTTCGCTGCTGATGTCGTTCAAGAGAGTACTGTAGTTGCAGACTGGGCGCACAGAGTGTTTTCTGCCATCGTCCCGTCGAGATGCTCGATCACAATGCCACGCCTTTGTAAGCCGGTGGAATGTTGCCGAGTAGTCGATGCAAGGATTTGCAGAAGCAGGGTCTAGCCGCTCAGCGGAGATTCGAGGAAGCCATGCTCGTGCTGTTTCGGATCAAAGCCTGCTCGAGCGTCAGATTATCAGTGTTGGACTCCAAACCATCCCCTCCTACCTTTGCGAAGCCACTCTCCACACCAAGACCGGCCGTAGAAGCATCCGCCCGAAATCGAAATTCGTCGTTAAGACGCATGGATCCCCAGACGCTGGCAGCGACAGCGCCCGTTGAGTTCACGGACATGTCTTGAGGCGGAGCAAGCTCATGAGATCTCTTCTACTAGAAGGTTCGTGGGTAGTTATAAGTGGGGTTACGAGTCCCCTATCGGGTCATAGCCATGGTAACCCTACTTATACCCCCACTTATAACTACCCATGAACCTGCAAGTATCGATCATTAAGGATGATTTCAGCAACTTCGCGTGAGGCCACTTTTCTGCAGTCATGGGTCAAGCTTCTCCGAAGCAGCGCTGGGCCCAGAAAGTTCAGTGCGGATACTACTGTGGAATGACAGGCAAGTGAGTCTCGTAGCCTTCTGTAGCCTTCTGAGGCTTGGATGGGGCCAATGCGGATGTGTGCACAGCGGCCAGGAGGTGGCAAGATGTAGTACCTTTTTCTTGTTCCAGCCGTGCTTGGGCGCTTGGAATGCACGGTTCACACGAATGCCAGGCAACCTTCCTAGAAGCCGACGGGCTCACAGATGGTTTGAGGCGAGCTGGGTGCAGGTGTGCAAAGCACGGGCGAGGGGCAGGGAGACCTAGTCGTCGTCTGAACAGCTGAAGGGGGTGTGGAGGGGTGAAGATGGCTCGCAGCACCATGTATCATATTTAGGCAGCTACCAGGACAGACATTCATTCGAAGACGGCTGTTCCCACACAAACGAGATTCGTCCAGGTACGGCATGCAGCGTGATCCTGATAACCTTGATGCGGTGTTGGCAACCATAGCCCGTCCTTATTTCGTCAACATCATCATCGCCACAGCAGCAGTAGCAGCACCACCGCCACCACAGTCATCATCATGATCATCGTCATCGCTATGGCCGTACTTCATTCATGAGCCTAGGGGTACTTCTCAGCAGGGGTACTTCTCAGCCACTACCGAAGATTTAAGAAGATTGTTGAATTATTTGGAAGATTGTTGAAGAAAAACGAATTATTTGGAAGATTGTTGAAGAAAAATGAATTATTTGGAAGATTATTGAAGAAAAACAAATTATTTGGAAGATTGTGGCAGAAATGCGAATTATGTGAGGGTTTCAATTTGAGGCTTAAACCCGGTTTAGGGTTTAGGGCTCATGGTTTAGGCTTCCTGGCACGGCTCGAGGACCTGCCAAAATGGAACACCGAGGTTTAGGGTTTAAAGATTCTAGGTCTAGTATTGGTCAGCTTCGGGGCCCACAAAGTTTAGGGTGCCAACTTCCGAGGTTCAGGGTTTAAAGGTTTAGGGTTTAGGGCTTACGGTTGTTCGGGTCTAAAGGTGTAGGGTTTAGGGTTTAGGGTTTGGGTGAAAACACCCACTTTGTGGGAGTACTAGAGTTGAAAACAAATATGAGTAATCGAGTAGTGAAGTAATAGAGTAATAGAATAATAGAGTAGTAGACTAATAGAGTACTAGAGTATTTGAGTAATAGAGTAATAGAGTAATAGAGTAATCGAATAATAGAGTAATGGAGTAACAGAGTAATAGACTATGTGTGTGGAAAATTGAAACCCTTTGCTATGTTCGCGAAGCGAAAACTTTTTTTGTTTTTTATGCAAAATTCATGCAAATGCTTTTGGTGCGAGTGTCTGGAGCAAGCCTTGTAGTGTGTGTGGAGTACTAGAGTTGAAAACAAATATGGATGTTCGCGAAGCGAGGAAATTTTTTGTTTTTTTTATGCAAAATTCATGCAAATGCTTTTGGTGCGAGTGTCTGGGCAAGCCTTGTAGTGTGTGTGGAGTACTAGAGTTGAAAACAAATATGGATGTTCGCGAAGCGAGGAAATTTTTTGTTTTTTTATGCAAAATTCATGCAAATGCTTTTGGTGCGAGTGTCTGGGGCAAGCCTTGTAGTGTGTGTGGAGTACTAGAGTCGAAACCAAATATGGATGTTCGCGAAGCGAAGAAATTTTTTGTTTTTTTATGCAAAATTCATGCAAATGCTTTTGGTGCGAGTGTCTGGAGCAAGCCTTGTAGTGTGTGTGGAGTACTAGAGTTGAAAACAAATATGGATGTTCGCGAAGCGAGGAAATTTTTTGTTTTTTTATGCAAAATTCATGCAAATGCTTTTGGTGTGAGTGTCTGGAGCAAGCCTTGTAATTAGTGTGTGTGGAGTACTAGAGTTGAAAACAAATATGGATGTTCGCGAAGCGAAGAAATTTTTTGTTTTTTATGCAAAATTCATGCAAATGCTTTTGGCGCGAGTGTCTGGAGCAAGCCTTGTAGTGTGTGTGGAGTACAAGAGTTGAAAACAAATATGGATGTTCGCGAAGCGAGGAAATTTTTTGTTTTTTTTTATGCAAAATTCATGCAAATGCTTTTGGTGCGAGTATCTGGAGCAAGCCTTGTAATTAGTGTGTGTGGAGTACTAGAGTCGAAACCAAATATGGATGTTCGCGAAGCGAAGAAATTTTTGTTTTTTTATGCAAAATTCATGCAAATGCTTTTGATGCGAGTGTCTGGAGCAAGCCTTGTAGTGTGTGTGGAGTACTAGAGTTGAAAACAAATATGGATGTTCGCGAAGCGAGGAAATTTTTTTGTTTTTTATGCAAAATTCATGCAAATGCTTTTGGTGCGAGTGTCTGGAGCAAGCCTTGTAGTGTGTGTGGAGTACCAGAGTTGAAAACAAATATGGATGTTCGCGAAGCGAGGAAATTTTTTGTTTTTTTTATGCAAAATTCATGCAAATGCTTTTGGTGTGAGTGTCTGGAGCAAGCCTTGTAATTAGTGTGTGTGGAGTACTAGAGTTGAAAACAAATATGGATGTTCGCGAAGCGAAGAAATTTTTTGTTTTTTATGCAAAATTCATGCAAATGCTTTTGGCGCGAGTGTCTGGAGCAAGCCTTGTAGTGTGTGTGGAGTACTAGAGTTGAAAACAAATATGGATGTTCGCGAAGCGAGGAAATTTTTTTGTTTTTTTATGCAAAATTCATGCAAATGCTTTTGGTGCGAGTGTCTGGAGCAAGCCTTGTAGTAGTGTGTGGAGTACTAGAGTTGAAAACAAATATGGATGTTCGCGAAGCGAGGAAATTTTTTGTTTTTTTATGCAAAATTCATGCAAATGCTTTTGGTGCGAGTGTCTGGAGCAAGCCTTGTAGTGTGTGTGGAGTACTAGAGTTGAAAACAAAATATGGATGTTCGCGAAGCGAAGAAATTTTTTTGTTTTTTTATGCAAAATTCATGCAAATGCTTTTGATGCGAGTGTCTGGCGTCTGGAGCAAGCCTTGTAGTGTGTGTGGAGTACTAGAGTTGAAAACAAATATGGATGTTCGCGAAGCGAGGAAATTTTTTGTTTTTTTATGCAAAATTCATGCAAATGCTTTTGGTGCGAGTGTCTGGAGCAAGCCTTGTAGTCTTCCCTGTTCTACGTAAGACTGCTGCATGCTTTTAAATTCTTCTAAATTCTTCTAGATTCGTCGGAATTCTGCAATTTTCTTCCAAAATCTTCCGGTTTCTGCCTGTCTGTCAAGACATGCCTGGTTCCCAACACCATTTTTTTTCATTTGTACACACACACACACGGTATCCCCCATTTCTTCGTTTTTCTACCTTTTCTACCTTTTTCTACCTTTTTCTACCTTTTTCTACCTTTTTCTACCTTTTTCTACCTTTTTCTACTTTTTTCTATTTTTTTCTACCTTTTTCTACCTTTTTCTACCTTTTTCTACCTTTTTCTACCTTTTTCTACCTTTTTCTACCTTTTTCTACCTTTTTCTACCTTTTATTCGGTTGAGGTTTGTTTTTTTTTCTCTTTTTTTCCCCTTTCTACCGGCATGCTTGGGGGAAGGAAATGCTGCCCGATTTTCAGCCCCTCCCCCCGCCCTCCCCTAGGCCATACGTTTAGGGCCTAGGGTTTAGGGCCTTAGGTTTAGGGCCTAGGGTTTGGGGCCTCAGGTTTAGGGCCTAGGGTTTGGGGCCTTAGGTTTAGTGCCTAGGGTTTAGGGCCTTGCGTTTAGGGCCTAGGGTTTAGGGCCTAGGGTTTAGGGCCTAGGGTTTGGGGCCTTAGGTTTAGGGCCTAGGGTTTAGGGCCTTAGGTTTAGGGCCTAGGGTTTGGGGCCTTAGGTTTAGGGCCTAGGGTTTGGGGCCTTAGGTTTAGTGCCTAGGGTTTAGGGCCTTGCGTTTAGGGCCTAGGTTTTTTTTTTTTTAAGGGCCTAGGGTTTAGGGCCTAGGGTTTGGGGCCTTAGGTTGAGGGCCTAGGGTTTGGGGCCTTAGGTTTAGGGCCTAGGGTTTCGGCGCTCACACTCGGACAATCCAGGCGAGGCATATGAGGGCCTAGGGTTTAGGGCCTTACGTTTAGGGCCTAGGGTTTAGGGCCTTAGGTTTAGGGCCTAGGGTTTAGATGTATGTATATACGTGTGTATGTATGTATGTTTGTATGTATGCATGTATATGTATGTATGTATGTATGTATGTACATGTGTGTGTGTGGGTGTGCAGGTGTGTATGTTCGTATGTGTAGGTGTTTATGTGTGTGTGTCTGTGTGTGTATGCATGTGCTTATGTATGTATGCATGTATGGATGTATCTGCCTATGTATGTATGTATATATGTATGTATGTACCTATGTATGTACTCATTTACACACACATATAAATGTATACATAATTGCGCATACGTATATACATGCATGTGTATATATTTATAGGTGCGTATATATAGATATATATGAAGATACACAAACATGTCTGTGTATATATATATATATATGTATACATGTCTGTATCTATATATATTGTTTGTGTATGTATATACATACACATGTATGTATATACGTGTGTGTCTACCTATATGTAATATCTGTAAACAGATATAAATATATGAAGAATCGCCATTAAGGTCATCACCAACCTCGCCATAATTATTAAAACCATCATCATGCTCGTCATAATTATCAAACCACCATCATCGTCTTCATAGCCCTAGTCTTCTTCGTAGAACCCAGGTTTTATAATCATCAACATCATCATCACATATCATCATACACATCGCCCACGACATATTCACAATCGTCATCATAATCAGCATCGGCCATCATCAGTCATCGTTGTTATCATCCACATAGAACGTTGTTATAGTCATCATCATAAACATCGAATCATCAATGAGATAGAAGCCAAGAAGCTGGAATAATTACCAGTACTTTTGCTCAGGGCTCAAGGCTCCTTGTTTTTACTGTTACACATCCCGGCGTTCACGGCTTTGAAACATGCGACAATAATCAACAACATGTTGTTACGAAACAGAGTCTACTTAATGTATTTCCGAACAGGGTGAGAATTGAAATTTCCTATAGGATTTGTGCTTGGAATCCAAGAAAAACAAGGGTGCGAATTGTAATTTCCCATAGGATATGTATTTCCGAACAGAGTGCGAATTGTAATTTCCCATAGGATTTGTGCTTGGAATCCAAGAAAAACAAGGGTGCGAATTGTAATTTCCCATAGGATATGTATTTCCGAACAGGGTGCGAATTGTCATTTCCCATAGGATTTGTGCTTGGAGTCCAAGAAAAACAAGGCTGCGAATTGTAATTTCCCATAAGATATGTATTTCCGAACAGGGTGCGAATTGTAATTTCCCATAGGATTTGTGCTTGGAATCCAAGAAAAACAAGGGTACGAATTGTAATTTCCCATAGGATATGTATTTCCGAACAGGGTGCGAATTGTAATTTCCCATAGGATTTGTGCTTGGAGTCCAAGAAAAACAACGGTGCGAATTGTAATTTCCCATAGGATATGTATTTCCGAACAGGGTGCGAATTGTCATTTCCCATAGGATTTGTGCTTGGAGTCCAAGAAAAACAAGGCTGCGAATTGTAATTTCCCATAAGATATGTATTTCCGAACAGGGTGCGAATTGTAATTTCCCATAGGATTTGTGCTTGGAATCCAAGAAAAACAAGGCTGCGAATTGTAATTTCCCATAGGATATGTATTTCCGAACAGGGTGCGAATTGTCATTTCCCATAGGATTTGTGCTTGGAGTCCAAGAAAAACAAGGGTGCGAATTGTAATTTCCCATAGGATGCTGTACCTGGATGCCAAGAAACAGAGTCTACTTAATGTATTTCCGAACAGGGTGCGAATTGTAATTTCCCATAGGGTTTGTGCTTGGAATCCAAGAAAAACAAGGGTGCGAATTGTAATTTTCCATAGGATATGTATTTCCGAACAGGGTGCGAATTGTAATTTCCCATAGGATTTGTTTGTGCTTGGAATCCAAGAAAAACAAGGGTGCGAATTGTAATTTCCCATAGGATGCTGTACCTGGATGCCAAGAAACAGAGTCTACTTAATGTATTTCCGAACAGGGTGCGAATTGTAATTTCCCATAGGATTTGTGCTTGGAATCCAAGAAAAACAAGGGTGCGAATTGTAATTTCCCATAGGATGCTGTACCTGGATGCCAAGAAACAGAGTCTACTATGTATTTCCGAACAGGGTGCGAATTGTAATTTCCCATAGGATTTGTGCTTGGAATCCAAGAAAAACAAGGGTGCGAATTGTAATTTCCCATAGGATGCTGTACCTGGATGCCAAGAAACAGAGTCTACTTAATGTATTTCCGAACAGGGTGCGAATTGTAATTCCCAATAGGATTTGTGCTTGGAATCCAAGAAAAACAAGGGTGCGAATTGTAATTTCCCATAGGATATGTATTTCCGAACAGGGTGCGAATTGTAATTTCCCATAGGATATGTATTTCCGAACCGGATGCGAATTGTAATTTCCCATAGGATTTGTGCTTGGAATCCAAGAAAACAAGGGTGCGAATTGTAATTTCCCATAGGATATGTATTTCCGAACAGGGTGCGAATTGTAATTTCCCAAAGGATTTGTGCTTGGAATCCAAGAAAAACAACGGTGCGAATTGTAATTTCCCATAGGATATGTATTTCCGAACAGGGTGCGAGCTGGCGGTTTCAGCTGGGGGAAACAAGCAGAAGTCTAGAAAAGTGTTTGAATTCTCCGAAGATACAACGAAGAATTTCGAAGAATTTCGAAGATTTACGAAGATCTAAGAGGAATGGTCTAGAAAAGTGTTTGAAGTTCTCCGCAGATACAACGAAGAATTTCGAAGAATTTCGAAGATTTACGAAGATCTGAGAAGAATGGTCTAGAAAAGTGTTTGAAGTTCTCCGCAGATACAACGAATAATTTGGAATAATTTGGAATAATTTCGAATAATTTCGAATAGTTTCGAATAATTTCGAAGATTTACGAAGATCTAGGAATAATGGTGAAGAACCTGGAAGAATGAAGAATATTATGGAAGTTTACCGAAGAAAACGTAATATTTCCGAATATTTAAGCAGAAATTCAAACATTTCTGAATATTGTTGAATAGGGTTAAACACACTGAGAAGTACCCTTCTGAGAAGCCTCCCTATCCTCACAGAAGATAAAGCTTGGGAGATCACAGCTGCGCAGTTTGGGGAGCTTTCCAGCCAGAACCGCTTGTGCAGACGGGCAACTGAAAGACGAAGTCCCACTTGGGTCATCGCCAGCCAGCATTCCGTCCAAGGCGTTCAAGAACCAGTCGTTGGCGACGGCTGTAGCAGCAGCTACCTTGGCATGTTCATTTGTTTGGGATCCCGTGCGGCGGGGGCTGGGGTGCATTTGTTTCTGAGAAAGCAGTACGGAGAATAATGCATTGATGCCAGTAGTACAGAGAATAATAGTGCATTGATGCCAGCCTACGATGATTAAGTCCAGGGCTCTGACATGTCTGGCACATCTTGCTTGCTGCTTCTTTGCACTGCTGGCTCGTCTTGCTTTGTTTGCGGGAGTTGCTCTCTGGGTGGTGCTTCTACTGGCTTTTGCTCCTCGGCAATTTCACATGTTGCCTTCTGCTTGTCATCATTGTTGATGTTGCTGCTGTTGCTGCTGCCGCTGCTGCTTGTTGGCGACGAAGACGACGAGCTGCTGCTGCTGCTGCTGTCGTCGCTGCCACTGCCGTCAACACTCCCATCATCTCGCTCATCCTTTTCATCATCATCTGGCTGGGCACCATCTGCTGACTCATTTTCGGGATCTTTCTGCTTCCCCTTAAGCCTTCGCCGCTTTCTTGACCTCTGTGCTGCTGCAACATCGCTCGGGGTTCTCTGAGGTCTTCTGTGTGCCTGCCGAGCCAGGGATATCGGCCACGTATTAATATTTCATTTCCGAACACACTAGACAAAAATAAGTTTTGTAACGAGCGGGCCTCGGGGACCCATTCGCGACGACGGAGTGACGACTGGCTGTAATGGCGAAAGGCAGCGCTCAATCGCAAAGCGTTGGTAGTCGCCCATGTATCTCTATCTGATGGCTGGATCGCGGCACTCAGTTCTGTTCTGTCCTGTTTCGTTGCTGTAGTGCTAGAATGCCAAAAGTTTCCGTTCACAAGAACCAGAATCTAGATAAAAGCTAGCTTGCTGGGTCCTCCATTTTCAAGATATGCAACAGGCTCTTCTTCAGCACAGCATCAGGGAAGTTCCACGTCGGGCTGAGGGAAATCGTAGCTTGGAAAATTCCTTGGAATAACCTCGATTCGGATCGCTTAAAAAGCTCAAACCCCGACCCAAGCAACCCCGAAGTTTAAAAGACACGAAACCAGTATTCTATATAGAGCTGGATGGCCGAGACTGAAGCTTCTTTTTGTCGATCTTCGCCATGTCCCGGCTAGTGGTATATGTGTGAAGTGTTTCTCTTTGATAAAGGGTGCCATCGCTGATGCCAGTTCTCGAAACTTCTTGAACCCCACCCTCCGAACTCGCTGCCCAGCCGCCGGTCTCTTCTGAGCTTTGCCCGCCATTGCTGGCAAATCCACGGTCGACTGATCTAGACTAGGATGTTTGGCGGTAGATTGCAGAGTTGCAGCAGCACCGGCAGTGTTCGATCGCTGTGTATAGCAGTACGGGTTGCGGGTGATACTTGGGGTCTAAGAGTTAGAAGCTGCAGTGTGACATAAGGCAGCTACAGGTAGTATGTAGGGGTTCTGGGATTATAAGGCTTTATAACTAAGACTGGGGGATCAGGGCTTTAGCTCCGAAGACTATATAAGTCTAAAGTTAGCCAACAGAGAGCGAGCGCACTAAACCCGATTCTGGAAGTAAGCCTTACTCACATCCCAGGAAGTGGTCGGAAATATGACCTCGATCTGCATTCTGGACACCGAAACTTGGCACAACCTCGAACCCCGTGCCCATTGGGCATCCTGCTGAGATCTCGGGCGGCGAATGCGGCCAGCTGTGGGAGCTCTCTGGATTTGACTTCGGGGTTCGGGCTTCGGGGGTGGGCTTGCTAGTTTTATAGGTTTTAATATCTAAAAACTTAGGCCTAATCAGCGATTGGAAGCTGGCCAATATAGGGCTTTAAGGAATTACTCCGCCTACCGACAACCCAGCAGCT